>LPNX010752944.1:0-104515 GCA_001517045.1 Pseudotsuga menziesii
TCAGTCCGATCGGACACCTCCTTCCTTGAGGGCGTCACACTTTCCTACTTGGGCGTCTTGCTGCTGGGGGAATTCACCTGAAGCAGAGGAGCTCAGATCCGCTCCGATCCAGCTTGCAGTACTGGCAAACTTTGTTTGGAGTAGTTCAGACCGACTTATCAGTGGTAAGTGTTCATTCTATCTCGCCAACCCTAACCCTAATTTTTCCTTTAAAATAGGGATTTTTGCATGGCAGTTTGCATGCCCAGTTGTATCAACATAATTGTTTAGAAATAGAAAATATCGGGATTTGGGATATTACAGTGGTATCAGAGCTATTTTCTTGGCAAGCTGTGGGCTTAAGAGATGAAAAGTAGATGAATACAGAAGGAGATCCTTTTGTAACCTATAGGAGGAGGAAGAGTAGATACACAGAAGAATTTGAAGATATCCAACTAGAAGATACCAATTCAGACATGGAACAGACAGGTATACATTTGGATAGGGGAAAAGGAACGGGAGAAGAGGAGGATCGGATGGAGTTTCGCAGCTTGGTCTCTGCATTGCAAGACTTAGCCAAAGGACAAAAAGAAGTCCTCAATGCAATCAACAGACTGTCAGCGAAACCGGAACCAGGTATCAGCAGTACACCTCCCTCACCGGTAGAGCGGGGATCTTCAAGCAGCAGTGGAAAGATGGTGTACACCAACATCCAGAACACTCCGCACATATACAGCAGACCTACTATCAGGCCTACCATGCCTCACTTCTTGGCAGATACAGTAGGGGGCCCGGTTATGCAGGTAGAACCCAGCGAGCCTTTTGGGGCTTATTTACAGGAGTACAGAGACTTAGGGGATGAGTTTCATGTTGCCATGTCTTTCTCAGACTTCTGCAACATGAAGAGTAGGAACAGGCCCAAGAATTTCAACAAGGGTTTCAATCACAACTATGAGCTGCAGAAGACCTTGGGCAGGTTAACCATCCCAAACTTTGATGGGACTCGCGGAGGATCAGGGAGAACATGGGTCCAAAAGTTGGATACCTATTTCCAACTCAACCCCATGACAGAGACAGACGCCATTAAGTTGGCTACACTTCACCTGGACGGAGAAGCTCACGAATGGTGGTACCACGGATTGGTGACATTGGGTCACAACACCATACATTCTTACGGTGAGTTCACTTAGAAACTCATGGAGAGGTTTGACAGGAGAGATCCAGAGATCTATTTCAGGGAGTTGGCTCAACTCAAGCAGACTGGTAGCGCAGAATCTTTCATTTCAGAATTTCAGAGGCTAGCCGTTATGGTAACAGATGTGTCAGAGAGCAGATTGACTATGTTATTCACTGAGGCCCTAATAGAGCCACTACGGGGATGGGTGAAAGCCTACAAATCCCTCACTCTGCAGGATGCTATTAGCTGGGCAAGGGATCTTTAGGATTTAGTCCCTAAAAACAAATTCCCTCTGAAAACCAATTTTCCTGTTAGGGACAAGGACAGGAAACCTTTCCAGCAGGATGTGCCCAAGAAAACCTGGTTAGATGAGGACACTAGGAAAGATTTGAGAAGGAAGAAGCTGTGCTTCACCTGCCAGGAACCATGGGTACCAGGACATAGGTGCGCAGGGAAGGCGAAGGCACACTACATTGAGGTGTATTCAGACAATGATGAGGACGACGATGAGCAGGAGGCCACAGAAGAGGAATCACACTAGGGTGATACACCAGAGGGAGTCATTGCTACATTGTCTGGAGTACCGAGATTCCATACTCTCAGGGTCAGGGGAGTAGTGCAGGGTCACAGAGTAGGAGTACTGATTGATGGGGGAGCCACCCACAATTTCATTGACTCCGCTTGGGTAGCCAAGAGAGGTATTCAGACCGAGAAGTTCGAGGGATTCACTGTAGCAGTAGCCAGGAACTCCAGCATGGAGTGCAACTACTGGATCCCAAAATTGAATGTTGCCTTAGGTAACTATCAGATGACAGACTCTTTCTATGTAGTGGATGTAGCGGATACTCATGTGGTATTGGGTGTTCAGTGGCTTTACTCTATAGGGAAATACACTACAGACTATAGGGCAATGGAGATGGAGTTCCAGGGGCCAGATGGAAAACGGGTAGTTTTGAGGGGCATGAACAATTATCCCCCAAAACCGGTCTCGTCATAGAGAATGGAGGCAGTGCTCCGACAGGATGATATAGAATGGGCTGCAGAATGTTTTGTCACCTTCAGGAAACCCCCAGAGACCAGCTCACAACACCCCAGTGACATTCAAGCCTTGCTACAGAAACACGAAAAGGTTTTTCGGGACCTTCCATCAGGCAGACCACCAGACCGGGGTTTTGAACACATCATCGAGCTAGAGGAGGGAACACAAGCAGTCATCACCACTCCTTACAGGCATCCCAAGAGGTACAAGGATGAGATTGAGAAAACCATCAAAGAATTACAGGAGATTGGTTATATACGACCCAGTTCTAGCCCCTTTGCATCTTCAGTAGTTCTGGTTAAGAAGAAGGATGGTACTCTGCGTATGTGCATCGATTATTGAGCACTTAACAAAAAGACCATCAAGAACAGGTATCCCATTCCTCGAATTGACGAACTCATGGATGAACTTCGGGGAGCTCAATACTTCTCTAAGATTGATCTTCGCTCGGGGTACCATCAGATCAGGGTAAGGGACTAGGACATCTCCAAAACAGCTTTCTGCTGTCATTATGGTGACTATGAGTTTTTGGTCATGCCCTTCGGACTGACCAATGCTCCGACCACTTTTCAGTCATGCATGAACCATACCTTCCGAGCACAGCTACGTTAATTTTTGCTGGTATTCTTTGATGACATCCTAATTTACAGCAAAACCTGGGAAGAACATCTGAAACACCTGGACGAAACATTGAGTATTTTAGAAGAGCATTCACTATATGCAAAAATGTCCAAGTGTGAGTTTGGCATGAAAGAAATGCTGTACTTAGGACACGTAATCAATGCAGAAGGAGTACAGGTTGACATGGAGAAAATCAGGGCTATTAGAGATTGGCCTACGCCAAAAATAGTTACAGAGTTGAGAGGGTTCCTAGGTTTGTGTACTTATTATCGGCGGTACGTTAAGGGATTCTCCCAATTTGCAGCACCCCTCAGATCTCACCAAGAAAGGAGCATTCACTTGGACAGACTTAGCACATAAAACTTTCGAGGAGATGAAGGGTATTATGAGTTCTTGTCCAGTTCTGGCATTACCAGATTTCTCACAACCTTTTGTGGTAGAATGTGATGCCTCAGGGGAAGGGTTAGGAGCAGTGTTGATGCAGAATCATCACCCTATTGCATTTGAGAGCCGTAAACTGAAGAACTACGAGCGCCATTACTCCATATATGACAAGGAGATGCTGGCCATCTTGCATGCTCTCACAAAATTCAGACAGTACCTGGTGGGCAGTAAGTTCAAAATCAAAACCGATCATAACAGCCTCAAGTATTTCTTGGAATAGAAGGAACTGAGTGAGCGACAGCAGAAATGGGTCAGCAAGGTACAAGCCTATGATTTCGAGATCGAGTATGTGAAAGGTAAGAATAATGTAGTAGCTGATGCATTATCCAGGCGTCCAGCCCCATTATCTCTTAGTAGTATATCCACGGATTGGAGGGCACTTCTCTTAGTGGAATACTCCAAAAATAAATTCGCTTGCGAATTATTGGACGGGCAAATTCAGGATGACAGGTACAGGATTGTGGATGACATCATCTATTACAAGGACAGAATATACCTCGTTCCAGAATCCACATTGAGCAAGAAGATCATTCAGGCAGCCCACGATTCTCCTTTATCAGGGCATCAAGGTTTCTTAAAGACCTACAGGCAGATCAGAGAGAGGTTCTCTTGGAAGGGCCTCAAGGGGGAGATTATGCAGCATGTCCGGGAATGTAGCATCTGTCAAAAGAACAAGATTGAGAACACCCCCCCCGCAGGGTTACTCCAGCCACTACTGATTCCAGAACAGAAGTGGGAGAGCATCTCCATGGACTTCATTACAGGCTTGCCCAAGGTCCAAGGGCGGGATTGTTTATATGTAGTAGTTGACAGACTGACCAAGTTTGCGCATTTCTTCTCGATACCATCAGACTACTCGGCAGCTCAAGTAGCGGAGTTATTTTTCAGGGAGGTTTTCAGGTTACACGGGTTGCCTAAGACCATTGTCAGTGATTGGGATAGCAGGTTCACGGGTGCCTTCTGGCAGGAACTGTTCAGGTTGGTGGGGACCGAACTGACTACTAGTACGAGTTATCACCCCCAGAGTGACGGGCAAACAGAAATAGTCAACAAATGGATCGAAGGGTATCTAAGGAATTATGTAGCAGGGCAACAGCGGACCTGGATCAAATGGCTACACCTAGGGGAGTATTGCTACAACACTACTTATCACATGTCTATTAGGATGACTCCTTTTAAGGCATTATATGGATACGAGGCCTTGGACTATGCAGATTTGGCATTCGGAGACAGTAGGGCTCCTAAGGCTAAGGATTGGATACAGGACAGTCAGGATATTCTGAAAATACTGAAGGAGAATTTACAAACAGCCCAGAATCAACAGAAGATGTATGCCGACAAACACAGGATTGAACGGAGCTTCGAGGTAGGGGATTTAGTATACTTAAGGCTCCAGCCCTACAGACAGTCCTCGCTTAAGAAGAAAGGAGCAGAGAAGTTGAAACCCCGCTTCTATGGACCCTAGAAAATAATCCGGAAAGTGGGAGAGGGGGCATATGAACTAGAACTTCCTCAGGAAAGCAAAATTCACAACGTGTTCCATGTATCTAGCCTGAAGAAGACCCTTGGGCAACACATTGCTCCATCCACCGAATTGCCTCCTTTAGATGATGAAGGACTGCTGATAGTGATTTCCTAACGGATCATTCAGACTAGAGAGAGGAAGCTCAGGAACAGGGTAATCAGGGAATACTTAGTTCAATGGAAGGAACTACCGCCAGAAGATGCCACCTGGGAAGGTGAACAGGTATTGCAGCATCCCAATTTGAAGTTGCTTGAGGACAAGCAAATCTCGAGCGGGGAGGACTGTAATGTCCTCTTCCAATTAGGCCTTAAGGCCCCAAAACTGCTAACCTATGTGATTCCTGTGGGTTCGAGCGGTTACTGACAGCTAGGGAATCAGCTAAGAACTGATGCCATCCATAGAAGATCTAGGGCATCATCATTTGGTCGAGAAGGGCCACCGGGGCCAAAGGCCACCTTCGTGCATGCCATCCTAGCATTATTTAATAATGCATGGACGCTTTAAGTCTCCATCCGCATGCATGCAAGTCAATGGCAAATTAGAAGATAAAGTGACCTAATTAGGTCGAAGATTAGGTTTTGCGCAGTTGAACTTTATAAATAGAGGATAAAGCGAAAGGAGACTTCACTTTTGGATTATAATTATTTTGGGAGCTCTTGGATAGCAGCACAGCAGTTGGGGTTGGAGACAGAGTCTTCAGCTAACAGGATTTCGGTAGTGAAACATCTGTCCTAGTCTTATTTTGGGTAAGCCATACAGGTTCACCACTTGTTCTTCATTCAATCATCAGTTATCTAGTATATGGTATAGATCGTTGTAGGGACACGTGTGCAGCCGTAAGAGGGGGTTTTCAGCCAGAAAGCCCTAATTAGCTGCTGGGCCTTCAGATCTTAGTTTCCTTCCGAAACTCGGGCACCATTCTCATCATTAGCTTCATACTCCGGTACCCAGTGAGTTTCAGATCCATCAGTGCTCATCCGAAGCAGTTATCAGCTGTTTCGGGGTTCCAAGGGGTGAGTAGCTGCCTCTTTGAAGTGATTCGCTACCCTACCTAGAGATCTCAGAACCTTCGCATGCTCCGGGCATTCTCTCCGACACTGAACCGCTATCAGTCCTGCAAATTCTCAGTCTGATCGGACACCTCCTTCCTTGAGGGCGTCACACTTTCCTACTTGGGCGTCTTGCTGCTGGGGGAATTCACCTGAAGCAGAGGAGCTCAGATCCGCTCCGATCCAGCTTGCAGTACTGGCAGACTTTCTCTGGAGTAGTTCAGACTGGCTTATCAGTGGTAAGTGTTCATTCTATCTCGCCAACCCTAACCCTAATTTTTCCTATAAAATAGAGATTTTTGCATGGCAGTTTGCATGCCCAGTTGTATCAGCATAATTGTTTAGAAATAGAAAATATCGGGATTTGGGATATTACAGCTATTGTGTGATGCTTCATCAGAGTCGGTTGATGCCACGATGTATCGTCAGATGTTTGGCTCATTGATGTATCTGACGAATACGAGACCATACATATGCTTTGTTGTGAACACTCTGAGCCAGTTCCTGACGGATCCGAGACATGTTTACCTGGTTGCTACAAAGGATATAGTGAGGTACCTGAAGGGTACAGTTGAGTATGGGCTCAAGTATGATACAAATCAGAAGACTATCATGCACAATTATGTTGATTCGAATTGGGCAGGTAGCGCCACTGAGAGGAAGAGCACCTTGGGTTGCTTCTTCAGTTTGAGATCCAGTATGAGCTACTGGTTTGGCAGGATGCAGTCCTGCATGGCGCTGAGTACAGCCGAGGAAAAATATGTTTCCACTTGCTCGGCTAGTTGTGAGGTAGTATTTTTTTTGAAAGTTACTACCTGATTTGATTGATCTGACTTGCATTTTTTGTATGATGCAGAGAGGAGTAGAGAATTTCCAGTATGTGATCCAAATCGAGGGTCCTCGAAAGAAGGAGCGATGAATTCTAGCATAGCTGGAAATATAGGTTATCCGAGTGTAAAAGTCTTGGCGAAGTTTGTAGGTTGTTCGGATGTACTTAGTCCTGTAGGTTGTCCTCGGATGTAATCAGTCTTGGTGAAGCTCGCAGGTTATCCTTTTACGTAATCAGTTCTGATGTGATTCTATGCTAGAAATAGCCAGAGTGAAGTTCGAGTACTTCAGAGAAAGACTTGGTGTGATCTAGAACGATACCTCTTGAAAGAGGGAGTGATGAGTTCTAGCATAGCTAGTGAGACAATTTGTCTGAGCGTAAAACCCTTGTGAAGATCGTAGGTTGCTCAGACGTAATCAGTCCTGTAGGTTGTCCTTGGATGTAATCGGTCCTGACAAAGCTCGCAGGTTATCCTTGGATGTAATCAGTCCTGCTATGTTTCTATGTTAGAAATAGCGAGAGACTAGAATACATAGATGCATGATATCTCACATGAGAAATGAGACAGGATGTTCGAGCGGCAAAAATCCTGGTAAAGCAGGATGCTCAGACGTAATCAGTCCTATAGGTTGTCCTTGGGTGTAATCAGTCCTAGCGAAGCTCGCAAGTTATCCTTGGACGTAATCAGTCCTGAGACGGGTTATCCGAATGTAAATATGAGCCCTAGCGTGGTACGCGGCTTATTTGAATGTAATAAGTCCCATGGGTTGTCCGAGTGTAAAAAGGAGCCCTAGCGTGGTACGCAGGTTACTCAAATGTAATACGTCCCGAAGGTTGTCTGAACGGAAAAGATCCTGGACGCAGGTTGTTCATATGTAGTAAGTCCTTGAGGTTGACCTAGAACGTAAAAGTCCTGATGTAACAGGTTGTTTGGTCGTAATCAATCCTTACATATATATCTATATATGTGTGTGTTCCCATGTTGAGATGATAAGGTCACGAAGCACGTGAGGTGCACCTAGGCGGTTCTCCTTTACTGGTAGAACGCAGGTTGACCATGGAGAGACGTAATGCACTGAGTGTGCTCCTAGAAGTTTCTCACATAGCGGTAGATGCAGGATTGTCTTGGTGACATGTTGATAGAACGAAGGTGGTCTGCATCTGTGCTGTGATTTGTATGCTTTGTTTTGTTTTGTGCAGGACAAAAGAGATGATCTGGATACAAAAAGATAAAGGTGGGAAACGTAGGTTATTGCCGTGGCAATGTAAAGAAGGTCCTGGACTATACCTACACGATGATGGTAGGAAACTCAAGTTATTGTAGTGGCAATGTAAAGAAGGTCCTGGGCTGTACCTACACGATGATTTGATACGACGTGAAGACAGCAAGAAACACAGGTTATTGCAGTGGCAATGTAAAGAATGGTCCTGGTCTATACCTACGTGATGGCTTGCTCGTGGATATGATGAAGACCTGGATGAGGTCTAGGCCTACATCCAGCATGAAAAAGGGCTGGCTCTATAGAAACTTCCTACGACGAATAAATGCATAGATTGGACAAGACGAGGACAATGGCAACAACGACGATGACCAGATGTGTTGATGGATGTGGCGAGAGAATACCTTCCTAGTTAAGCGGGAGTGTTGTTGTAATTGTAACTTCATAAGATATTCTGATATATATTACTATTGTATATTGTTGTACCCCCATTGGGGATGTGTGTTCCTCTTTTGGGGATGTCATCACTGTGTATGGTCACTGAGGTAAATCCTCCGTTGTAAGTCGGGGCAATAGGCCCCATGTTAAATAAAGGAAAATGTATTTGTGTATTATTAGGTTAATGTGACCTTGGAAAAAATGCTTGTGGGAAAACCAGTGAGAGTAGTATAGCTTTTATTATCTCAAGCAGTTATAATGAGGTTCAACAGAAAACTTCCAACAGAAATTTATCTCTGAGCTAATGGATCTGATGCTCAAGTCTAATCTCCGATGGTAGCTGGGAAATGCACCCCTCTCTCTAAATGCGCCTCTCTTTGAATCTGCTCTCTGTCTTAGGCTTCATGCCCCTCTGCTACTGGATCACTGTCTCAGTGAATGCCCTCTCTCAATTTGATGAACTCAATTTCTGAGCTCGTCCTCCTCTTGTGAAGTGCGCCTCCCTCCACATAAATGTGCCCTCTATCTGTCTGCTCAATCTCTGAGCTCTACGCTAATGAATTTGATCTATCTCAGAAGCTAACATTGCCTCCAATGAATCCTCCCTTGGCCTCAGATGAAGTGTGCTCAATCTCTCTCAGATCTGTGCCCTTCTTTGCCAGGTAATGCACCCTTCTCTTCTTAAGAAAGCGCTTCCTTTCTCATGCATTTATTCACTCTTCTCGTGCAAACTAGTCGCCCTCTTTGTCTAGATGAGCTCACTACTCAACAATGCGCTCCCTTTTTCCTTCTTAACTCTATTTTATCGATTGATTACCTTTCTAGGGTTTCATGCAAAATCCTGCATGCAAAATTTTAATTAAAAAATTCATGCATGCATTTCCCGCGTGCAAACTTAAAAAAAAGAGTTTTGCTTCTTCATGAAGCAAGGTTAGGGGTCCAACAACTTTCCTAGTTAACTTTTCAACACTCCCTCCTAATGAGGAAAGTCTTCTGCACCACACCCATCTGATCCCTAAAATAAATAAACTTGTTCTTCATCAGTGACTTCGTGAGAATGTTTGCTACCTGCTCGTCTATAGACACATTGAAGCTCGATTGGCCCTCTTTGAACATGATCCCAAATTAAGTGATATCTTATCTTAATATGTTTGGACCTATCGTGAAAAACCCGATTCTCTGTGAGTTTCATGCAACTCTGATTGTCACAATAAATCATAGTTGGCTCCAATTGCTGATCAAATAGACACACTAGCATCTTGCGAAGGCAAATAGCCTCACAACAAGCCTGATTAGCTGCCATGTACTCTGCCTCTGCAGAATTAAGTGACACTTACTTTTGTATAGCTAGTCAGAATCTGTATAGCCAATCAACCGTATTCCATTCCTCTCATAGTTCAGTCCGTAGTCCACTGTACCTTTAAGATACCTGAGCATGCGCTTTGTTGCCACCTAGTGCACACTCTTGGGATCCACCATATACTAACTCAATGTATTAATAGAATAACACAGATTAGGCCTAGTGTTGACCAGATACATTAACGGTCCAATAAGTTGATGGTACCTAGTGGTATCAACCAACTCTCCCTCAGAAGATAACAACTTCTTCCAGTTAGTTGTCATAGGTGTGGCCATAGGCCTACAGTCCTCTGTTTGGAATTTGTTCAAAATGTCAATTGCGTATCTCTCCTGTCCTATAAAGATATGTCCATCCTCCTGCCAAACCTTCATCCCCCAAAAGTAATGCATCGGACCTATGTATTTCATCTCAAACCTTGAAGCAAGATCCCTCTTGCAGCTAGCTCTGAGTTTCTCTGCTCCTGTAATAAATAGATCAGCCATGTACAATATAGAATGAGTGGATCCTCACCAACCACAATGAAGTAGAGGTTGGGATCTGCTTCGCTCTTTTGGAAACTCATCTATTGCAAGTATCTATCCTCGAATACCAAGCTCTTAGAGCTTGCTACAAACCACACAGTGCTTTCCTCAACCTGCACACATGAGACTCCCCCATGCACCTCAAATCCCTTTGGCTGTTCAATGTACAACTCCTCCACTATGAATCCATTCAGGAAAGATGTCGTCATGCCCATTTGGTGGATCTTCCTACCCATCACTGATGTAATGGAGATCACTGCTCAGATTGAAGTATACGTAGCAACTTGAGTGAAGGTCTCATTATAGGCAACTCCCTCTACCTGTAGGCTGTGAGAACCCCCTCGCCACAAACCAAACCTTGTACTTCTCAATACTGCCATTCGCAACATATTTTATCTTGTAGAGCCACTTGGAATTCATCACTGGCTCCCCCCCCTTAGGGCTTGACACAACCTCCCAGACATCATTCTTCATGATGGATGCGTACTCTTCCACCATGGCATCTCTCCAAAGTCCAGTATTGCTCGCCTATTTCCTGCTCATAAGAAGATGGCTTAGAATCATTAATACTGCTCAAAATAGCCAAATAACTACAAAACCTATTTGGCACCTTACTCTCTCTCATTGTCCTTGTTATCACGGATCTTGTAGTTGCCCCGTAGGGTGATCCTATCTAGGATGGTAGAGGGAAAGGAAACTAAAGTCATGACCTACGATATCCAAGACCTCTGAAAGAACTCAGATGTTACGCCAGTCAAGGACAATGACAGTTCAGACTCGGTGAAAATACTAAGCCCAGGGGGTGTCCCTATAACCAAGATCCCTAAAAATGAGGAAGGAAAGTAGATAGTTTAGGGGAACTTGATTAAATCTCTTAGTAGAGTAGTTAATTAGAGTTTTGTACAATTACTAAGAGATTACAAGTGTATGTGTGAAAAGCCCCAATTTTACCCTAGGGTTTTAAGCATGAAAAATTGGATCTAAGGGTAAATGGTGAAATTAATCAAAATTAGACACTTGCATTTATTGCTAGGTGTAAGATTAGACTATTGGAAGTAAAACTAGCAATACCCACTTCTCCCGAGGAGGGCATCTTCTCCCAGAGGAATGGCCAATGCGTTAGATGGGAAAATAGAGTCCAATGGTCATGGAAATTTAAACTAAGGGGTTTTAATTTGTTTCCAAGGTGGGTTTTAAGTTTTAAAGCTAGCCGCAAACTAGAACCTACGAAACTAATAGATGAGGGTTTTAAATGAGGGTTTCGCTAGAGAATATTTTAAACTAATAGAATAGAAATTTAAAACAACAGATATAGAGTGGATTTTACTTGGAAAATCTTGTAGATTCCTTGCAAATGATGATTTATCCCGTCTCGATCAATTTGCAGCAATTCGAATGAAGCACCAAATGAAATTGATTTGCTTAAGTGAGGTAGTGTGCCCCTCTTCCCTGCACAAACAAACTACCGAAGTGAGATTTGCTACGCAAGAAAAATGAACTATAGATGCAAAAAAAACAGAGAGCATATCAAAGATACTATTGAAAACCCTTTGATTATGAAAACGTTTTCAAGAGAAACGAGTTAGGAGATCCACAAAAAACGTCCCAAGAGAAAACGCCCTCCTGCATGCAAAACACTATCTTCCAAAAATATTTGATACCCCAGAAAAATATTTCAAATGCTAAGAAAGCTAAACTTTCCAATCATAGGCAAGAACATCCCACAAAGAACATCCAAGAATTTATGCAAAAAAATCTCTTTATTCAAATATCTAGATCCAAGAGTACAAAATTTCCCAATGGGATACAATGAGGGGGGTCTCTTCTTTATATAGCTTTCAAGAGACACAAACCCTAACTTACTTTTTCATCCAACAATTGAGATTAAAACATCATAAACGGTGGAGATCACTTTTACATGGATCAATACATGGATCAACATGAAAGTCAAGAGGGGGGTGAATTACTTCATAAAGCCCATTTTTACAACATGATAAATCATTAGTTTTACAAATTTGACACTTACGAGACATGGGGGGTCATAAGGGGGTCCCCCCATACATATTTCTAAAGATACAACTTGATTTACACACTTTTATTTTGGCTATTTTGTCCAATTTCGCCCTATGGGGAACATCCTCCCTAAGAGAGCCAAGAAAATAATTTGAAACATCAAATTGACTAAAACTGATGCAAATATGTCCGAAGACCCATAATAAATCATCCAGAGAAATTCCCTTGCCATTTCCTTGACTACCCAAGCCAAATCAATTTCTTCAGTGATTTCCTAGTTCATTTTTTAGTGGTACATCCGAAAATAATAATAATCATCATAACTTCGTCTAGGTTGAGAACTGGGGCAAATTGACTACATAGAAGTGTCTGGAGACATAGTAGAATGGTACAAGTGACTACTCATACCCCCTGGAGCACTGTGGTGCCCTAGGAGAACCATAGTAACTGCAATTTGTAATAAAAATATGATCTGGCCAATAATAAAGTGATAATAATCACTAATCATGAAATATGGGGCCAAACTCTAAAAACTGAAACCACAGTATTGGTCCTGGGCATGTTTGAAGCAAATATAAGCACTGTCAAATTTTTAGGCACTGCCTTGGGAACTGTGTTGACTTGGTCAACTGGGTTGACTAGGTCAAAATACCCAAACTGAAAGTGAGATACTGAACTGAGCTGAACCTGCATGCATCCAAGGTAAGAACTGCTCCAAGATGTATATTAAAACCCAACTTAAATTATGCGATTCAGATTCAAGGCGACAATAATAAATAATAATAACAATCAATAAGATATACTTGTGTCTTTGAGTAATCATTGAATCCTCTAGAAGTCTCTTGTATATGCCATGTTTACAAAGTTTAAACAATTTGCTAGTGCTGGGTGAAGGTGGAAAACAAGGCTAAGGTAAAAGGGAAATGACTTATAGTTGATTTTGACCATATGATCTCTTCGAATGATGACAAGTACACACAACCACAATGACATATGCACGACAGATAAACAATAGGGAATGGTGGTGTCTCACAAGTGGATGAGTTGATCTGAAAAGAGTCCATTCAACTTTAACAACATGTCGACAACTCACATCCAAGCTAACAATCAAGCTTCGTGAGGGTCTTTTCTAGGATCCTTGCGTTGAGTACACAAGAAACTGTAGTGAAGAGATCCTAGGGGACACTTAGAATTAGCCGTCCCTTACCCCATCTCTCATAAAAACCCGTAGGCTCCGTGAGGAATTAATCATTACATTTCAATAAGATGGCCAATAGTCTTTAGATTTAGCATTTATTTATCCAGTGCTTTATTTGGGCCTTTCACAATTTCATTTCATAGCCCTTTTTGAGTTGTGTCTAAAGACAGTTTGCAACTTTATTTGAGGGCTTGCATTTCTCAGTATATAGCATATAACACATTATGCATGTAACGATGGTAGACATATTGCTTCAAGTTTTAGCTAACACTCTTTGGGCAACTAGGGGGGAATATCCACAGTCAGGACCAAACATTGAGGGCAACCGACCAGAGAGGTCAAGGCTTCAAAACCCAACTCGCCTAAGCTTAGGAACCAACACCAGCGGGTTCTTTTGGCCCAGAAGGATCAAGGCGTCGACAAGTTTTGTTGCACAACTCAGAGCCGAGATACAAACAACATGGGATCCATCATGCATAGGGGTCAAAGTGGGGAAGATGATCTTCAATCTCAGAGGTCTCAATCAATCATAAGTCATGGGTAAAATTAATCATGAATGATACTGGATGGATGAAGACAAGTGATACATGAAACCAACATAGCACTAAAGTTTAAAAGTTGTGTAAAGCATGGCATAAGTAATGCTCTTTAACATCATATCCTCTAATCATTCTTAACACAAGTAAATCATTAGTGGAACATACAATATAAGAATAGGTCACCATAATCATCATAGCATAACAAGTCAAAGGTGTTAATATATATCAAAGAGCAAGATTCTACCAAGGAGCAATATACTTGATCTCACCATCTACATGCCTCTACTTGATATGCCCATATCTGAACTGTGTACCATCTCTGCTGCTCTGCTTGAATGAACTAAGTCATCACTGAAGTCATCTCAATAGACAAGGAGATCTCAGCACTGGCAAGGAAATGCTCTACATCTGCTACTAAACAAGGCTGTGAATGGCTCATGTTGTAATGATGATCCATGTTGTTTCCCCATCTGAATCTTTGGCTCAGAAAAATAAAGAGATCAATTTGAATGCTGCATCATGGTATCCCAACTACAATATGTGTGATGACAATCCTCTTGGGAGTCCCCAGAGTTTGAGCTTCCTCTTCCTTGAAGTAACCTCTTGTGGAAGGAACCGATCTTGGTCATCCCAATCAACTGCCTGAAATTGTGTACTTAATGTAGTAGCCACAGTGGTCTATGACCGTGTAGCTCATGAACCTCTAACCTGTGAACTTGAAACTGTGGGAACACCATCTTGTGATCCTTTACCTGAACCTGTACCTATACCTGGGGAATCTATCACCCATGAACTTGTCACCCTTGATACCTATGACCTTGAACTTTGTGAACTTGAACTCTGCAATGTACCATCCTGAGGTGTAGGAGCCTGCTGCTCCACCTTCTCTAACTCACGTGACTTGTTGAAAGCCCTGTCCTCCTCAAATCTCATATCCCAACTTACGACTGTCCGTCTCAACGGAAGAATGTACATGTAGTAGGCCTTTGAAGTCTCATCATACCTAACAAGGATACCCTTCTCTATCGTGGGCTCCAACTTTGTCCTCTTCTCTGAGGGGACATGTGAGTAAGGCATCCAAATATCCTAAAATGGCCAACCTCAGGCGTCTTTCCTATGAAAGCCTCTTCAAGAGTCATGCATCCCAAAGCCTTATGGGGACTCCTGTTTTGAATGTAAATTGCTGTGTTACAAGCCTCTGCCTAGATAAAGAAAGGTAAACCCTGATCATGTAGCATAGACCTCATTGCACCAACAATTGCCTTGTTCTTCCTCTCTACCACCCCATTCCACTGAGGTGTGTATGGTACTGTCAACTGCCCCTTCATTTCCTCTTGTGCACAAAGTGCATCAAACTCCTTGGAGGTATACTCTACAGGACTGTCTAATTGCAATACCTTGATCCTCCTCCCTGTCTGGTTCTCCATAAGAGGTTTGAACTCTTTGAACCTCTGCAAGACTTTTTTCGACTCCTTGTTCTTCAAAAAGTGGATCCAGGTCTTCTTGGAGAAGTCATCAATGAAGGTCACATAATACTCATAACCCTTCAATGATGTAGTCGACATTGGACCATAAAGGTCAGGATGTACCAAGTCAACTGTCCCTGTTGCTCTGCTGTCATTACTTGGAAAAGTAGTCCTGGCATACTTGCCATGTGCGCACCCCTTACACACATCATTGTGCTCTGTGCTAAACTCTGGCACACCTGTCACAATCTCCCTCAGAATCTTCAATGCTGGATGATGTAGGTGGGCAATCCTCTTGTGCCACAACTCTCACAAGTCACAACCGTCATTACTGTTGCTGTGCGCCAAGGAATGATCAAGCTAAAAACTGAGCTTGTATAGCTTCCCACTACAGACTCCAATCCTAATTGCTATAATACCACTAGATCCGTAGGATGAACATGTATGTTCCCATCTTGGAACAGTACCCACAATTCCCTATCCTCTATGGTGGAAAACTGATATCAAGTTCTTCTTCGACCTCGGGACATACAAAACATCCCTCACGGTCATGGAACCTACAGACTCACTCTGAAAGGAGCCCGTTCCTCATCAAACTTCCTTGACTTAAGTGTTATCTCCCAGCACAACCTCGAGAAATAACCTACCCTCAATTAGGTTTGTAAAGTACCCACAAACATCTGTCATGTGGCTAGAGGCCTTGCTATCTATGTACCAAACACTGGTAGTAGATGCACTCAATGAATGACAAGAAAACATGGACAATTCCTTATTAAGCTCCTCTTGGAATGCTCATCCACATCTGCTAAAGTACATGAATGACAAGTAATTAGGGAAAATTCCTTGTCAAGCCGATCAACAAACTCATAAACTTGGGCTGATGCTGCAATCTGCTGCTTCTTCTTCTTCTTGTTGGGACACACTACTACATATTGCCCCATCTTAGTGTAGGCAAAACACTTGACCTTGCTCATATTTTTTTTTGATCACCTTGCTTCTTTGCCCCACCCTTGGGACCCTTCTTGGATTTCTTCTTTCTTTTCGCTGCAAGTGCCACATTGTCCTCATCATGAACAGTAGAATAGCTCCCCTAAACATATCCTCTCCATGTCTCTTCTTGTATGAAATCGTCCCAGACGATCCCATTTGGGAAGATTTTTCCTTGCCACAATATCTTCCACGAACGTTGCCCATGGCTTGGTCACACCAATCAGTGTTATTCACACAAGCTTACTATCAACAATCTTCTTCCCAATTGCTCTTAACTCATCTCTCACCTGAGTGATACGGGTGAGATAAGTAGCCGCGCTCTCAGTTCTGATCATTTTAATGTTCTTCAATATCTCTCTTAGTACCATCTTTTGATTCTCATTGGAACTTTGATATAGATTGTTAAAGGCATCCCACATTCGATAAGCATTATTCTTACCAGTCACATGGGGGATAACATGGTCCTTAATTGCATCAAGCATGACTCTATTTGCCTTGATGTTCTTTTTCTCGTAGTCTACATTCGTTGTTGCATTTGCAAGCACTATCATGGAATTATTTGTTGTGCTCTCCACAATGTCCTGTAACTCACCCTCCTGGAGAAGCAAGACAATTCTTGCCTTTCAAGGGATGAAATTAGCCACCCCCTCCAACCTATCCTCAAATATCAAACCTATAGCCATGATCTTCTCAACTGAAAACTAAATCCAAGTTCTGCCTTAGTGAACATAAAATCCCTCTCTATTGCACACATTTAATAGATCTTTCATAGATCTAGTCTGTAATCTCATAGATCTGATAGATCTAATGTGTCCCCTCATAGATCTGGTCTCCTCTCTCACAGATCTGATAGATCTGGTGTGTATCCTCACAGGCCTGGTGTATGTATGCTCTGATCCTTCAACTGCTCTTTGATACCGTGTAAATTTTCATTCACTTCTCTGATATCTCAAATCCCAACCCGGTTTCAAGACTCTCTAGTTCATATGTTTAATGCCCAACCCAATCTTGTTGCCCAGAGACATATATAAGCATAAACATTTATCTATAACCAGAAACACATGAGATCGAAGTACTCTTTTAGCC
Source organism: Pseudotsuga menziesii (assembly GCA_001517045.1). Lineage (NCBI taxonomy): Eukaryota > Viridiplantae > Streptophyta > Pinopsida > Pinales > Pinaceae > Pseudotsuga > Pseudotsuga menziesii. The sequence goes on from LPNX010752944.1 coordinate 17,495, forward strand.
AACAACAATACACACACATAAAATGTACACATCATTTTCGGTCAATGTGACCCTGGAAAAACTCTTGCGAGAAAACCAATGTAGAATAGCTTTCGTTATCTCACGCAATTACAATGAGGTTCAACAGAAAACTTCCAACACAAACTCATCTTTGAGCCAATGGCTCTGATGCTCAAGTCTGATCTCTGATGGATAGCTGGGAAATGCGCCCCTCTCTAAATCTGCTCTCTAGCTTAGGCTTCACGCCCCTCTGCTAGTGGATCATTGTCTCAGTGAATGCCCTCTCTCTATCTGATGAACTCAATCTTTGAGCTTGTCCTCCTCAGTGAAGTGCACCTCCCTCCACCGAAATGCGCCCCCTCTCTGTCTAATCAATCTCTAAGCTCTATGCTGATGAATTTGACCTCTCTCAGAAGTTAACTCTGCCTCAAGGAATCCTCCCTCAGCCTCAAATGAAGTGTGCTCAATTTCTTTCAGATCTGTGTCCTTCTATGCTAGGTAATGCACCCTTCTCTTCTCAAGAATGCTCCTCCTTTCTCATGCATTGATTGGCCCTTCTCATGCAAACCAATCGCCCTCTTTGTGTAGATAAACTCACTACTCAACAATGCGCCATGTTTTGCCTTCTCAACTCTATTTTATCGTTTGTTTACCTTTTTAGGGTTTCATGCAAAATCCCACATGCAAACTTTTAATTAAAAAGTGTATGCATGCATTTTCCCGCATGTAAACTTAAAAAAAGAGTTTTGCTTCTGCATGAAGCAAGGTTAGGGGTCTGACAACTTTCCTAGTGAACTTTTCAACACATGTCACTACCTCACACCACCATTATCTGACCCCTTGTGGGTATAGAACCATCATACATGGACAAAGTTGTGGCACTCTCTAGACATGATGACCAATATTACCAAGAATAACACCATGATGCCAAACATGTAAAGTAGTAAGCATCTCGCCAATTATATACCAAGAGGGTGATCTATCAATCAAAGGCATGGAACATGGAGAATACCAATAGATGAGCTATGGCAATCCATCAAGGGGAAAGGGAGTTTCCTCTACGAAAACACCAACCCAGTCAAATAAAAGTAACATCTCCAAGCATATGGGTGTAAGCCGAAACTATTGTGAATGGAAGATACTCCATGAAGGTGTGTACCCCAATTCCGTCCAATGCTCCATATACGTGATCTTGAGAATCTTGTCATGTGATGAAAATCACAAGTTTAGCCCTCACACAATATGAGGAGTAACAACTGGCTCCTACTTGGCGACATGCACTCTCGAAGAAGTGTGCATTAGAACTCCAAAGTCTCTGGTTGTACATGTTGAGAAGACTAGCAAGAAAGAAAGAGAAGACATGTGGTGGGATGGGTCCACATTCACATCCCTAAACACCATATTATGTCCAGACTCCAGAGTCCATACAGTTCATTACGTCAACAATAGCTCAAAATTGGTTTTAAATGGAAAAAGGCACAAGCCAACAATGCCAAAGATAGCATGAAAGTAAACTTAGTGCTCATGAATGTTGAGCTTATTCATCCTACCCTACTCTAACATATGAAGATGAACAAACTATGTGAAATCATAAAGCCAATGTAACCATGCTAGCTTCTTTTCAAAGCTGAAAAGTCTCCTCTTGTGTTTGGCAATGAACCAAAACAAGACATCAAATATCACATGAACATATGCTGGAAACTCCACGAGTGCTAACCTGAAATCTGAAATAGGCTCATGGAGATGGCAAAGAAGATCAAAATCATTCCAAGGATGGCATGAACCATTGCAAGTCTCCTCTATCCAATGTTGAATAGGGTTGATATAATCTTCATGAAGATATGACATCCAATTAAAAGTTGAAATATCATCTGTATTATCCTCAAGAAGAAAAGGTTTAGGCAGTTGCAACAAAAATCTCTCTTCCAATAAACATGTTAATAATGAAGAATAAAACAAACTTTCAGATCTAAAAATAATTCCTGCCCAAAATTTAGGGCTTGCAGCCCAATTTCTGATGGCTGGAATTTTTTGCAACACATATCAGACTGAAAACCTTGCTGTTCCATACAATTTTTAGCATTAAAAAAAAAACTTTCCAATTGAAATTTCACATATAATACACCAAAATCTGAAGATGCTGGTGGCTGAAAAAATTCTGAAGTTTTATCATTGATAGCATGCTTCCAAAAATCTGAAATTGTTTTGGACTACCCATTGGAAAACATGGCTGAAAATTGATCATAATTTTTTAAAAACATGAACTTATTAAACATGGTTGTTCCAACTTCCAAAGACAAAATCGACATTTTGCTCCAAAATCTTAGGCTGACCAAGGGTGAAAAATTCAACATTTTTATCCCTAGAATCATCATCATTAGTGTCATAGATGGGATCCCCATAGAAATTCCAGCAATCTACCTCTTAATCAATCTGAAAAGAAAAAATTATATCTTCATGCCCTTGGCTACTCTAATCCCCTTCACATGAAGGGGTAAATACATTTAACATTTGATCATCTCTTAACGGTTTGTCTTCAATAACAACCCTTTACAAATCATCAACAAATACGTTATCAAATTTAGTATTTTGGGAAAGACAATAGCTTACCAAACCCTTGTTTTCGTGGGAGAATGAGGTGGATGTTTGATTGTTTTCACCAATAATGTCTTCTTCATGTAGAGTTGCAAAATAATTTTCGATGGCTTCATCATCCTTGTCTTCTTCAAGGTCTGAAATGGCATGCAATAGTGGTTCATGGGATGAAGAAGGATGTTCATACGGGGAGTGATTAGGTTTATTTCAAATTGCAACATTGTGGCGATGGATGCAAGGTAGATGGTTTAGATGTAGAATGCGGGCTTTGGCTTTGGGTATTGGACTTTGCTGTGCTTGTTTCGTGGTTTGTGTATCATTTATGCTTTTATGCTTTTCTTGTTGCAGCTTTTTTGAGTGTGTGAGTTTATGCTTCCTTTCTTGCTCCTACTACCCTTGTTTCTGTTCCCATCTATGACTCTGCTTTTGGGTTTCAACCTTTAATTGCTTAAACTCCAACCAAAGGATCTACTGCTCGATTAGGAATTGAATATGTTCCCGACTGTATTGATGGATATCGAAATGAGAAAATAGGCTTTGTAGCCTGTGTCTCTACCATTAGTGGGTCCGGGTCAACTAACACGAAATATGGATATGAAACAACTTGATCTGCGATTAGAAGAGATTGTTTAATTAGCACTTGAACTAGCTTGGATGCTGCTTCAATGGGTTCAAATGCAACTGCTAGATCAATTGGTAGTGAACCCGCTATAGATTTCGACGATGATTTCAATGCAAGGAGTTGACCCTTTGTATACCATGTAAATCGATCATTCTTTATATATGTAATTATGCTTTTGTTTTTTTCATTTAGAGGCATTGCACTTAGAGACTTGGCTTTCCTGCTCCCCTTCTAGGTCAGCCTAGTCAGGTCCTCACCTTCTTGTAGGGTCCTTAATATTTTAGCCGTGCATTTTCTTTTCTCCCTATCTTCTTGCAGTTCATCTTCAAGCTTTGATGGGGATGGCATACCATACTTTCCTTTGATGTAATAACACAAGAACATATACGCACCATATCTCTTATTTATTTTCACTAAGACAGAACTTGAAGGGTTCTCTCATATGAAACAATCAAATCAACAGTCTTCTCTTCTATTTTAGCACAAATATCAACCCAAAAATATGCCTCATACAAATCTGCAACATGCTTTTCATCATCATAACCAGACATCCATTATTTTTGAAATTCTTTGAAAAAATTATGGAAACAATTTAATTTCCTTTGGGTTGAGATCACAATACCTTTCCCATGCATTTTCCAATTCAATAAAAATGCAAATGCTTTCATCAAGACATCTTAATGGGCAATGCTGAAATGTACAACAAATTCTATGTAGGATGCAAGATGCTTTGAAGCCATATGAGGACATCCCCAAAATCTTGGAACATGCTATCTCCAAATATCAAAATGAACATTATGTGGAGCTTCTATGAATGCATGAAAAGTCCAAAGGCCCAAGCAAATAATCTCAAAACTTCCTTTGGATGGAGCTTGTTACCTCCCAAACTAGCATGTGTGATTAAACTTTAAAGTCCCATAGATGCACACTAGCCAAGGGTAACATGTTAATTTTTCACCAATTCCAGATCTGATTTATACTTCTGTTAATTATTCACTTTAGATTTTTACACAAATTATTATTGCAGATCTGAAAATTAACAAGCTTAAATACACTGAAATTGAACAAATTATGCAGAGGAATAGACACAGGAAATCATATGCATTTGACACTTTGGATTTACCCTGGAAACCCCAATCCTTGGGAAAAACCAACAAACAATGTCTTTTATTGCAGATTTTTAACAACACTTACAGTTACAAGTTTCTGGACATAACACACTGGATTAGACTCGTGACTCACCCTTGCTACATTTGTGCCCAAACCTTCAACAATATTACAAGCCCTAGCTTGAATGAATCACTCGGTCCAAAGCCTCTAAGAGAATCCCTCTCTTAGACAATCTCAACTTGAGAGAATCCCTCTCTTTAAGCCTCTAAGAGAATCCTTCTTGTAGATCTGATCACTCACTATCAATGATCTCACACAGACTGACAATGATGTTCGTGTCTACAACTCTTCATAGACTCTTTTATAGCATTCACTTTATGCAAATACCATGGGCTCAGTACCATGGGCCCTCAAATACCATGTTCCCTCCAATACCATTGACCATAAAGTATTACAAAATACACTCTTATAAGTAATTTCTAGAGAGTTCCTTGTCTCAGACACTTCCACATGCTAGACACCAAGCCAATGTAGAAGGTACTTTGGGAAGAACCTCCTCTAGGAATAATCACTTCCTCTCTTGCTGTAGTTGCCCCCTCTAAACTAGAGGATCCTTTTGCAACCTGTGTTGGACTCTGATATGGAAATTTGTTTTCCTCATCCAACGGTGTCATCTCATACCAAGTAGGCCTACAGAGAGAAGCATCATGCTCACCCTTTGTCACTGACACTAATCCATGCTCCAAGCTCCCCTTGGACTTTACTACAGGTTGTCTCAACAACCTGTACAATTCACCCTCCCTGATGCCAAGTCTCACTGTTGCATCCTGGGTACCTACTCCTTTTGAAAGTATGAAGACTTGTCCATCCTAGAATAACACAACATACCCCACATTCTCCAAGACTAATACTGAGAGTAGGCAAACACTCAGCCCTGGAACATACATCATGCCCTCCACCAGTAATAGCTTCTATGGAACTTCACAGTCCCTGTGCTTGCTAGAATTTTTCTATAGCTTACACAGCATCGTGCCTCAGCGTAGATCCTTAAGCCATCACAACCAGCTGCGACCACGCAAACCAACTAGTAGCCATGCCTTGTGCTTTCGATCTCTTGCTTCCTGATCCCGAATTTCTGCACATCTCCGTGTTCTAGCTGTTGGTCTTTGCATGACCCAACTGTGGTCATTGCTACCTAACCCACATACACTTCACGGGCTTGACACCACGTCCATCAGATCTGGACCACTCTCAACTCGAATTTTCACCACGTCATCCCAACTTTGTCTATGTCTTCTCCATCTCGTGCAGCTCTACCCCCGTGGGGCGTCTCAGTATTCACCTAGCCCAACTACACTTGAACCTTCTGCATCCTACTACTGCACTGTGGCTTGCTTTCCCAGTTCACGGGACGAGTCCTTTATTACTGGTGGCCCGTGGTTATGCCCGTCAGCTGCTGTTGCAACTCTCTTGCTCGACAACTGCTACTTGTTGTTGCACTCACATTTGACAGTGACTTGCTCTACTTTAGCGACTGGTGGCTCAGCCCACAACTATTGTTGTTGCTTTTTGCTACAAACTAGAGCTGAAGCTCGAGCCACTACTCTGCCTGCAGTTGCACTTGGGGGCTGATCCTCTCCACGTCCCGCATTCTGTCATCTAATGCCTGCCACATTGCACGCTTGACCCTGCGTCAACTCCCGCGAACCACGACTTTGTCATCTTGTGGATCCAGCTCACTGTGTGGCCTCAATCCACCTGTTGCCTTAGCCCTCGATCTGCTGCCTATGCAGTGGAATCCATGCGACCCGATCTAATCTCTACTGCTTTCCACTACACTTAGCTTCTCCACGCCGAGAACTTTGCGGTTGTCTCCACACGTTGTGGCTCTCATAGATCCAATACGACCATGAGCACAATCTACACCTCGTTAGCTCTCATGTCTTCTCTATCTCGAGCTAGCTTAGCTTGCTTCCACGTTCCCACGTTCATGCCAATTTGCCTAACGATGTCTTCTTTGAGCATGATCCAAGCCGATTAGCAGCTCTCCTAGCCAATTCTCCTGTCCACGTTCACGTTGGAAGCTTCTCTACATCCTAACATCCATTGTTTATGCCCACCTGAACGATCCGTGCATCCTCACACCCGGCTGTGGCTTCACCCTACCTGGCATGAGCCACGATTGTCGTGGTTGTTGTTGCTCAATACTCTGCCCAAAACTTGGCTTGATTCTTACAGCGGCGGCTCATTGTAGATCGACTCCTCAACACCACGTGCACTTTGGCGGTTGTGCGATTGCACGCTTCTCTATGACGTTCGTACGACCCATACAATGGTCGTACGAAACTCCTTTTTTTTCTAGTAAATCCCTTGACAAACCGATCTCCTGCTCAGAGCGAAATCGACTCTAATACCATGTTAAATTTTCACGAACTCTAGGTCTGATATACTTTTGTTAATTTTTCACTTCATATTTTTACACAAATTATTACTGCAGATCTGCAAATTAACAAGCATAAATACACTAGAATCTAACACATTGATCTCACACACACTGACAATGACATTCGTGTTTACAACTCTCCATAGACTCTTTTATAATATTTACTTTATGCAAATACCATGGGATCAATACCATGGGCCCTCTGTTGAATTTTAGCATTAGCATGTATTCTTAAATTTTTGCAGACTGTAGCATAGATAATAACAAGTGCGGTAGATAGATCAACACATCACACACAATGAACACAAGAGTTTTTCGCGGGGAAACCTTTAAAGGACAAAAACCCCTAAAGCATTAGTAATTCATCTCTTAAATGAGACGACTGAGTTTTTCAATCTCAGACTGAGATGAATGTTTTCAATGATTCTCAAACCCTAGCAGGCTTGATCACTTCCAAACCTTAGCACAGTTTGATAAAAGAATTTCATAAGAACAAATTACATAAGAAAATCAGATTAGGGCTTTTTGCCCAATCTTTCTCTCTCGTGCCCAGAATGTCTGCCCAGATTTTGAAGCTGCTCATGAACTGCCCGAGTTCCGTACTGTTGCCCGTTAATTTATTTCCTGCTGCCCAGGTCTGTTTCTCTGTTTCCCGGATCCTCAATTGCCTGCCCGGATTAGGAAAGAGGCTTCCCATGACTGGGAAACACCCAACCTGACTTCTGTTTAGCTGCCCGAGATTACAAACATTTGCCCGAACCCTGAACAATGCTGCCCAGAATCCTAAGAGGCTGCCCGAGCTCAGATCCAAGCTGCCTGAAGTCTGTGCAGTCAGCCCAGAAGCTGCCCGAACCCTGCCCTAACCCTGACTGAACTGAGAAAGGGCTGCCCGTGATTGAACTGAGCTGTCGTGAGGGTTTTTTCAGCTGCCAATGACCGTACAGTTTGCCTGGAGATGGAGAAGAGGCTTCCTGTGAGGAATTTTTGCTGCATGAGATGAGCCAGAGGCTGTGAAGGAACCAAATCCGGTTGCTCCGTTAGTAGTCGAATCCGACTATCATTTTGAATGATAAATATTATAATATATTAGATGATGATTATTACAAAGATGTCTTGGCCTTAAATATGGCTTGGACAGTCATGATGAGGAGACACCTCCTTTCATACTAACCTAACTTATAAATTATTTAATTATTTAATTATTTTCTTATTTATGTTCGTTACATTGCCACTCCCTTTAAGGGAGCTTTGTCCTCAAATGTTAAGTATTTTCCTTAATGTTGTTCTTCATTCTGACTCGGTGTCGATATTAGAATCGGACGAAATCTCTTGAACAGAGACTTGCACTTCCTCTCCATTGATGAATTTGCATTGTATTGTCTGATTGTTCCTACATTTATGACCAGGGGTCCAATCATCACTGCATCGACGACATATGTTTTTCTTCTTTTTTCTATTATCAACGTAACTGTTAGATGACTTCGATGTATTTTCCATTTCATAGGCATATGATTCAGGTTTGTGGCATTGATGACCGGGTGACCAAGTATCTGCACAGTACCTACATTGTGTCTCTTTTTCTTGCCAATAATGGTTATCGCCTCTTGTTTTAATTCCTTCCAATTTGCGTTTTGCGGCTTTTGCTTTATGTCTTGCTATTTCTATGTTAGGTATGTCATGCAACTTTAACTCTTCTTGGAGGTATGGTTTAAGACCTCCTAAATAGGTTTCAAGTCTTTGCTTGTCAGACAACCCAAATACTCGTGTCGATAAGGATACCCACTGATGTGTGAATTCCTCAACGCTTCCAACCTGTTGTAATCTGGTAAGTTTACTGAAAAATCCATCTTCGTTGATTCCTTGAAACCTATTAAAAAAATAATTTTTGAACAAGTTCCAGGTGTAGGTAGAATTATCTCTCTTCCACCATAAGTACCAATTATAGGCGTACCCTTCCATATGCATTGACGCATATTTCACCTTCTCCTCGTCAGATTGAATATTGTAAATGTCGAAGTATTCTTCCGCTTTGTTTAGCCAAGCAACGCATTGGTCTTCACTCCCATTGTATTTCGAAAACTCTATTTTTGCCTTAGGTGGGTACACTTTGTGAGGACAATATTGATTTCCTTTGGCCATACGGTTTGATGGTGGCTCAGAACTACTGGATGAAGAAAGTGGCATATTTGAAATGCTTCGCTGTTGGCGGTGATTTTTAGCTTTTTTATTCTCTACCATCTTACTGATAGCATCTATTTTGCTGTTTAATCGTGCCTCCATATCTGGCAGTACTTTTGTTTCTATCTTTTGCTTAAGCGTCGCATTTTTAATCTTTATTTCTTTTTGCAACTCTTCTTGATTCTTTGCGAGTGTTTCCTGGGTGGCAAAATGAAATGAGGCATCTAACATGTTTGGACTGCTGACTTGGCTCGGATTGGGTATGAGCTTTTGTAACATCTCGATTAATGTATTATGGTTCTGCGTCATGGTGCTCATGTTATGTGTTAAGGTGTTTATGTTTGAGTCATGGTACTCATTTTCCCATCCAGGTCTTTTTGTTTTTCGCTCAAGATGGCAAATTTTTCATCCAATCTTCTTTCTAGTACCTGAACAAGCTCGTCTTTGAGTACTATATTGTTATTTTGCATCTCTTCCTTCGAGCCTTTTTGGTTAGAGACAAGGGACTTGATGTCTTTCTCCATTTTTTCGATTTTCTCTTTTAGTTCCTCCATGGTCTGAGGTGAAATTTGGATAATAATATATTAATTAATTAATTAATTATTATTATTATTATTATTATTTTTCATAAACTATATAATATTTGTATATAGTTTTTTTTTAAAACAAATATTATAATATTAAATATAATATTTGATTTTTTAATATATTATTATAAATATATTATATTATAATATAATTGAAACAATATATTATATTGTTTTATTTTATAATATATTATTATATATTGTTTGTTTGTTTATTTATTTATTTATTGAGTTGCAGGTCATGAAGCATGGAGGTTGGAAGCGCAGATGGGCCGTGGAAGAGTGGAGTGTGAGGTAGAGTGGTTAACGCAGATGAGACCTCGTGGGAGGTTGCAGAGGGGAGTGGCAGCGCGGAGATGGAGTGCGGATGGGGTGATGGCTGTGTGATGGAGGCGAGGTAGGTGGAGGGAAGAGGCAACGTGGAGGCGGGGTAGGTGGAGGATGGCGATGGTGAGGTGGTCGGAAGGCAGCAGCGTAGCGAGCGTGGAGGGAGTGGAGTGCGTGAGGGGCAGGAGGTTGCGCGTGAAGACTGCAGAAGCTGGGTAGTCGGGTAGAGAGGAGCAGCAGATGGGGGCTGAGGAGGGGAGTCGTGTGGTAGAGAGGACCCAGGTAAGTGTGAAGCCGGACGCGCTAGATGTAGGACGGCGACGATGAGGGAAGAAGGGCTGGGAAATGGCGATTGGGGCGTGGAGATGAGCTGAGTGGTGATGAATTGGAATGGCGTGCAACAAAAGAGTGAGGACGTTGAGAAGAGTGAAGAGCCAAGAAGACTGAGGACGCTAAGTGGGCGGGCGTTGGTTTTTTTTTTTTTTTGGCAGCACTTGGGAAGAAGTGTGAGTAGCGGAAGAAATTAAGGATTGATGAGCCGAGTCCGAGCTCAAGTAGGAGTTGATGAGCCGAGTCTGAACTTAGAGTGCAGGAGCGAATCCGCTTTGATACCAAATGGAGCAACCAAATCCGGTTGGTCCATTAGTAGTCGAATCCGACTATCATTTTGAATGATAAATATTATAATATATTAGATGATGATTATTACAAAGATGTCTTGGCCTTAAATATGGCTTGGACAGTCATGATGAGGAGACACCTCCTTTCATACTAACCTAACTTATAAATTATTTAAGTATTTAATTATTTTCTTATTTATGTTCGTTACAGGCTGCCCGTGATAAAGAGGTAGTCCTAGGGTCAATCCCTAACTAGGATATTGTTCGCTGTGACTGATAGAAGATAAGCCCTGACAGACTTAGGGTTTGGCTGCAACAAAAGTAGATACCCTAGCTAGAAAGCCTCCATGCTAGGGCATGAACCAAAAACAAGAATCTTCTCTCTTCAAGAACTAGTGAAAATCTTCTAGGAGCAATTGAATGATGATAATCAAGTGTGTGAGAAAATGAATTGGAGTTGATCTTCTTTTATAGCCTTTGATTCACCTGTATGTGGACCAAAACTCAAAAGAATAAAATAATAGCATTTTATTCTTTCGTCTTTTGACTTTTACCTTTAGTGGTATTAAAGGTCTTTTTGCATTTTCACTTTGACTCCTTAGTGGTCCAAGGGTCCTTATGTATTTTTGACTTTTACCTTTTAGCCTTCTTCAAGTGCCTTGTGGTCAAAACAAGTGGTCATAGGGGTCCTTCAAACCCACTCAAAGTACATCATCATAAATAGAGAGAATTACTAATGCTTTTATCTCACACTCCTCGTGCCACCAAGACCGGGTACTAGGTGTCTTAACCAAGGGTAGCTAATCCTTGGAGAAGGTCACAAAGCCCACAGATCGAGGGTAGGAGTGCCTCACATGCCTAGACCCGGTCTAGGACTTATAGTGATGTCCTAGTAACTGACCAAGTGCCTCAGCCATAGGCTGCATAATTTGACCCAAGGTCAAATACTTGGTAACTGACCAAGCGCCTCCATTCTTCTGGAGAATGGCCCTTAGCCCTAGGCCGAGTCCCCCAGTTCTAGACTGGTTCATCTTCTTGGTAACTGACCAAGTGCCTCCATTCAAAGAATGACCACTCAGCTCTAGGCTGAGTTCCCCTAGTGTTGGACTGGTTACACATCCTAGTCCTTGACTAGATGTCCCCATTCAATAGAATGGCTACTCAACTCAAGGCTGAGTTCCCCTAGTGATGGAATGGTTCCACATCCTGGTCCTTGACTAGATGTCCCCATTCAATAGAATGGCTACTTAGCTCAAGGATGAGTTCCCCTAGTGCTGGACTGGTTCCACATCTTGGTCCTTGACCAGATGTTCCCATTCTCCTACGAGAATGGCTCTTGATGCTGCTTAGGAAAAATCAACACCCTCCAACACCATTGACCATGAAGTATTACAAAAGACACTTTTACAAGTAATGTCTAGAGAGCTCCTTGTCTCAGACACTTCTACATCCTAGACACCAAGCCAATGTAGAAGTACCTATCTGAGCTACAAATTCTAATAGAATAAAGTGAATAGGCCAATGTCACCGTGTCGATCCCCTCTCACTTTAGGTTGGCTCTTCTCCAACTCAAGGGGGAGTCTTCCCTAGGGTAGGGTTTTACTATGACAAAGGCAATGAGGAGCAAGGCGATTTGAATAGGTTTCCCTAGCAAAGGCTCTTTTTTTAATATAGGGTTTTATAATAGGTGATGGTATGATAAGGAACCCACTCCAAGGACTAGTGCCAATCCAACCGAGGGCAAATGGAGTCAAAGGATAATCAATCTCAGAGGGCCTTGCTTCAAAGACCATTCTAGAAATAAGGATGCTCTAGACTACCCTTCAATGAATGTACCGAAGGGTTCACTTGCAATCACATAGGGAGAGAGGAAGACTCACTCCTTTATTTCTTTCCTTGGGTGTACCCTACACCAAGGGGGTTAGAACTTGCACCATAGGGTTGAGGAACAATGTAAAGAAAAAACTCCCTTTAATGTAAGATGATAAAAGGGTTTAAGATAGAGACAAACTTACCCTAAGTCCAATCCAATGAGACAATAATATCCTTTCAATGGCCCAAGAAGAAATAACATGAACAATGCTAGCAATGTGATCTCCAATAGATAAGCACAATAGCAAGAGAGAATGCCACACTTTAACAAGAAATAAAACCTTAAACAAATTTGCTCCAAGAAAATTATGTCAACTAGGCTCAAAAGAGAGTGAGCTCCAAAGATCCAACCACGAGTTCAAACGAGGAAGAGGCTCTTTTTATAAAGGAGTGTAGCCTAACTTCTTTTATAGTAAAATATTCATTTTTGTCTAGATCTAGCCTAGGGTGGAGTAAAATAATACAAAAACCCTACTAAAATAACTAACTCCTAACAAACTACATTAATATGGTGGTCAATGCCACTTGTACATTTCAAAAGATACAAAAAGGCCCCAAGCAAAAGGGGTGCCTCCATCAAACATGGAGATCAATGCCAAGTGATGATGCCATGTGGCCTCCAAAGGCCTCTTTAAAGGGTGCGCTCCATCAAGAAGGCTCACAAAGCAATCCAAGAATATGTCCATGAAGCAACCAAGTGGTGTCCACTAGACAACAAACTTCAACCTTGAAGAGCCTCTTCAAGGAAATATTCCAACAAGAAATGTCCACATGTAAACCAAGAAGTCTCCCAAGATGCCAAATCATCTCCTTAAAATATGAAATGGATGCTAAACAAGGTAAGCAATATCCATATGTAACCTGAAAAGGCTTTCTTTAAAGGGGTACTCCAAGAAATATCCTCATGGCAACAAAACATACCCGTTGATGACTTCCAAGTAGGAAAAACGTCCTCCAAGGATGTGGCCTTTCACCCAATGTGTCCACAAGACAACAACTCATAGCTCCAAAGATACCTTATCAAAGGAAACCTCCAGATGACTCCAAAAGGGTGGAGCGCTCCTCCACATAAAATAAACAAAGGATCTTCTCCAAGGGAGCCGTCCCCTCCAAAGTGACACAAGAAACTCCAAATGCAGCTACAAATACATGTGAGGGAGGGCTTTCAAGGGCTAGCAACCTCCCTTAAGTCTCTAGATTACTTCCAAAGTAGGTCATTTCATAGTTTATGGTGCATAGTGAGAAATAGGACTCTTCAACTGTACAACATATTCTCTCCAACAGTGGATACACAAGTTTGTAGGGGTTAAAATGTGGATTGGCCCCAACAAATGGAAGAGAAGACCACTCTCTTGATTGCAAATCTGATCCAGGATTCCTCAAGACAAATGATGAGGTTTAAAGGTTGATTGTGACTATTGTTTGGGGTTAAACCTAGTGTTCCATGGGGACGTGTTTTGACGTTTCCTGTGTCTCGGGGATGGCGAAACTTCAGGTGAAACGTTTCGAGATGTCTCGCTTTGGGCAAAACTATTTCGGCGTTTCCTGCGTCCTGGGGACGGCAAAACTCTAGGAGAAATATTTCGGGACGTCTCACTTTGGGTGAAACTCGGTGAAACGTTTCAATCTACGACAAACCTTCTGGGCGTCTCACATGAAACTCCAAAACTTTTGGGCGTCTTGGACGAAACTCCGAAACTTCTGGGCATCTCGGACGAAACTCAGAAACTTTTGGGCATCTTGGATGAAACTCCGAATCTTCTAGGCGTCTTGGACGAAACTCCGAAACTCCGGTGAACCTTCTGGGCATCTCACACGAAACTCCGAAACTCCGACGGACCTCCAAATCATGATGAATTGTGTAATGTGTTTGCATTATTAATCTATCAGATTCTGATTTACATTGCATGATTGCAAAATGATGGATGTAGTATTTAGTAATTTACTAATTTGTATGGGATGAATTATTATTGTTGGGAATTATATTTTTCATATTTTTTATATTTTTAGAATTTTTATGACCCCGGTGTCCCCGTGACCCCGCCCCCTGAAATTCCCTAAAATTTGGGGGTGGTCTCCACACATCCCGAATGTGTGTCTCCCTGCTCTCGCGTCCCGCCGTCCCGGAACGTTGGGGGAACATTGGTTAAACCTTCCCAGAAATTAGGAATTTTTGCCCAGAACTCCATTCTGCCTGATATTTTGATGCAGAGGTGATTGAATATATCATTATTGCTGCTGTATGACGGTCTAAATGTGCCTAGAATTGATAATTACCATGTTTTGCTGCTGGTTTCACTCATATGCATGCCCAAAACCTCCTTAAAACTGCCCATATTTTCTGTTTTAACGACAGATCTTGCTCAGAAATTCAAGATGGCGGCTTATTAAGGGTTTAAAAGTGACCAGCACTAGAGAGTAGGGTTGGAACTGCTGATTCTAGTGCCCAGAACTGCCGCTTAACCCTAAGAAATAGCTCAGAATGCTAGGAATTATCTCAGATTTTATAATTGGGACTGTCCATGCTTTTCACATGCCCAGAAGTGATCATTAATGCCCAAACTTCCAAATTGAACAGTCTCCACCGCTGTTGGAGGTCTTAAACATGCTCAGAATTGCTGATTAGGGCTGTTCTTATGCCCAGAATTTCAAAACCAGCTTACCCACTGCCTCCTTTTTCTTCACTTCAGTGTCTTAGGACCTCCGATCAATAGCCAAATATCCTAGGGCATCATCAAAACTTAGGAATGAGGCATCAAAACATCATCATGAACAATGCCACCCCCTTTTCAAGAGTGATCAAAATCACACGTGGATACCCATGCAAAACAAGGGGTAACAGACCCATACTTCAAATCTAGAAATGAAATTTGAATATATACATAATCTTCATTACCTCATGCCAATAATGTGGAAACACCAAGGAGAACCTTCAAATGCCTTCAAAATGGTGGACACTTCACCCTACCAACAAGTTTTCAAACCTGCAAGGAACAAGAGATTCATCCCTTCATGTAGTCCTCAAATGAGGACAAGATCTTCAAAACAAAACCCCCATCAATGAATGTAGTTGATCTACAAAGTTTTCGGGAATGAACTTTATCCTTGGCTACAATGCCAAAAATGTTACCACCTTAACCTGTACTCAAAGTGGTAAAGTCCTGAAACTCAAAGCGCAACTCCAAGGTTTATGAAAATATCGGACAAATCGGCAACATGAAAAACTCGGGAGAAATCGGAAATATTGAGAGAACTTAGAGATATTAACATTGCAACAACCACCTCAATATATGTGCGACCTCCAAGGTGAGATTTCCCATCAAATAATGTGCACATGTGTGTATTAATGCTCCATAAAGCTGGATGTTCCACTAAGAAGAGAGGCGGGGAGTTAGAATGGTTTGGTCACATGTTATATATAGCAACTAGGGCAAGGATGCCCTCATAACAAACTCCATAGTACAATCTCCAAGGCATAACAAATACCCAAGATGTGTGCATATGGCTAGGTACAAGGAGAAGGATTCAATGACCAACTAATAGTCATCAATCCACATGCAAAGTGGTTACAAATTCAACAATTCCATGCATAAGGGGATGACCCCATCATCTCAAGTAATAAAATAATAATATATGAATGCATGCCTCAACTTGTGTGCCAACAAAGGTGAGGACTCCAATAAAACCATAGTCCACCTCCCAATAACCTCATCCATGTGTGAAACCAAGCAAATAAACTAGTGTTCCACGGGGACGCGCCTCCCAGGGTCGGGGGCTCGCCCCCTGTGCTTCCCATGCCCCAAGCGCTGGAGGCTTCATGGGAAACGTTTCCCAGCGCCCTCCCTTTCAACGAAACTTGGGGAAACGCAGGTCTAGGGGTTTCCCGGATTGGGGGGCTCTTACACGCCCCCTCCTAAAAATGGGGGGCTCCCATAGGCCCCCATCCCCCTCAATTTTTAAATTTTTTTTACTTAAAAAAATGGTTCATCTTAAATTTTAGGCTTTTACACTAAATGGTCATTATAAATCGAAATAGAAACAAATAAAAAGAAAAAACCATTGATATGATATGCTTGGCTGTAACGATTACACTTAAATTACACTAAACTCTTCGTGAACTAAAGGATGCTAGTATGCAAATGGTGATGGGATGAGGAATTGATATGTTTATATGTTGGGCTTCATATTTTTATTATTTTTCTATTTTTTTATAATTTTAGAGACCGACCCCTTATGTTAGGGACCCAGACGACCCTGCCCCCCCTGTTCCCCAAAATACACCAAAATTTTGGGGTGTCTCTACACGTCCCCAATGTGCGTTTCCCCGCTCCCACGTCCCGGAAACTTGGTGGAACACTGAAATAAACCAAGGAGCGTATGCATTAGGCATCCTCAAACTTAAAGATAGGTCATGCTATCAATTTAAGGGCTAGGTTGAGCTTAACATGTGTACATAAGAGGAGCACCCCATCTAGGGGTTAATATTCATGTCATAATAAAGTGAAATATGTTCCAAAACCTTCATAGAAGCTAGGGCACACATCTACTAGGTCTAGGTAACATCAATTCATATTAATACATGTGCAAACCTAGTTATGTGGTGGAACATAGGGCTAGGTTGAGCTCAACATGTGTGCATAAGAGGAGCACCCCATTTAGGGGTTATTATTCATGTCATAATAAAGTGAAATATGTTCCAAAACCTTCATAGAAGCTAGGCACACATCTACTAGGTCTAGGTAACATCAATTCATATTAATACATGTGCAAACCTAGTTATGTGGTGGAACATAACAAAAGGGGACCATATGGAACACCCCTTCCTTTTGACAAACAAATATAATACCACCATGCACTAGAAATATTCCATGTCACTATCAATCCATCAATAATCATTAGGATGCTCCACACAAAAGCCATGTCACTACCTCACATCATCATTATCCATTCCAACCCCTTGGGGGCCTAGAACCATCATACATGAATAAACGCGTAGCACTCTCTAGACATGATGGGCAATATACCAAGAATAACACCACGATGCCAAACATGTAACATAGCAAGCATCTTGCCAAATATATACCAAGAGGGTGATCTGTCAATCAAAGCATGTGACATGAAGAATACCAATAGATGAGCTATGACAATCCATCAAGGAGAAAAGCGAGTCTCCACCAAAACACCAACCCAATCAAATAAAAATAGCATCTCCAAGCATATGGGTGTAAGCCAAAACTCTCATGAATGGAAGATAGTCCATGAAGGCTATGTTACCAGAAACGTGACGGTAGTTCACGTTTTTCAGAAAAAAAACGATATAGAAACGAAAATGAGAGGAAAACGGGCGAAAACCGTTTCTTAAAAAAGAATAATTTTTTATCACGTTTTTCCCCAAAATGGCTTTCAGTTTCTTAGCGAACTGGTCTCGTTTTTGAGACAGTTTGTGTCTCCCATCAGTAATGAATGGTGGTGGGTGGGTAACTTTTACAGCAAGTAAAAAGGCAGTTTTGTAGATGTAAAATTTAATTATACTGAATGCACAAGTTTTTGTTCCCCTTGCAAGGAGTCAGTTAGTCAGTGGAAGCAATGTGTGTGCAGAGGAACAATCCTTCTTTTAATAAAATTGGATTACTGTTTGGAATAAGGCTAAACTTCTGCATATTGCACTGAGATCTCATTTTTGTGTTCTCCATTAAACCAAGAGGCCTACAGGTCGTGTGTCCACTAGGCACTACTTCTTGCTCGCGAACAAAAACTTCAGGAGGTTCAACCCCTCCATTACAATCACGGATCCGCTTGCACATTGAGACATGGGGCACCACATATCTATGCTACATCCAACTTCTCGGTGACAACCCTTTTAAAGGTTGGGAAGCTTAACTTGAGCTAAAGGCTGCGAGTCCGTGGATACGCTGGTCTCGGGCGGGGACAAGGGGGCTAAGGATGACATTCTGGCTATCATGGTCGAGGCGTAGGGGGAGACCGTGGCGAAGTTGGAACCCTTGTTTAGGGCTATGGGATCAACGACTTATCTGGGGCCTCTGGGCTCAGGGCAAAGCTGCAAGCTAGCGAATCAGATTACGGGCGCAGCAAACCTAGGAGGTCTGAGCGAGGGCCTGATATTGGTTGACAATTTCGGGCTGGATGTGTCCAAGTACTTGTCGGCGGTTTCTTGCGAAGCGGCAGGGTCGAAGGTGATGGAGCTGTTGGGCTAGGGTTATCGGCCGGGACTTTGCACCGAGGGGTTTTGCGGATTATATGGTCAAAGATCTTGGCATGGCGTTGCAAGGTGCTAAGGAAATGGGGATTTCATTGCCCGATACTTCCCTGCACCATCAAATTTTTCCCTCTATGAAGTCCAATGGAGATGGGCGACTGGGTTCTCATGCCTATATTACTGCAATCGAGAGGCTCAATAACTATTCTTTGCTGTCCCCGCCGTCCTCAATCTAACATTGTAACTATCATGCCCTGCACTGTATTTTGGGAAGCTTAACTTGTCTACTTTGAAAGTGTCTATGGTCATTTTGTCCAAATCCAATTTGAGGAAATCCATTCATTTAATCGATTCTCTTGGGTTGGGAAAATCCAATCTCTATGAGTATCATCCCAGTCTATCCACAGTTGGGGCTACGAATCCATTCCAGGGAGGTTATCCCTGCCAGTAGGGTGTTGGTTGAAGTCTTGGACTACACTCACTGAAGAGGATCAGAGAGATGTATGTTTTTGGCTTAATTTCTTCTGTAAATGAGAGGTATGAATCGTTTATTATAATCTCAAGTTTTTTTTTATTATCAAATCCTATTATTCAAATTAAAATTTTGAGGAAAATATATAAATTAGAGAGTTATAATGTTTGGAAATGTTTATAGAGACAAGCTAGGAATTTCACATCTCATATGTCAATTTTATTTATTTACATGATGCAACCATTCATTCTATAAAACTGTAGATCACCACAAACTATGCAACAAAGCAACCTGTAATAGGGCTGTTTTTGTAGCTTATTCACTGCATCCTTATACTTCAAATTGAGTTTGATTTTGCTCAAGTAATATTTGTTAGAGAGGAATTTTTTAGAAAATAAGGGATTATTGTCAAGGTTAGTTTAGATTCAATTTTGGCAGTTAGGAGGAAAAAGAAAGGTTGCGTTTTTCCGGCTGGTAAGGATGGAAGCCTTCTTATGGTTGGCAAGATGTGAGATTTCCAAAGCAGTGAAAATCAGTTTCAAGTTTTAAGGTTTAGAGTTTGATGTAAAGAATGGAGCACAGCTTTTTCCTCATTATAGTCAACAATACATTCTGCATCTATAGTTTCATCTTAAAAGTTGGTTGATTTTTCATCTTTTTTAGGGATAAATTAACTTTGATCACAGTTGGTAAGTATGCATGAATGAGAAATCTACAGTTTTGTGCCAAATACTGTAAAGCAAAGACAAACTTTATTATATGAGTGAAGGGATAGGCATTTAAGGAGCCAATGCAGAAAGCTTCATTGCATTCAAAATCTCGTTAAGACCATGCATACGTTATTAAATCCATAGCAAGTTTTATGATGTGTTGATGTTGGTTGTGTATCAAAATTGGAGAATGCACATGAATAAAAACTTAGACTATTATATGGACTCTCGTTTATGGAAAATTTTAGGTTTTTTTAATGTATTTTTTTTTAAATATTTGCAATTTTTATATTTAAAAAAAAATTATTCACTCAAAATTTATAGTATAATTTTTTAAATTTTAAATATTGTTATTTTTTAGTTGCCATAAACTATACATCCATTCTAACCTTTTAGATAAGGTTCTTTGGATTCATAGACTCATGTGTCACTACTCACTAGTTGCTCAACTCCATCTCCATTCATAGATCAGTGGCAGCCTCCTCCACGAGCAGATGATAGTGTTTTATTAAAAAGGCCACAATAGTGTGACCCTTGCTCTAGTTGTTGGAGTAATATCCATCAATTTTAAAGTAGGTGTGGTAGATCTTCTTCACCTCCAGTTTTGTTATTTTTCTCTCTCCTCGTTTCTTGTATGCGAAACCTGTAAACTTCATTTCTCGTACCATTCTCGTTTCTCGTTTCTGGTAACATAGCATGAAGGTGTGTACCCCAAGTCCATCCAATGCTCCATAATACATATATGTCATCCTGAAAATCCTGTCACCTGATGAAAATCACAAGTATAAACCTCATACAATATGAGGGGTAACACACGTAACTGTCTGTGTATGAAGAGATTTCTCTTTGTAGTGCTAGGGAAGAGAGAAATACAGCAGAGATCTGAGGGTTTCAAAGTTTGAGTGTGGTGTTGTTGATATATTTCAATTATTGGTGTTCAAGATTTTGTTTTTAAAATAGGAAAATTAAATGAAAACATTATTGATGGTAGAACTGATGAATGGAATTATCAACATGCCAACAAAACTAGTCCCTTATTGTTGAACTTTCTCAACAGAAAGCTTAAAAGGAATCTGATAGTCATGTTCCATGGTTGATGCTGAATAACTAATGGTGTTCTCTTTGTAGCGCTGGGGAAGAGAGAAAAATACATCAGAGAAATGAGGGGTACAAAGTTTTTAATCTATTGGTGTACATGATTTGTTTTTGAAATAGGAGAATCAAATAACAATATTGACGATAAAGTAATGAATGGAATTATTAACATTTGAAGAAAACTAGTCCCTTATTGATGTCTCAACAGAAAACTCAAAAGGGACCTGATAGTTATGTTCTGTGGTTGTGCCTAATAACTAATACTGCTTTACTGTTGACAGTATTTTGAGAATTTGAGCAATTATACAGAATGATTAGAGTCCCCAGTCTTTTTCACTGGAGTGTTACTGACTGATTAGAGTGTTTGCTCTGCAGCCTGCTGGTGGAACTCCTATCCCAGGAAAAGACATCGTCATCTGCAAATATCCTCACGACCCTTCTATTGTCTTGGGCAGCTTTTCTATCATATCCTTGTTATTATCGTCGATGTTTGGGGTTATATCAATATTTTATCCCTACAAAGGCAAGGAAACTCCTGTGTATGCTCTTCAGAGAAGCCCTGCTCTACTAGTGTTTTCTGCTATTGCTGTGTAAGTAGTCTATACACATAGAAGCATTTAAATATTTTTTTCTAACACTTAACATCTATGAGGTTTCCATGTTTCAGTAACTTACAAGAATATTGAGAAATGAAGGGAAAAATTCGAGGATTGCAGAACATAGATTGGTTTCAGGAACAACTGACTTCTTATAGCTTACATAGATGCAAAATGTGTTATTGTTCTTCTGTTTTGGGACCTTTTTTTTATTAATCATGAATAAACATGATTTCTGTTTTTCCTCAATCAGATTCAAATTGAATTTTAAATTTCTGAACCACTTAACTCCAACAAAGTATATTGGTGCATTCTGCATTCCTGAATTATTTTTTGTGCGCTTAATAAATATCTATTCTTGTTCTGTCCTCTATACTGCTCTTGCTTTCTTGTTGTTTTTAATTTATATTATAGGAATTTGCAGGCAATATTATGGTTAACATGTATTAAGTTGGACAATCAGAGAACTATAATTGTGAGCAGCATCCCATTGTAATTTTGGTTACCAGGGTAGATCTATCTTAAACTCGGATCTATTAAGTTCCTTGAGGAATAAAAAAGAACTCAAGGATAACTTCTTGGTGCTTAAAAGATCGAATTAAGATGGATCTATGCTGGTTCATTTTATTATAATGGTCAGGTTTTTTATTTTCTTTTTAATTATTATGTTCGGTTTTTTATTTTTTTACTTATATATTATGGACTTGGACTTTTCTTTCATAGTTTATTAGCGTTACCTCACATCTGTATAGTGCGCCTCATTTCTCTTGGTGCAACAGAATATATAAAGACTTGCTCGGAGAGCTGTG
Organism: Pseudotsuga menziesii; assembly: GCA_001517045.1. Classification (NCBI taxonomy): domain Eukaryota; kingdom Viridiplantae; phylum Streptophyta; class Pinopsida; order Pinales; family Pinaceae; genus Pseudotsuga; species Pseudotsuga menziesii. Next base: position 39,748 of record LPNX010752944.1, read on the forward strand.
AAATACTTAGATGCATCAGTAATGTTTGATTATCAATTTTACCAAGCTTAGGTGCTTTCTTAAACTGCCTTGCAGGTCATTTAATCAGGATAAAAGAATTGAGCTAGATTTTGATCAACTTAATTTTTAAATGAGAGAAATTTCGATATAGGCTCTTGAATATCCATATATGCTAGTAGTAGCAGTTATCTGTCGAGTTATTGATATGGTACAATATGGAAATGCATATAATTCCTTGGGCTGAATGAGACAAAACCATAATTTATGGTGGTTGAACAAATAGCTCTGTATTTATTGTGTGTAAATAAGAATTTTGAGCTTGATCTTGTCCTTGTATAATTTCTATCAATATGTTTTCAGATTCTCTAGAACCATTAAATATGCCCCCATGTCCAATGGCTAATCGAGGTTATAATGTAAGTGTATATTCCCTGAAATTTGTTGTGGTTCACCAAGGGTTGTGCTTGTTCACTTTATTTATTGGAATTCTTAGCCCAACAATGGAAAATGTCCAATGATGAAAATGGTCTTAGGCTTACCAATGTATGGTATTTGTACGAACAAAAGTGGACTTTCACCAATGAGTTAATTTCAGAGTTGTCAGTCAGTTCTCGAAGATCATGTCGAAAGATAACTTTGAAGGTCCTCACTCATATTTTTGGTGTGGGTGTGATGAGGAGGACTTAGACTTTGTCCCTGTATGTTTATGTAATAAGTAAATGTTATATAAATAAAGTGATGTTTCATACTTTATAGAATGGGTCTCCCTTAAGTGTTAATTTAATAATTAAAGTGAATTAATTATTAAAAGTGAGTGCATTAAATAATGGCCCTAGATTTTGTAAATGTATCTCAACCCTAGATTAGGTGGTTACAATTTTTAAAGTATAAAACAAAGAGACAGAGGACAAATTACACACACCATTAATGAAGAGAGAGGAAGAAGAAGATTGGGGAGAGAGAAGAGATACCTTAGAGCAGTGGCACGATTCCCAAGGCAAGGAGCAGCACATTTCCTAAGGCAACCAGAAGGTGTTTGTACAACAGAAGTCAGACAACAATCCGCACAACAGAACGTGTGGGCACAAATCCTGAGGCAGTGCTGTCTCATTTATTGCAGACTGAAAGGCCGTACAACTGCATTAGATTCAGGCACATGTGGCATGATTTCCGAGGTAGAAAAGGACAACACAAAAGTACAGCCATACAATACATATGTGGGGGCCGTACAACAGGCTGTACAACTGTAAAGTGGCACGGATTTCGAGGTATTTTGTTGCTGTTTTAGTTTGGGTGAATTTTGTTAGTGAGGGTTGAAGGAATTAATTCATGTGTTGATGAAATTTTTTTGAGTATTCTTATTAATAAAATTTTCTTCTTCTAGGGTTTTCCCTGGTCTTTTGACCAAAAATATTTGTGTCTCATGTGTATGATTGATACTTTAGTGTTTGAGAAGATCTTGAAGTGGTGGTTTTTATTTTAAGTTTGAGTAAATTTTTAATCAAAAACCCTAGATATTCAAGTGTTTGACAGAATGTGTGAATGGAAATTTTCATGTTAATGTCAATAATTTTCTTCATGGTATCAGAGATGAACTAAAGTAGGGTTCAAGATTGTGATTCACAGTTAGAAGTTGTGTTGTCTTTCAGTTAAGATCTGTTGTAAGCTAAGTCACCTGACACAGGGACACGGGACACGAAGGACGTGGGGATTCGAGTGTCCAACACGGACATGCTGACCCACGAAATTAGGACACGTAGGACACGTTATATATATATATATATATATATATATTTAAAAAAATTATATATATTAAAAATTTAAAATTATAGACCAGTGTAGTCAGACTCTTTGAATACTTGCGAGTCTTGCCGAGTCTTGCCGAGCGACCACCAAGACGAGTACTCGTGACATACTCGCAGGTTAAACTCGCCACTCGCCGAACTCGTCACTTACTCGCGAGTTCGTTGGCTGTTTGACCATCGCTTTTGCGTTTTGGAGGGAACTCGGGGAGGGAATAAGCCCTCGAAACAACACCGCTCTCCACTGTCATCCCATTGAATAGTTTCGCTTCCCTCGAGTTGTTCTCATTTCCCCCTATCTATTATCAATTTATCAGTTGTCTGTGTTTGGAATTTTGGAGTGTGCGTGCACCGAGGAAGGTCGCTAACACTGGTCTGAGCACTGAGGATGTGACTGGTCTAAGCATTTTCAATTTTCAATTTATTTCATTGAACTTCTATACTTTGGATTTTATAAAAGTAAGGCGATGACGTTGCCATCGGCAGTTTGGTTGAAGAATGTGATTGCTCGTGGTTAGGATAGGATGATGATAGTGTATTGTTTACAATTTGCTTTTCCATTTTTTTAATAATTCTTAATTAATGAAATGTTCTTATTATCTTTTTTTTTAATAATTTTATGGTTTTTATAATTTGTAATTAATAATTATAATTTGTGATTTCAAGTGAAAACATTTCTCGTTAAAATGCGTTGCTATGTGACATGTCTTTTTATCAATTTTTTGAATTGATATATGCTTATATATTAAATTTTAATTTTTAATATATATGTTTATAAATTATTTTTTAAGTTACTATAATTTTATTTTTTTTCATATTTGTCGAGTCTTATCCGAGTCACCGAGTCTGCCGAGTCCCAAGCCAGCCGAGTATTTACTGAGTCCGAGTCTGACTGCACTGTTATAGACATATAGATCCATTTTTTTACAAATATTCAATATAAATCAGAATCAATGCACATTTAACATTAGTATTACACATTTACAAATCAAATCAGTAATCACAGTCATATTATGAGACACATAGATATCATAGTCATAGATCAAGATGTCAATACTCATCAGTCAAAACCATATTTCTCATTAAGTCATGAAAATCAAAATGTATATAGTATAATGTATTACATAGATGTCGGAATGCCACTGGCAATAGTAAATACAAAAAGGTGTAGATCAAAATAGAAGAATGAAGAGTCTCATCTATCAATAGTCCTCATCCTCCTCCATGCCTGAATCAACAAACTCATCATTGCTCTCCTCCTCCTCCTCAACCATGATAGGATCAATATCTACTGGTGTAGAGGATGACCCCTCCAAGGGATCATTATCATCAAATGTCACCAGCTCTAGCACTGGATCATTAAGATCCGGGTTGGCTAATGCCAACTCAGTAGTGCTGTTCAAACCCATATCATCAGGAAAGACATCTCACATCTTTGTCTTTCCCTTCACCCACTCCTCCTTCTTCCTGTAAATAAGACGAAGGTTGGTGTGCACATACACCATCGTCTCTGCTCTGGACTGCTCAAGCCTGCTCTTCTTCAAACTGTACAAGTTGCCATATGTGCTCCAATTCCTCTCACAACTAGAGGATGATGTAACTTGAAAGATGATCCTCAAGGCTAGCTTCTGTAGAATAGGGCATGTTGCCCCATGAGTTGCCCACTAATTATAGGGCTTCTTAACTCCCCTATCTCCAACCACATCATAGCCTCCAAATCTCCTAGTAGCATAGGAAAACTCTACAAAGCTCGCCTCCACCTCATCAAGTAAGTCTCTATCCTGAAATAGCAGCCTAAATGCTACTTTCCTCCCCTGTGAAATCTCTCCATCCATGTGAGGAGGGACTTTATGTGAGGTCTCACCAGTGAGCCATTCCTGACTGTAGAACTTGGGGTTCAAGGAGTGGGCCAAGCAATGCAAAGGTGTACAATTCTTATCCCACCTGGAGATAAGAATATCTTGAATGGTGGACCATAAGTTCTCTGTTGACGTCCTTCACCTTTTTTGAAGCACTTTGATCTGTCTTTCCCCAAAAAGACCAATACTCTGAAATCACCATGGAGCGGTTTTGACCTCCCTCAACCTCTTGAGCATGATGAATGAGGAAGCAAACCGAGTATCTGCAATCTTCAGCAATGAAAGATGTGTGTACTCTTTGTAGATGGTGAAGGCATTTGTATGGTTTTGTACAAAGTTACGGATATGGCGTGCATCCTCAATAATGTTGCCAATCCATGTCACATCTGAAGAAATGGATTTGAGTGCTAAGTTCAAGGAATGGACAATGCAAGGTGTCCAAAAAACCTGTAAGAGCAAAAAAGACAAGTATAAATGACTCTACGACACTAACAAGTTAACAACTCAAATCGTTAACAATGAAAGGTGTCAAATGAAAATACCTGTGGATATTTAGTTTCCACAATCATGCCAGTCGCCTTGCAAACAGGTGCATTGTCCGTGATGATTTGTACACAAGAATCAATGCCTACTTCTTCAATGGTTTTGATGAATAACTCACCCATAAAATGTGCATCCTTGTATTTCCCAAGAGCATCCACCGCTTTCAAGAACACTGGTCCATTTTGGGAAGATACCATGAAATTGATGAGTGGATGGCGTGCTGGATCCGTCCATCCATCGGAAACAATACTCACTCCAGATGAGGGCCATTTTGCTCTAATTGGCTCAAGAATTTTGTCCACCTCCTTCTTTACCTTAACCAACAATGTGGTTCTAAGCTTCTCCGAACCAGGAGGCACATAACCAGATGGAGCTCGTTCACTGAGACTTTGACACATCTCAAAAAACAATGGTGATTGTGCAACATTGAATGAGATGAAGTTGAGGTAGAAAAAGAATGCAATGGTGAGGTCTACCTCTTCTCATGCTTCTTGTTGGAAAATCTTGTCCATTGGACCACTTGAAGATGGCCTCTTTTTTGCTAGATGTGTATCACCTCTGCTAGGTGGAAATGGAGGCCGAATTGTAGAGGGTTTCCTTAAGAATGGAAGAGGATCCTCATCCTTTTTCTTGCTTGCTGCTGCTACATTCCCTAAGCCTTCTTGATCCTCCTTTCCCATTTCTTTCCTTTGGATAACACTCACACCTTTACATGAAGAAATCCCACAATTAGGAAGGCCCAACAAATGGCTCTTATCTCGGTAGTATGTGCTCTTGAAGTCATTCTTGCAAAAATTGCAAGTCCAAGACACATTGCCTCCCCCACCTAGCTTTGCCCCAGGCCCTTCTTTCCTAGTCACATACCTCCACAAAGGGTATTTCTTCTCTTGGGCTTGTTGTCTTGTTAAAACAGGGTTCAATGGAGCATGAGCTCCACTAGCAGCAGATGGAGCACTAGCAAGAGGAGTAGAAGAGCTTGTGTTTGGAGGAATAGGAGCGGAGACAATAGATGGGGCATTTCTCCCTTTTCTTTGCCCTTTAGCTCCTCCCCTAGCTGAATGAGACATTGTTCTTCTTGCTTTGGTTGAGCTTGCAATCCACCCAACCAAATCCATCTTCACTTGCAAAAAAAACCCTTCCAAAACCTTTAGCACCCTTCCAAAGCCTTCAAATCCTCTTCACCTGCAAAAAAACCCTCTTAGAGCTCTCCCACAATTTGCAAATGAAAAAAAAAAGTGAGAAAAATTGGTTTTATAATGGGCCCGATCGTCATTTTCGTGTCCTGTTTTCGAGACACGATTGGACAGTGCCTAGACATGTGTGTTCGAACACGGGACATGATTGACAGTCGTGTTAGACACGATCTGTCAATGTGTCCGTGTCCGACACATGAACACAGGACACGTGGCCCTAAAAGGACGTGTTCGGTTTCTTAGGTTGTAAGTAAATTCCAATGATGAGCATATGGTATGAGGATAGATTGGATGGTGTATCCAACTATCTTCCATGGAAAGTAAGGATTACTGCCGTATTAAAAGAATGGAAGATATGGAGTTTTGCTAACACCAAGATGACCAAGCCTATAAACCAAGATGCTTTAGATGAGTTTGGAGCCCTTGAAGGCAGAGCACAGAGAGTGATCCTAATTGGAGTGAAAGATCATCTTATTCCACATTTAACAGAGAAGAAAACTGCTAAAGACATGTGGGATACCCTGAACCTGTTATTTGAAGCCAAGAATGAGAACTGCAAAATGGCACTGAAGGACAAGCTACACAATGTCAAGATGAACAAAGATGAGGGTGTGGCTTCCTACTTAACTCGAATGGCGCAAGTCAAAGATGAGTTAGCAGTTGTAGGATATATTGTCCGTGATTCAGAACTGGTGAGGATAGCCCCGAAGGGTTTCACCAAGAAGTGGAACGTATTTGTGAAGTGTATTGTTGGTAGAGAAAAGCTTCCCAATTGTTCTAGACTATGGGATGGCTTTACTTAGGAAAAGATTCAAGTAGGGTCTCTGGGTAGCCAGGTCAGTGAAGAGGTGGAGCAGAACGTGGCACTTGGAACAAAAGCTAACAAGAAGAAGAAAGGCAGCAGTCAGGTTAGATGTTACCAGTGTGGTCAGATGGGACATTATACCTCTAAGTGTCCTGAGAAGAAGAAAGAGAAGACATAGAGAGACATGGCAGCGTCTGCGATAGTAGAAGACTATGCAGCGAAGTTTGAGCAAGAGTTTTCTCTTATCTCCATTAATTCCAGTATTGGGAGCTCTATTTTTGAGAATGTCTGGGTTGTTGACAGTGGAGCAACCAGACACATGAATGGAAGCTATGATATCTTTTAGATTATCATAGAGTTGGGACCAGGACACTACATTTAGACAGATATTGATAGTCCGCAAGTGGTGATACGAGGGTTTGGAATAGTTAGGTTTCAACTAGACCTTGGTGAGATCTTGGAAATACACAGAGTTCTTTTTGTACCTAGGATCTAAGTCACCGGATTCGCCGATTTTTCGGCTTAAAATTCGAGATTCGGCGATTTTTTGTAGCCCGCGAATTAAATCATTTAAAATCGGTGATTTTCAGCGACCTGTCAGGGAACCCATGTCCCTTAAAAATTACTGCCGCGCTCATTGTGTGCTGCCGTCGTTGCAAATCCCGAGTCACACTGTGTAGACTCTAGAGTGTTGGCGGTGCAGTCGGAGACGTAAGGGCCGAGGGTGCTGTTGTAGATGCAAGGGTCGAGGGTGTAGTTGTTGACGGCGTAGAGTCGCAAAGTCAAAGAGGGTTCAAACTTCCGGACTTCACTGATCAGTCTCTCGAGGCCGAGCTCTAGTTTGTTATTGACGTGTATAATAATATACAGTTACATTATAATAATAATATAATATTTCGATAAACATAGCCCAAACCTATTCTTTCGACAACCATAGGCCATACTATTGTTTGTAAAGTTATGTATGTACATATCTAATATTAATTTAGATATTATAAAACTATATAATATGTTTTTTAATATGTTAATGTTTTATCATTTTATATAAGTTGTATTTATTATTATATAATTAAAACAATATATAATTAAAAATAAAATTTGGACAAGTTTTATATATATATATATATATATATATATATGTATATATATATATATATATATGTATATATATATATATATATATTCGAATTTAATGACGAATTTTATCAAAAAAAATTTCCTTGACGATTTTTTTCCGAATTTCATTCATGCCGAATTCGAACACGAACTCGAACCAGGTGACTTAGCCTAGGATGAGATTTAGTAAACTCTCAGTATCATTCTTTGAGGATGAAGGTTATAGCCATGTTTTCCTGTATCAGAGAGATAAGCCAGTTGGTACTACCATTATGTTAGGAGATCGCAAGGACATGCTCTATGTTTTGAGAGGGCACATTGTACATCCAGGAGCAGGTGGGTGGTTGTCAGAGTCAGAGGCGAGAGTTGCATCTGATGTGCATGGTTTTGATGTGGAGAGTGACTCTCTCTAGAGCACTGGGAGGGCCAGTCCAGTGATGGTGTAGATGAGCAGGTGGACGAGGCTCAGGTCAAGTCTCAGGCTTGAGAGTTCCAGTATGGAGTTGAGCACTTGTATTTGAGAGTGATTCTAGAGCAGGAGGGAGCTGTTTCAGGAGTCAGAGATGGAGATGGTGTCGTGGACCTTCTTTGTTAAGAGGGAGTGTTGAAAGATAACTCTGAAGTTTCCCACTCATGTTTTTGGTGTGGGCGTGATGAGGACTTGACTTTGTCTTTGTATATTTATGCAATAAGTGAATGTTATATAAAAAATGATGTTTCATACTTTATACAATGGGTCTCACTTAAGTGTTTATTTAATAATTAAAGTGAATTAATTATTAAATGTGAGTGCATTAAATGATGGCCCTAGATTTTGTAAATGTATTTCAACCCTAGATTAGGTGGTTAAGATAGGTGGTTACAATTATTAAAGTATACAACAGAGAGAGATGACATATTACACACACACCATTAATGAAGAGAGAGGAAGAAGATTGAGGAGAGAGAAGAGATACCCTAGAGTAGTGGCACGTGTCCCAAGGAAAGGAGCAGCACATTTCCCAAGGCAGTCAGAAGGTGACCATACAACAACAGTCTGACAACAATCTGTACAGCAGCATGTGTGGGCACAAATCCCAAGGCAGTGCTGTCTCATTTATTGCAGACTGACAGGTCGTTCAACTGTATTAATTGCAGGCACTATTTTCGATGCAGGAGGTACAGCAGAAAAGTACATCCATGCAGCACAAGTGTGGGGGCCGTACAGTAGTTCGTACAGCTGTAAAGTGGCATGAATTTGGAGGTATTTTGTTGCTGTTTCAGTTTGGGTGAATTTTGTCAGTGAAGGTTGAAGAAATTAATTCATGTGTTGATGAAAACTTTCTGAGTATTCTTAATAAAATTTTCTTCTTCTAGGGTGTTCCCTGGAATTGGGGTTTTTCCCGGTCTTTTGACCAAAAATATGTCTCATGTGTATGATTGATACTTCAGTGTTTGAGAAGATCTTGAAGTGGTGGTTTTTTATTTGAAGCTTATGAGTAAATTTTTAATCAAAAACCCTAGATAATCAAGTGTTTGAGAGAATGTGTGAATGGAAATTTTTATGTTAATGTCATTTATTTTTTTCAGATCATTACCTATTTGGTCCCTAAATAGTAAACACTCTAGACGGGACTGGCCTTCAAAATTTCATAGAGGTCAAAAGCATGCAAGGTTATAGAAATCATGATTTTGTATGAAACTCGATAGGCTTGTAGTAGCACATACTCAATATAGATTGATAATTCTTTAATGTGTTGCCATTAGGAATTATACTATCTTATATTGCAATGTTTTGAAAATTTATGAGTGGAACCAAATCTGGGGTTTATTCTTGGCTTCAAGATCGATGGAGTATGTAATATTTTACATTGTTAAGATTAGAGTGTGATGAATTTGTTAGCAACCAAACTCTGTTTGATGGAAAACCGTCTTCTATAAATTATCTGAATTTGTTGTATCTCGTTCCTGTTAAGAAAAAGGATGTCGTGATAGCAAGGATCACGTGTTCGAATATACAAAACTTTAATTTTCTGATACTCAACCGGTCAATGAAATTTTTGGCCATTGGAAATTGAAATTACTTTCTGCAGAAACATTATTGGCCCATCCTCTTTTGGGATAGAAATGCTCGATCTTTTTCCTGTTGAAAATTGTTGATTGCTTCTTTTAGAGACATATTCAGCCCATCATTTGCGGGATGAAACTGGCAAAGCTGTCTTATGTCAATGGACATTTACTGGAAAAGATCTGATGTAGGTTAAGTTCTATTGAATTTTTAAACTGATAAAAACAGATCAAAATAGATATATGTAAGTTGAAATATTATTATATTCAACTAGTATGATTCTGCAAACTTGTTTGCTAGACCTGCAGAATGTTTTCTGGTACTTTGAAAGAAGCAGATTATATGTTTCCACCTTCCTTTAACCTGTTGTAATTGATTGTGTGAGACTTTGAATTTCAAAAATATGTAATCATCAGCATCTTCCCTTGATGTGGTTGCCAGATACTAATTCCATGCTGTGTATCAACAGGGCCCTTTTTTTCCTTGCGGAAGGCCTCATGATGTGGGCTACAATCACAGAGGGTCTGCATCGAAGATATAACACACATCATAATTTAAATACAGACTGCCCAACTGCAAAGACAGGTCTATTTGGTGGAGCTGCTTTCCTGGCTTTGGATACCTCTCTGTTTTGGTTGATTTGCCAGATGCTTACTCTTAATGCGAGAGCAGATTATGAATTTGAGGATGATGAGGATCCGAAAGGGAAGTATGGACAGGTAATGGCTACAGATTATACTCCAGGGGCTGGTCATGTGCAGCCTTCAGTTTAAACTTCTGCATATTTTGGAGAATCTGCTGTCAATCTCTTCATCCCTAGTTGTACTTTTTCATTTCACAACTTGATAGATAAACACAACCTTTGATCTGAAGCTTTGTGATTCTAAGCTCTTTGGTATTGAGCTTAATTGATAAATATTATACAATAATAAAAATTGTGCTAGTTATAACCTGATTGGTAAGCATTAGACTTGCATGCAGGGAAACAAAGATTTCTTATGAAGATCGAAAGAATTATATTATTGAAGTTGTTTTCAATTAATTGTGTTCTAGGGCAATTATTGATATTATTTTCTGCTTATGAAAAATTCAAGCTACTTTTAATTATACTAATTTGCTTTGCATCATTATGGTTCAACTGAAGCACAATAAAGGTAGGCTTAGCAATGCCCTTTCAGTGATATGCCATTTTCATGATATGCGAAGCTGAGAGTGACCTTCCTTTATTGCCAAGATATGTATTATAATTTTTAAAGTTTTTTTATAGTATTGTCTTTGTACGATAATGAATGTAATCATCATATTTTTAAGATGATTATCCATCTTTGTGCTGACTTGTGCGTCTTTCAGGTCTGCAAGGTTCGTGCCTTGCTGGTCCTTTAGATATTTTGGGCCAGTATGGCATGAGCCCTACAGGCCTATGCCTTTTGACAGTGAGTGAGCAAGAGAGAGACTCAAGTGTATAGATATAATTCTTGGAATAGGTATGGGATATAAAACTTGCACATAAGTTCAAGGTAGGAAGGTATTTTTGTGATATCCATCTCACTATTAAATAAACATCATTATTTTCTTGAAAAGTACCATTTATTCCCACAAGCTTATTAAGATGTTGATCTGTAAATATATTTCAATGCTCTGAAATACTCTTGACCCCAACCCAGTCTCAAGCCTCAATAAATCATTGTTAAATGCCCAACCCGATCTTGTTGCTCATAAACATAGATAAGCAATAACAGATATTAATAACTTGAAACACACCAGATGCTTTACTCTTTGAACTCTGCAATACACACACATAATTGACAGATATTTTTGGTCGATGTGACCTTGGAAAAACCCTTGCAAGAAAACCAATGAGAGAGAGTAGAAGTTCTTTATTATCTTTCAGAAGAAATACATAGATCTGATACACAGCATTCACACAAACTTATCTCAGAAATTCAAGCCTTGGATTTCAAGCTTGATCACTGCTGAAGACCTCCTTGGGATTTGTGCCCCCCCTCTTTTTTCTGATTGTCTTCTATTGCTGCAAATCGCCCTCTCAATCCCTGTAGATGAATTCACCCTCTTAGAAACAGTCTCTCCTATTGATGAATCCACCTTCTTTGTTCTTTAGATGAAGTGCGCCTTCATTGTCTCAGATATGCGCCCCCCTCTCTGCCTGAAATGCACCTTTTCTTCTCAAAAGCGCGCTCCTCATGCACTAATTCACCCAGCCTCTGTAGCCTCTCACTACTCATCTTATGCGCCCCTTTTTCCTTCTCAACTCTTTTATCGCTTGAATTCCTTTTAGGATTTCATGCAAAACCCCACATGCAAACTTTTTAATTAAAAAATGCATGCATGCAAACTTAAAAAAAAAGGTTTTGCTTCCGCATGAAGCAAGGTTAAGGGTCAACCACTTTTTCTTGTTAATTTTTTCAACACTCTCTTAACGAGGAAAGTGTTCTTCACCCCTCATCTTGTCCACAAAATAAACGAACTTGCTTTTCATCAGTGTCTTTGTGAGAATGTCTGCTACCTGTTGATCTTAAGAAACATATTGAAGCTCAATTGCTCCCCTCTAAACATGATCCTGGATGAAATGGTATTTGATCTCAATATGTTTCGATTGATCATGAAATACTGGATTCTTCATGAGTTTCATGCAACTCTGATTATCACAGTAGATCGCAATTGGCCTCAATTGCTGATCAAATAAGCTCACTAACATTTTGCAAAGCCAAATAACCTCATAACTAGCCAAACTAGCTGTCATGTATTCTACTTTTGCAGAACTTAGTGCCATTGACTTTTATTTCCTGCTAAACTACGACACAACTGCCGAACCCAAGCTGAAACATCCCCCTCCACTGGACTACCTGTCTAATTAGAATATGTATAGCCAATTCACTGTACTTTGTCCCTTCTTTCATGGTTCAGTCCGTAGTCCACTGTTATGTTGTACCAATAACGACTTCATCACCCTCCACTGGACTACCTGTCTAATTAGAATATGTATAGCCAATTCACTGTACTTTGTCCCTTCTTTCATGGTTCAGTCCGTAGTCCACTGTTATGTTGTACCAATAACGACTTACTTTTAGATATCTGCCTAGGGAGAGTGATCATATTTTTCTCTTCAGGGCTAGGATGGAGGTGTTATCTACACCTTTTAGTGGTTATGGCCTGATCCCTTGATTCTTCCTTTAGGAGTACAATGGCTTAGTGGCATTGCTGACTGCCGCATTTTAGGGCTTGTAGCCTTGAGGTTGGTGTCCGGGGCTCCTAGGGGCAAGTCACTGGGTCACATGACCCCCTGCTTGATCTTCACATAGGTGACACCGTTTCACTCAGAGGCCCTTGCCTCTTCTTCCAGTCACCCCAGGCACCCCTCTTGGCCTCCATTAGGGGAATTTTGAGGTCTAAAATGGGCCTCAGAAAATATATAATAAAATATTGTGAGTTTGTCATTTTGTGGGGAAGGTATATTTACATCTCACCTTTTGCACTAGAATCCATGTAACTATGGTTAAGTTAAAATGAAAAGATGTGCACAAATAAAATTAATAAAATATCATCTTTGATATGACTAGAAATATGAGTCATTTTGAATACATAAATGCACTAAAATAAAGTATTTATAAAAAAAATAAAGTAAAATATTTTAGTTTTGAATTGTAAACTTAAATTAAACTTTTTAAATAAATTTCAAATTATTTAAAATAATTTACATTAATATTTATTCATTTTATATATTTACAAATTTAATATAAAATTTTAATATATTTTTTTCAAGCCAATATAACATTATATATATATATATATATATAGAAGGTAGAAGATCAAATCAATAAACATAAGAGAATATACAAAAAAGATGAAACATGAAGCCTCATTTTATGAGAAAACAACTCCGTGTACAGCCATGCCAAGGCCTCTCCTGAGGAGAAAACAACCTTTAGCCAAGATGTTTTTGTCATTGTTATCACTGTTCATAACAAAGCAAAACAATAAGCCCATGGGTTAACAAGAGTCTAACAACTAACCAACAAAAAACGACTTCCATTCCTAAACCAGAAAAAAAGAGAAACGAAAAGATGCTACTTGATCACCGGTACTAGTGCCTGGTCACAAACAAATGGCTTGGCTTTGGTCTTTCCCTTGTCAACATTGTCACGGTTCGGTGCCTTGGTATTGATGCCAACTTCCGAACATGTGCCATGCTTGGTGTAGGTGTTGGTGCCAGCTTCGTTGGTCTACACAAGTTTCTCCCCAACAACTTCTGTTTTCGGCTTGACTTCGACAGTCGTCTTTGAAACAACTACTTCATTGTCCTCATCAAGGATAATTTTAGGGGCAAAATTTAACCCATGGGCTATTTTTAGGGGTTTTTCTCCAAAAAACGATTCGCCATCTTGCATTTTTTGAAGCCCTGTTTCGCCCAATTTTGATGGAGTAGACTTTTTTCACCCTAAAATCCGCCAAATTAATTATATAAACGATATAAAATCTTTGGAAATTAAAATATTTTTTGAAAAATATTGCCAAACATTTTATAGTTGGCGTTTTAAGAATTGGTAAGATTCGCTAACATTTATACACTTTTAAATAAGTATGGTTCCTTAAAATCATCCTTGGTCCTCTTTTTCATCTGTCTCAAAGATACTCTGAATGGAACCATTCGCAGCAGTGGTCATGCGAAGTGGCAATGGAATACGAAAATCCATAACCATCTCCCCACACCAATCAATAATGGCCTGAATTTTGTCCCTGAGCTTGAGGAGGCGAACCCGGCGTTCCTCTTCGGCCTCACTGAGGTCATTTCTCAGAAAGAGTGCGTTAGTGATTCTATCGAGCTGCCTAAGAAGGCTTTTCTACGATCCGTTGCGACCAAGGTTTGCAGTCCTCCCTCCATGCTTTCCTCTACGCCTAGGGCGAACCATGATTCTGGCAAGCTCTCCATGATCGTCTCAGGGATGATGATCGTCTATCGCAAACGACATGCAACAAATGTTCTACACCCGGGAGGGACGAGCGTTTGGACATCTGGAGGAATGTTGCTATGGGCGAGAGATATCGGAGATAAAGCTAGGAGCCACGGTCGAGGATGAGTTAAGTGTCACGCGAGTGGGAATGTCCCCTCTGATTTCTAGAGGGCTTTGCTCAAAAATGTCGTGGGTTGGTGGCAGCTGCATCACTGACACCCTCGATGCCTCAGCCTACCACCTACGCCCACACATCCCATCCTCATTAACAACCTATTGGATCCTAGCTAACACACCATCCGAAGAATAACATATTATATTAAAATATACTGTAATATATATTATAATAATTAATATTATAATATATATTATATTATATTTTAATATAATATAATATATGACAATTTATATAAGCGCATACTATAGGTGACTTTATATTATAACACAACATAGTGGAATATGTTATATAATGTCCATTGTCAAGCTGTTTTATGTTATATACTATATGCATTATATATCTTATAGTATAAGATGTGATATAATATAGAAAGATTTTATTATGTCATAATTTTTTATATATACAATATAATTTATTTATTATATGAAATTCAAAAGTATTAAATTATTATTTGATTTTTGAATAATGTTTGACTTTTTATTACTAATATATTTATGTATTCAAAAGTGAAAGTACTTTATAGTAAAAGTATTTTAAGAGTGCTAAGTAAATAAATATTATATTTAAAAGTAATTTATGAGTACTTTTTCCATTATGAGTATGGTTAACCATTGATTATTATCTACTATTTAGAATTTGACAAGTAAACAACTTTAACTTGAGCAATGCCACCTCAACTAGAAGGGATGATGTCATTCTCTAGAATTGAATTGGTTTTTGTAAAGTTAATTTTGAAAGTACATATTTTGTTTTGAGGCCCATTTTTAACCTCAAAATATCTCTAATGCTTTTAGCACAACACCCTCTCTCCTTGAGCCCAACACTGATGACATCATCTTGCTTCCCAAGCTTTCAAGCATGATTTGAGGGGGGATGTTGAGGGTTTTTCAGTACAATTGGTGTTAAGTTGGGGCATGATGTTCCCCCTTGCTCACTCCATCCTTCAGAGTGAAGCCATTTGTTCAATTTGATCTATTTTCATCAGTTTTTGGTAACTATGGGAGAAAATACCCCAAGTTACCCATGTCTTAGATTATTCTAATTATTTAATGTTATATTTTTACATTGACATTTTAAGACTTGTAGGCTTGGATAATTGTAAAAAGTGAGTATGAGAGGCTATAAATAAGCCCTCTTCACTCATTGTAAAATCATAAGACTTGGGGATAAAATATGATACTTCTTCTTTTTCTCTTGTTATACGGGCTTATGATGTGATGCACACCTCTTGGAGAGTCTCTTATTTGGCTTGTGAAGTGAAATGTGGATGAATGTTAGGGTTTTATTTTACACATACATGTCGATGCTAGAATGGTTGATGGAACTCATGCACAAAGGTGATCTATGATCTTTCTTTGTTCATCTTTGTTGAATCTTGGTAGGAATATCTATATCTCTATTGGATGGTGTTGTCTTAGTGCATTTTATTTGTTGATTAGGGCTTAATTATCAAGATTTTCTCAATTTTGTATGGTTAGAAGATGTTCTCTTGAAGAAGTCTTTTTTGTAAAGGGCCCTAGACCTCTACTTTGCTATTTATTAGCCTTTCCCAACGAACCCTAGGGGTTGTTGGTGGATGCCCTAAGTTTGCAAGCCTAGAGGAACTCTTCTTATGGGGACGCCGATCATCGATCTCTTATGCCCTGGGATTGAGACAAGATCACTTCTCTTTTCACCCTTTGATTCAAAATTTCATGCATTTT
Source organism: Pseudotsuga menziesii (assembly GCA_001517045.1). Classification (NCBI taxonomy): domain Eukaryota; kingdom Viridiplantae; phylum Streptophyta; class Pinopsida; order Pinales; family Pinaceae; genus Pseudotsuga; species Pseudotsuga menziesii. The sequence goes on from LPNX010752944.1 coordinate 55,964, forward strand.
CATGTGTTAATAGTGTATTTTCATGATAGATTAGGGTTAGCCTTAGGTTTGCATTTTTATTTAAAAAAACCCTAAAATATTACAAAATCAGAAAAATAATTTTTTTTGTTGAATTTTTGGGCCTTCCTAAAATTTTGACCCTCTCCTAAAAACTCGGCTTGCCTTTTTACCCCCAAAAAACTCTAGGGCGTCACTTTTCTTTGGCTGGTGCAAAACCTAATTTCAAACCTGCCTTTTTCAACCATCAAACTCCTAGTTTTATCCCCCGACCTACCTCCTATCCTCCTCAGCTTCCCTTCCTAGCTCTTGCCCTTCTCCCTTCTCACTCTCGGGGCCTCTCCTAAGGCCTGGACAAGCCTCATCTGTTCTCATGTAGCCCTCTCTCTACTCCTTTAGAGAGTTGTTCAAGGTGGACAGACCTGCTAAGAGGGAAGCCTTCCCTCTCCTCTCCTACTGCCTTGAACTTACCACAAAACACCAAAATGTTAACAAAAACCAGACTTGTTGAACATTATTTTGTTGGAAATTGTGCAGATTCAGAAGTTATTCTTATTGTTCTTGTATTGTATTTCCTTGTACCTCGTATGTGCAATCATTAGAGGAATTTTGGGGTCTAAAATGGGCCTCCTAAGGAAAATAATAAAATAATAGTTAAAATAATAAAATAATAGTTAAAATAATAAAATAATATTGATTAATTTTGGAGGAAGAAAGAAAAAAACTACATTTTGTGTTTGTATTTTCGACATATCTCTGTGTGTTTTTACTCAAATTTCGATCGGGAGAGCTCGTTGGATGCAGAATTTGATTCCGCATCCAACGAGTATGCACACTGCATACTTTTGAAGGACCCCACTACCCCAAAAACAAGAAATACCTGGAAAAACGTGATGATGATGTCATCATCATGTTTTTCCAGGTATTTCTTGTTTTTGGGGTAGCGGGGTTTGTCAAAATTATGCAGTGTGGGTACTCGTTGGATGCGGAATCAAATTCCGCATCCAACGAGCTCTCCCGATCGAAATTTGAGTAAAAACACAATGAGATATGTCGAAAATACGAACAAAAAAAGTAGTTTTTTTTAATGACAAATATGTCAATTCAACCATTATGGTTGACTTATTTTATTGAAATTCTATTGGTTCTTGAATTCCAACTCACAAAAACTTATTTTGGCACGTTTTCTTATAAGGCCCATTATAGACCCCAAATTTCCTCTAATGTATATTGAGGTAATTGCTCATGTAAACCCAAGAAATAATCAATGTAAACCTCGTGGAAGACTAAGTAAAGAAAAGAATAAAAATAAATATTATTTTTGTATTTCCCTAAGACAAGTTGGCCCCAATAAAAAGTCACTTGGAATATTAGTATAAATAGGAGGCGCCCCTCCTGATTTATTATCCACTCACTGAAGTTTGCTCCAGCATAAGGAGGTTTGCTATTGCATCCAGAAGGAGTGATTTTTTGGGGTTGTATCTTAGGGAGACTTTTCTCTCTCTCTTTCTTCTTCTTTCTGCTCTCAGAAGTTACCATCTCTATACGAAGGTTTGCTGGGTTTTTCCCAATTGGGTTTCCCAGGATAAATTCTTGTGTTCTTTGTTTTTGTGCTATCTTTCTTCTAAAGATCCTATTGTTTATTTGCAAATAAGTTATATTTCTATATTCTTGTAAAAACTAACATGGTCAAAGCAGTTCTAGAAGAGGCCATTACCGAAAGCTAGGGTTTGACCTTCCAAGGTCTTGCCTCATCTCTTCAGTAGAAAAAGAATAGTGGAAACTTCACTCTAGGGGAGGCACATCTTTTGGTGAAGGAAAAATCAAATTTTGAGAAGTTTCACTTTTGACCTAATTTCGTTGCTGCAGAAATTAGGGTTTCAAGTTTTGTGTTGATCAAGCCACTTCTTTGGCTCGACCTCACCTTCCCTCAACTCGCCTTGATATGGCACATCTATATGTGAGGTTAGTTTCATTATATTCAAAAGTTCATTTTTGACCTAACTCCTGCTATGGTTTTTGGTTCAAATTTGCAGACAAGATGATTGGAATGAAGGTTGAAGATTGTCTTGATGGGGCTACAAACTTCATGTCTCGGAAGCCTAGAGTTCTTCTCATCCTGGAAAAAAATGATCTCTTGAAGTTTGTCAATGAGAAGGTTCCAGAACCAGAAGCTGAAGAAGACAAGTCCCCGTGGAGGAAGAGTGATGCTAAAGAAAGAAGGATTTTGGTGGACTCAATTAAGGATCACTTGGTTCCACAAGTCACAGAAAAGAAGACTGCTATAAAGATGTTCAAGACTCTAAAGAAGTTATTTGAACACAGTAGTATCAATGTGACTCTCACATTGAGGAACCAAGTATAAAATATGAAGATGATCAAGTCCGAATCAAGCCTCATACTTCATGAGAATCACCGAACTTCAAGACATGATAAGTTCCAGTGGATATCACATTGAAGATAAAGAACTTGTCATGGCCACCCTAAATGGTCTTTCACCATCTTGGGAGTCTTCCATCCAAACCATAAGTGGTCAAACCAAGCTGCCCAAATTCGACAAGTTATGTGAAAATGACACTCAAGAAGAGACAAGGATTGTAGCAAGGAAAAACTCTATGGTTCTCAAGTTGAGGAGAATCAATCCATCATTACTCATGCCAAGAAAGGCAAGGGAAAAGGAAGGAAGTTTTACAAACATAAGTACTAAGATAGGAGACCAAGTTCTTCTCTAGATCAGAGAGAGAAGAAGGAGGATTTATCACACATACAATGCCATAAGTGCAAGAAATATGGTCACTATGCAAACAAGTGTTTTAGTGCAAACAAGAGGAAGTATGAAGCCTCAACCGCTGATGTTGATGAGGACACTCCTCACAGGAAGTCAATGAATGATGATATTTCCGAGTTCTTCTTCTAATACTCTCCATACTGAAGAGATGATATGAAGATCCAAATTGTGATGATCTTTCAACAAGAATATGAAGATCAACAGACTCTGCCTGTGGAATCCCATCAACAAAACAATAAAAGAGAAGTATTTGATTTTACATGCTCTGGTAGATTAGATCTGGTTGCTTTGAATATGTTTTACGCAGATATATATTCCTAGATTCAAGAAGTTGTTGAGCATGTGATATAGTTCCTTTATTAATGAACAATATGATTATGTAGTATTTGCTATGTACATGATTGTTTAAATAGCTTGTCATGCTGCACAACATTCCATGAACGCCTCTAGGATGGCACCTCCTTTATAAGATACTTAGAGTAGTACACACTCTTGATGGTATGCTATAATGGAGACTGTATGCATCCAAATAAATGGCCATATGTGTGTTTTGTCATAGCATTGAATAAAAAATGCCTACATTCTTGGATAAACGATTGTTGATACATTCATTATGCAATGTTGCTAACCATATGATGGGACTCTAACTTGTAAGGGATGCTATGATCTACAAGGACAAGTGATCTCATTGATATACGAATGGATCAGAAGCGGAAAGCCTCTAGAAGCATGACTCTTAGACCCATAATGATCTCATGTAGAGATTTGGTGATTAGAAGCAGAAGGCTTCTACAGATGTCGGTCTCTCTGTTATGGAAACAAGTTTCTTTCCAGTCAGAGTCATAGCAAATGAATGTTGGAGGACAATATTTACTCATCCAATCTCTGAGAGATAGAGGGAGTTATCCCTCAAAGATGAGGATCCTGGTCTATTGTATATGATAGAAACCTGATCAAGTCTTCCTAAGTCAAGGAAGAACAAAGTTAAGATCCTGAGTAGATCGAGCATGATGACGATGACTACACTAATCATTAGAGGAAATTTGAGGTCTAAAATGGGCCTCTTAAGGAAAATAATAAAATAATAGTTATTAATTTTGGAGGAAGAATGAAAAAACCTACTTTTTGTGTTCGTATTTTCGACATATCTCCCTGTGTTTTTACTGAAATTCTGAGTGGAAGAGTTTGTTGGATGCAGAATTTAATTCCACATCCAATGAGTACCCACACTGCATACTTTTGACGGACCCCGCTACCCGAAAAACAAGAAATAATTGAAAAACGTGATGATGACATCACGTTTTTTAAGGTATTTCTTGTTTTTGGGGTAGCGGGGGCTGTCAAAAGTATGCAGCGTGGGTACTCGTTGGATGCAGAATTAAATTCCACATCCAACGAGCTCTCCCGCTTGAAATTTGAGTAAAAACACAGGGAGATATGTTGAAAATATGAAAAAAAATAGTTTTCTTTTATGACAAATATGTCAATTCAACCATTATGGTTGACTCATTTTATTGAAATTCTATTGGTTCTTGAATTCCAACTCACAAAATTTATTGTTGGCGCGTTTTCTTATAAGGCCCATTTTAGACCCCAAATTTCCTCTAATGGATAATGTTGTCTTGATTCATACAAGATAATTGAAGGATCCTTGATGAATCTGGTCGTCACCATGATGGATACTTACTTCGTATCTTTCGCATTCCAGTCTACATTCATGTGCCCAAGGATAAATGTACGAAGGTAGAACCTTTAGGAAAGAAGGGACCATTCGTGGGATATAGTGAGTCTTCAAAGGCTTACATAATATACATCCCAGGATTAAGGCAGATCGAAGTTAGGAGGGATGTGACCTTTGAAGAAGAGATGGCTATCCAGAAAGGAAGAGGATCAGAGATGGAGATTGATAATGATGAAGACATGAGATCATCTCCCCTTCCAGAAGTTAAGAGGGAGTTTGAAGAAAATAATGAATTGATCGATCTGATGGATCCAATTGAGCCAGTGGATGCTCCCACAGAGATGGCAGTAAGCTGAAAAAATGCCTGGATGGGAACAACATACATTGCAGGATGCAGAGGGGAACAAATCTCCACATGGAACTTATCTGGAAAGAAAAATACCTTAGAGGTTCTCGAGTTATGTAGCATTGATGAGTCACATCATTGACTCAGAACCCACCACGTATGAAGAAACATCCATACACCAAGTTTGGAAGGATGCCATGATATAGGAATTCCAGTCCATCATGAAGAATGACGTATGGGAGGTTGTACTGAGACCTAAGGGGAATTTAGTAGTGACTTCCAAATGGCTTTTGAAGATTAAACACAAAGCAGATGGTAGTGTGGAAAAACACAAGGCCATATTTGTTGCTAGAGGATTCTTTTAGAAAGAGGGAATTGACTATGATGAAACATTTGCTCTTGTGGCTTGATATACTTCCATCAAAACCGTCATTGCTATTGCTTTAGATATGGGATGGAAGCTGCATCAGAAATTGGATGTAAAGATCCCCTTCCTCAATGGTATTATCAAGGAATAAGTTTACATTGAACGACCATAAGGGTTTATTGTCCATGGGAAAGAGTCTCACGTAAGTACACTGAAAAAGGCATTATATGGACTCAAGCAAGAACCTCATGCTTGGTATGGATGTATAGACATATACCTGGTAAAATTGAGATTCACCAAGAGTGATGCATATCCCAATCTTTACTACAATACTGAGGATAATGAGCCATTGATTTTGGTTATGTATGTGGACAACTTGTTTCTCACATGTAATGAGAAACTTATTGAATGGTGTAAGAAGAAGCTTGCCTTTGAGTTTGAAATGAAGGACCTTGGATTAATGCATTGATTCTTGGGAATATAAGTATGACAGAGGCCGAAGGAAAATTCCCTAAAGTCAAGGAAAATATACCATTGATATTTTGAAGAAATTCAGGATGTTGGACTGCAAGTCCATGGATACTCTGAAGGATTCAAATCTGAAGAAGTTGAGAGAATATGCTTCATATTCTTATTTGATTGATCCTACCATGTATCACCAATTGATTGGATCTTTGATTTATATGACGAACACCAGGCTAGATATATGTGTTGTAGTGAACAATCTTAGCCAGTTAATGAGTGATCCAAGGAAAAATCATTGGGTTACTGTAAAACGTGTTCTTAGATACTTACATGGCATTGTGGGATATGGACTAAGATATCCTTCAAGATGCGATTTGACATTGCAAGGATTTTCTGATTCATATTAGGCTAGATGTGCTGTAGGCATGAAGAGTTTTTTCGGATGTTGCTTAAGTTTGGGTTCTACAATACTTTCCTAGTGTGGCAGAAGCAAACATCAGTAGCAATCAACACTATAGAGGTCGGGTATATGGTTGCTAGTACAATGTCTCGAGAAGCAATATGGCTTCGAAAACTCCTTGCAGGATTGTTTGGTTAGATTTCAGGACCAACTGTGATTCACTTTGATAATCAAAGTTGTATACAGATGTCAATGAACCCCGTATTTGAAGATAAAACGAAGCATATATAGATTCAATATCACTACATTCGTGATATGGTGTAGAAAGGTGCGGTCGAGTTACAACATGTTCCGACAGATGACCATACTACATATATTCTTACCAAGACTCTTCTCAAGACAAAGTTTGATTACTTTTGCAGAAGACTTGGATTAGAAGAAAATGCATCCCTTGTGTAGAGGGAAAGTTGAGACATACATCTACATTACTTTCACATTGGTGCCTCTACTCGTTCAAGATCTCAGCTTGGTATGGGAGAAATCCCATCGACATTGTGAGGCGGGTAGGTAGTAGATGGTCGTGTACATTGGTGACCTCTACTCGTTCTGGTTCTCAGCCTGGTATGGGAGAAATCCCATCGACATTGTGAGACGAATAGGTAGTAGATGGTCGTGTACACTGGTGGCCTCTGCTCGCCCTGGTTCTCAGCTTGGTATGGGAGAAATCCCATCGTCATAGACGAGAAGGAAGTAGATGGTTGTGTGCACTGGTGACCACTAAGCATTCTGGTTCTTGTCCTGCTGTGGGAGAAATCCCATTGACAATAGAGGCGAATAGGTAGTAGATGGTTGTGTACTCTAGTGACCGCTATTCTCCCTGGTTCTTAGCCTGGTGTGGGAGAAATCCCATCGGCACTTGAGAGGAACAGGTAGTAGATGACCGTGTGAAGCATGTCCTGGTTCTCAGTTAGAGATGGACTCATAGTAGATGAGTTGTTGATTGTTGTACTCTCCGATGGACTGTGTAAAGTTGCAAATTTGATGAATCTACTGATGGACTGTGTAAAGTTGCAAATTTGATGAATCTACCGATGGACTGATTGGATAAGACACATGATGATACTCTTGACGGATAGAGGCTGTGTTGACAACCTTCAATATGTATAAAGATGATCGATACATATGAGATGTACAGAAGAGATCCGGATGTACAGTTTATGATTGGATGAGTATTGCTTTGGATCATTAAATTAGGTCTGATTTATAGTGCCATTTAATGCTTACTTACTACTGCTGTTACATATTTTATACTGTTGGTGAAACTTATTGTTATGCTAAATGTTTTCTTGGTGAATGTATAAATGAGGCTCATTTCGATGCAAGGAAAGAACTAGTACATTGTTACATTAAACTAATGGTTAATGCTTAATTTGTTTTCATTCTTACACATTGTGTTAATGCTGCTATGGTATACATGTTATGTTGTGACTCCACCCTAAGGCATTGATCCTAGGAAAAGTAGGAAGGTATTTCATTCGTATTGAGCATTGTCCACAGGTAACCATTAAAGGGCTCTTCCCTTGGAGGTCAAGACTCTTCGAAGAAGTTCATGAAAGAGTGGTTGAGGTGACATTGGGTCACAACTTCCGCTTGTGCTTACTGGGCGCTAGTACTGCTAGTTTTCTTGGTAATAGTCCATTGTAACTCTAAGATACTTCAGCATGTGCTTTGCTTCCACCTAATGCACTCTCTTGGGATTCACCATATATTGACTCAATGTATTGACAACATAACAAAAATATGACCTAGTGTTGACCAGATACATCAATGATCCAATAAGATGACAATCCCCTAGTGGGATCAACCAACTCACTCTCAGAAGCTACCATATTCTTATAATCGGTTTTCATAGGTGTGGCCAAAGGCCTACAGTCCTCTATCTGAAATTTCTTTAGAATGTCAATTGCGTATTTTCCCTTTCCTAGAAAGATATGCCCATCCTCTTGCCAACCCTCCATACCCAAAAAATAATGGATTAGACCTATGTCTTTAATCTCAAAATCTAAAGCAAGATCTCCCTTGGAGATGGATATGCGTTTCTCCGTTCTTGTAATAAACAAATAATCCATATACAGTACTAGAATGAGTGGATCCTCACCAACCACAATAACATAGAGGCTAGGATCTTCCTTGCTCTTTTGGAAACCCATTTGCAACAAGTATATGCGGTAGGCCTTCGAAGTCTCATCACACCCAACAAAGATACCCTTCTCTGTCGTGGGCTCCAATGTTGTCGCGTTCTTCAACAGGACATGTGAGTAAGGCATCCAAAAATACTGAAATTCCCAACGATAGGATTCTTTCCTAAGAAAGACTCTTTAGGAGTCTTGCATTCCAAAACCTTATGGGGACTCCTGTTCTGAATATACATTGTTGTGTTACAAACCTCTTCCCAGAGAAATAATGTCAAACCCTTATCATGTAGCATAGATCTTGGTGCACCAACAATTTCCCTATTCTTCCTCTCTACCACCCCATTCTGTTGTGGGGTGTATGGTATTGTCAAATGTATCTTGAATCCCTCTTGTACACATAACTCATTAAACTCCTTGGAGGTACACTGACCCCCATTATGTTATCGCAACACTCGGATCCTCCTCCTTTCTAGTTCTTCATAAGAGCTTTGAACTCTTTGAACCTTTGTAAGACTTCTTTTGACTGCTTGCTCTTCAAAAAGTAAATCTAGACCTTCATGGAGAAGCCATCAATGAAGGTCACATAGTACTCATAACCCTTCAATGATGTAGTCGACATCGGACCACAAAGGTTAGAATGTACTAAATCAAGTGTCCCCGCTACTATGTTGTAACTAGTTGGAAAATTAGTCTTGGCATGCTTTCCAAGTGCGCACCCCTTGCATACGTCACTATGCTCAATGCTGAATTTTGGCACATAAGTCACCATCTCTCTCAAAATCCTCAAAGTTGGATTATGCAAGTGGGCCATCCTCCCGTGCCACAATTCTCATAAGTCACAACTGTCACTGCAGTTGCTATGTGCTAAGGCATGGTAAAGCTGAAAACTTAGTCTATATAGCTTTCCACATCAGAGTCCAATCCTCACTGATGTAGTATCTCTGGATCCCTTAGGATGAATGAGTACATATCCATCTTAGAACAATACCCAAAATACCTTGTACTCAATTGTGGAAACTGATATCAAATTCTTCTTCAATCCAAGGACATATAAAACATCCCACACTATCATGGACTCTTTGGACTCCCTTTGAAAGGTGATTGTCCATTGTCCAATTGCCTTTATAGAGGTGTTATCTCCAAGTACAACCTTGAGATGTAAGCCGCTCTCAATAAGATCTATATAGTATCTACAAACACTTATCATGTGGCTGGAGGCTCCACTATCTATGTACCAATCACTGCTAGTGGATGCACTCAATGGATGGCAAGAAATCAGGGACAATTCCTTGTCATCTTCAGTGGAAATCTCTTCCACATATGTTGAAGTACAAGAGTGACAAGTAATTAGGGAAAATTATTTGTCAAACTTCTATGTGAACTCATCATCTTTAGTCGCAGCTGCAATCTGCTGCTACTTCTTCTTATTGTTAGGACACACTATTGCATTGTGCCCCATCTTGTCACAATTAAAACACTTTACCTTAATCATATCCTGTTTTTGATCACCCTGTTGCTTCACCCCATCCTTGGGACATTTCTTGGATTTCTCCTTTCCTTTCGATGCAAGTGCCACATCCTCCTCGTTGTTACCTATATACGAACTTCTTTGAACATATCCTCTTCGGGTATTTTCTTGAATGAATTCATCCCAAAGACAATCCTAGGAAGGTAGGTTTTCTCTTGCTACACCCGTCTCGACAAAAACCTCCCATTGCTTGGTTACCCTATTCAAAGCTATTCTCACCAATTTGGTGCCAACAACTGTCTCCCCAATAACTCTAAGCTCATCTCTCACCTGAGTGATCCGGGTAAGATAATTAGCCAAATTCTTAGTTTTGATAATTTTAAGGCTTTTCAATTTCTCTCTTAGTACCATCTTTTGATTCTCATTGGAACTCTAGTATAGGTTAGTTAAGGAATCTAACATTTGATAAGCATTGTCTTTACCAATCACATGAGGGGTTACATGATTCTCAAACGCATTTAGCATAATTCTTTTTGCCTTGGTGTTATTTTTCTCGTAGGCTACTTTCGGTGTTGCATCTGTAGGCACTGCCACAAGATTTGTTGTTGTGTTGTTCACAATGTCTCACAACTCACACTCCTACAGAAGCAAGACAATCCTTGTTTTCCAAGGACTGAAATTACCTGCCCCATCCAGCTTATCCTCAACTCTCAAACCTGTAACCATGATCTTCTCAATTGAAAACTAAAGCCAAGTTCTTCCTCAGTGAACAAGAAATCCCTCTCTTTCACAGATTCGATCTCTGTTCACACTGATCTAGTCTCTACTCTCAAAGATTTAGGAACACATCCATCAACAAATAAAGAAGCATAATTAATATGAATTTGGTTAGAACTGACATTCTAGTATCCCAACCAAATATACCAATCTTGTTAAATCCATTTACGGTATAAGTAAGACTCAAGAGAGGAGGTATTGCCATTCAACAAAAACCTCGATGTTGACATGTTTGAAAATTGGCTAGGAAACTATGCTCACTGTTCAAGACAGAGATATGTCAATGTGCATAGAATATAATTTGCTAAATTGGAAATCACTGGATTGTGCTAGTTTAGGTGGAAAGATTTTAGTGACATAGTCGCTTATCAATGTCTTTGTAGGAGTTCCAATAGCAATAGGGAGAAATTTAACATATAAATGAACAAAACTTGATAATCATGTGTCAATTCTAAATTCAGAAGGTTGACCATAAGATCTAGGAGTTTTAAAATGAGAATTCAAGGAGGTGAAGGAAATGTTGTGTTGAATTTTTGAACCTATGTCAGGGAGATACATGCATTTGAGGCATTGGTGGTATTTTTTGTTGGGCAATGAAAATAAATTACAAACCAAACACAAACTTTTGCATTATTTTAAGAGATAAAAGTTGTAGGGGAGATGTCGCCTTATAAGTGGAACATACTTATAATGATAGAACTTGGTGATTTAGTATTAGAAGGGGTCATTAAATAGAGTGGATAAATTCCTCCCCTTATTTCTCAACAATGCCTAGACTTTTAGTACCTTGCTCAAGACAAGATTTGTTTCCTTTGCAAAATTTAAAGAACTGTACTGGATTGACAAGGACTTCATTTGTGTGATTGTTGACTAGAAGGGGTCAACCACTAGTTGAGGAGCATAAATGTTATTGTTTGGAAGGTTATCTACAAGTTAAATGTTATAATATTATAAACCCACTCCATACTTAGGATAAAAATAATTAATCATTTCTGGTTAATTTCCTATACTTTAGACTAGGTAGTTGGCCTACACTTGCACCACTTGGTCAATACTTTCCATATTTACCCCAAGAGCGCCTTTATATTGATTATGGTTAGATTCTGCCAACTTTATTGGCTGCCCAGAATAGTAACTATGCTTTCCTGTCTTTTCTGCATGTAGACAACTTTATTCCTTCTTTTTAGTGGACAAGGTAAATCTAGTAAAACTTGGAAACTGACATCTTTTATGACCAACTCATCCTTCATGATTTTGTCTCCAAATTCCATGATTAACAAGATTTTCCATCACTCATCATCACTCACTCATGCTTTAGCCAATTCATGAGTTCCTTGACAGTGTTGGAAAGTGCTTAATCACCTATGGGGGTTTATCATATTTAGTAAGCCTGCTTTATGAGCTAGCATGATTTGTCTCCTAGCAACTCTATTTTCCTTTATAAGGATGTATTATCAATGTAATAATCAATCCATTATCATTCTTCATTTATCTTGTGTTCATTCTCTTTGGTTGGAAGTCCCGACCCTATTGGTTGATATGCAACCCTTTCTTGATACGTTTGCATGAATGTTTGGTAAATTTATTATCCTCGATGTTTGACCTAAGTCATTTATAACTAATCAATTGGTGTTTGATGTGTGTGGAGGTAGAATTGAAGTGGAAGTTTCCCCCGTATATTTCTGTATGCACTATTGGTGGAGTCAAACAACAGAAAGTTTGGCATCTCAACTTGTTCAATCCCTTCCTTGCTAGGCTTAGGATCATTTGATTCACGATTTCCATCTTCACAAACCTAATCTTAGGGACTTTGTGGGTATTGGTGTGGGTGTCACACCCACTTCTCAAGTTGCAGGGGTTAAGGGTTCTTCTATGGCTTCGACGCTAGGTGTTGGTTGCTCTTAAGGGGTTTAAGTGGTGGAGGAGGTTCCTTGTATGGTGTCATAGATTTAGGGGTAGGTGGTACTATGGTAGGCGATCGCAATTGAGGCCTTGGTGGTTGAGGCTATGGTGGTTTAAGTGTAGGTGGTTGATTCATTGTTGGCATTGGTGTTGCCCAACCCTTTGGTTAGGAAGTTCATCTGTCAATTCCTAATACTTCCTTGGTGATAGGGTAGCTTGGCGTGCATCGGGTTTCTGTTCATGATGGACTGTTGTACATCAAGGGTATAGTAGTATGGAGATTGAGTATGGTTAGTAGATTAAGTCTCACAAGTGGAAGGGTTTTTCCTCTCCTACTTGTGTGAACAAGATGGCCAGTGATTCAAGTCTGCAACAATGAACAAAATCCTCTATGGATGCGATGGTTCATTCATCAAATCATCATATGTTTGATGGTTTTGAGATGGCCAACTGATATAGTAGTTTAGGACTTCATCACCCATTGGAATGAATCTCTCCCTATTGTCTGTTACAATTGTGTTGTAGTGTTTTATGGTAAGATGTAGTCTTCTTATAGGAGGTGAAGTCAACTAGATTAGAGCTCGGAAAACACCCAACATATTCTGGGGTGGCACGCTTCGCAAGCAACTTATGCTCGATAGTGAATGATTGATCTCAACTTGATTGAGTCACTTGACCGAGAACATCTATCGAAATAGGCGGTACAACGGACAACATAGATGAAATATTGTTGGAATGGGCCTTTATGGGCTTTGGACTGTTGTCAATGGAGTGGAGGGGTAGTGATCATCATATTATTTTTCTTTCAAGAGTTTTGTTATTGGGTGATATGAAAATTTACAGGATCTTTTTTTTAACCAGTGCATGTTCCAACCTATTAACTTCTTCAAATGGATTTTAAATAAAAGCTTTTGATAAGAACACATAAATAAAAAGAATGCAAATAAACATAAATGCAAACCATAAACTGAAGAATGCAACTTTGATAATGGAGTTCAGCTCTAAAGGACTACGTGTACGGGTGTACGGGTCGTTGCTTCTAATGGGACCGTTTCAATTAGTTATTCAAGTACTAGTTACGAGCATTATTAACATGGCATGACAATTCTGAATGATGCCAAGAAGACTAAGAAGTATCTGCCATACTCCTCTGACCCTTGAGAATTTCTCAATGATGGATCACTAGTATTAATTTACATTTTTGCAATGTCAAAGGACAAATACAACAAAACAGAACACATACAATTGCAGATTTAAAGGTTTAAACTATGAGTTTAAAAACAACCTTTACAAGCACGCTGGGAAGTCAATCCTCGACTCTGTAACTACAATTCAATACTATGAGTTATGTTAATACTGTGCACGTCTACTAGAAGATGTTTTGCTGGCTCAATGGTCACCACGCTGCAGTGCAGAAGTCCAAGGTTTGAACCTCTCAAAACTACGACTCCCCGTCCACAAAACCATAATGCAATCGACCACAATAGAACCAAGTCTCCTTTTCGGTGATGGAGATAGAATGTTGAATGCTTTCCTTTTATGGTTCTTGTGCAACTCCAAAAAATCTGCAATCAATTGAGATGAATTATTGATCCCAATCAATTTAAATAACTGAATTGTGGTTGGTCTTTGGATATGCAGGTAATGTTTAGATCCGTAAGCAACGTGCCCAATCGTGTATAAGATCTGATTGAATGCTTAATTTATCATCCATGATAAAATTAATGATTTAAAGATGATCATGGGAGTACAAATTATGGATGAAATGCAAATATCCACGCTCAAAATATCTCTGTCAGACCATACACCAATTCTGCAAGCGCAAATCCCAGATTTGTTCGTGACTGTTGATCTAGATCCACTGTCGATCATGTTGGACCATTGACCATTAAACTTCCGCCATGATCCTGACTACTCCAATGTTGATTTACCGAACAGTTGATAATAATATCACCAGCTCCGACTGTCCGATCTCGACTATCCCGATGCCAAATGTTTCGATTCCAATTCACCAAACAATTCATAATAATCTTGTCGGCTTCGACTGTGCTGATTTGAATTGTCCCGATGATGACTGTTTCGATCCCGACCGTCTCGATGCCGACTCTTCCTATACCGACTGTCCCAATGCCAACCTTTCCAATCCCAACTGTCCCGACATAGGAAGTCGGAAGTTGGCATTTCCAAACAACTCTAAACATGATCCGTTCTCACTGTTTCGATCTCGACTATCTTGACTTTGGAAGTCGACACGTGCCTTTTAACCTATGCAATTTTCATTCTGATTTTTGATTCCCCACTGTTTTGATTCACAAGTCGAAAGTCACGACTCAACACTACGCCAAGTCAGTACGATCGCTTGCCACGTGATCCGTTGGCCCCAGGAAAAGACGAGAAGAAAGAACTAGAATAATGATAAAAAAAATGAACATTCCGGTCGCAAGATGAGGAATAGTCGCCACGAAAAGAGTCTTGATAGAAGAGGAATAAGAGTTGAATGATTTTGGGGAAAGAGTTAGTTAAACTAAAAGCTTTGCTTTAGCATGATTGTATTTTGGGATGATAGTCCCTATTTTTGGATATAACTGAATGTATTAAAATAGAAAGACAACATGTCAACTAATAATTGAGATTTAGTCGACGGTTGAATCAAGAATTGTAAAAGAAAAAAGGATTATAAAATCATGAACCTAAGTTGTGTGCGGGTTTTGGCTGGCCGGTCGTTGTTGGCTGGTTGTTATTGGTTGTTGATCGATAATAGAGAGAGTTGAGCAATCGAAGGCAATGAGAGAATTGAACTAGGTTGTCTGTGGATCGACTATTTAGAAAGAGAGAGAGACCAACACTAGAGAGCATGAAACGAGGTATGAATATATAAATTGTAAAGAATATTCCAAGAAGAGTCTACAAGTTGAGTGCACAAACCAAAGGTGCCAAATCAATTCTCATGCCAGATGAAGATGACCTTTGTGGTTATTCTCAGATGGGTTTCCACGTCATATTTTTTCTCTGTGTTTTAATGTTTGTACTATGTCGAATGCATATTTAATGTAAATGAACTTATTTGAATGCGTCACACAAACTTAATGGTGAATGAACCTATATATGTGTCACACCTGTATTGAGTTAACATATGTTAATGCTTTATGTTGTATGTCGTTAGATGCGTCGACGAAACAATAGATGATTATTTTGAATGAATGAGTGAGAACAAGAGTATAATTCACGGTTTGAGTTACTTGATAGTATTATAGAGTGAAATCCCCAACTTAAGTGTAGAAACCTAGTTTTGGCAGTCCCCATAAAATATCTCGAGTGAGACTTTATATGCATCGTAGGTGTTGCCGACGGAGTCCTACTTTGTCGGGATGATATCTTGAGCTTTGTTGACGAACAAGCGATTTGAACCTGGTTCGACCGAAAGTACGCCAACAAATGGTTCCGTTGCCAGGACCGAATCATTCTTGATAGGGATATGTTTTGGCACCCGATGAATCCGGAAATTCAAGATTAGGTTTATTATAAGGCACTAGAGTTTGCATGGGAGGAAAGTGAAGGATCACGACTTAGTCCGACTGAATGGTTGGAGCAATACCTTTATACGGATATTCATGAGATTTTCTTTAGCGAATTTTCCATCATATTGCATGAGTGGTTAGTGAAGCTAGCAACCCAGAAGAAAAAATTCCATGGAGGAGAACCAATGGAGTGGAGTCCCGAGCTGATCCAACGACCGAAGAGGGTGAGCAATCCTATATCTAGGGTTGTCGATATATGGGTCGATAGTATTATGGGAAGATATATCAAAGAAATTGCAGTCGACATGATAAAATCATACAATGAGACATAAAGAGAATTTTCCAAGGTCCTAGAGGTTGCTATCTGAAATCTTTGAAACTGTGGATTAAGACGCTGGTGTGTGAAAAATGGATCCTGAGAATGGAGTCCGACAAGTCAAAAAATTTGTGTAGAGACCTGGAATATCTCACAAGAAATATTGTGAGCATAATGGGTGGGGATAAACTGAGATGTTTTCTGGTACTAGTGAATTTGAACTAGAATGTGGACGCCTAAGGAGTGGAAAAATATTTTGGTCGGGAAAGAGAAGAAGGATTGCAATAAGAAGAGGAAGTTGCAGTGCGATTGGAGGAGAGGACTACGAATTGGCATCGCACCTTGACATAGGATCTTGTGATGAAGAAGAGGAGTACCAACTTATATCTGAAGAAGCCGAAGAAGAAGAAGCACTAGGTCCACATCAAGATTACGACATACTCGTGACCCCATGCACATCACCCAAGGTAACATCTAGAAACACATCACCCAATGGTTTTGCTAACCAGACTAACAATAATAATGGAAATAACAGTTAGGGAACTCCCACTAGCAGAATCTTTAGTACGACAGTATCAAGAGTAAACATAATGGATGGGAATGATATAAAATTATCAATCTTTAATGGAAATGGGTTAGAAGGCCCTTAGCAACATTGGTTTTTATGCGAAGCCGTATGGACTGTGCGACAAGTCCAAGATGAAGCCATCAAGAAAGCTTAGAAGCTCACTACCCTTAGAGGTCGTGCGTTGGACTGATACATGAAATTCTCTGTGGTTCCAGTAGGAATTCCGTAGAAGACATTAGATCAAATTATGGAAGGATTAATAGATGAGTTCAGAAAGCCCAAATATGAGTCACAGGGTATTATAGAAATTAAATAAATTAAGCAATTACATACGGATTATGTTTGGGAGTTCGACCAAAGATTCAAGACTTTGATGGCTAAAGTAAGTTTTCAGGTGGCGAACGCCCAACACAAAGAATGGTTTATTGCGACGATGTTACCACACATTCATATTCTTTTGATGCAACAAAAGATTGTGTCACATAGCGAGGCTCTTGAGCTCACCATACAGTTGGAAGCTTCACCAGTTAGAGAAAATGGTGCAGGAATGATGCATATCCGATCGCAACTTTCCAACCTTACATTGCAACTTCAAGAAATCAAGAAAGGAATCGGAAGTACAAGAAGAAATATGGTGTACCAGATGCAGAACCAAAGGACATCATAAAGACAACTCCTCGTTGTTTATGAATTATGTCGCATCAGGATTATTGAATCCAATGAATACAAAAGGGATGCATTGGTTTAGAATCTTCTATCCTAGAAGACACCTGTTAGAAGAATGCTTATACTTACAAAGAATCATAAGTGCGCCATCCAATCTATACTGTAAATTCTGTTGGTTAGTGGGCCAAGATGAGAAATATTGCAAAGCATATAAACTGCTTGAAGAGAAAATAGTAAACACGTACTTGATGAAGAATCACGAACAAATGCAGGATGAGGGAGCTCAGGCACAATTTCCTCAAAAGCAATTTCCTCAAGCTCAATATCCGCAAACACAATACCCTTAACCTAGGGGGGTGGATTTTTTAGAGGCTGAAAACGAGGAGGAGGATATGGTTGAGGAAGAGACCAAGTTATATGTTATAGTTGTGGACATCCTAAGAACTTTTCCAGGGACTGTAGAAATCCTACTACGGCATGTTCATATTGTAAATCTTTTGACCATACTGTCGAAGAATTCCCTCGGTTGATTGTGAAATGGAAAGCTAGGATTGTGGGAAATCAGAACCCACCTTAGAATCCCAATCCAAATATACAAAATATATCTATTGAACCAAAGGTGAAAAATACTGCTGTTATAACCAGAGGAGGTGATGCGACGGGAGAAAATCAAGAAGCACCATATGTAAAACAGAGAGTGTGACCAGAAGAACAAAAGAAAGCACCATTCGATGTTCTAAAAGAAAAGGAGATATTATTGGACACTTGACATGAGTTCCTCAATGGAAATCAAGCGTCCACTTCTTCTGTTGAACCAAATAAATGACCGATATTGGAGATGCCTCAATGATTTGACAACCTATTCCAGAAGAAACGAACATAAAATGTTAGTAATTTGAAAGAATTGTTTAAGAGTTTCTTAGCACTAATACAAGATAAATAAGTTGTTATAGTAGAATTGACAGCTTTGATAGAAGAACCTCAAGAAGATGTGCGACTAGAAAGGAGGGTTAACCATATTGGGAAAATATTGAAAATTGGTCATGAACTAAGAATGAATTCCCATATAGGTTATTGCGATATGGATTATATTAATTTAGACTTGGGATCTAATGTTAACATTTTTACTAGACAAACCTGGGGAAGTATGGGAAAGCTGAGACTAGTATGGTATCCTGTACAACACAGACTAGCAAATAAGTCTAAGGTTTTACCTATTGGTCGATTGACTCAAGTTTATGTTGAGATATAAGGACTTCACACTTATGCAAATTTTGAGGTGATCAACATTGTTGATGATATGAATCAGTATCCTGCACTTCTGGGGATCGATTGGGCCATTGATAACCAAACTATTATCAATTTGAAGAAAATGATATTAACGTTTGAATATTAAGAACTGAGGGTCGTCGCACCGCTTGATCCTCCAGAAGGACAGAGGTATGTCGAGCAGGTGAATAGTGAACGACAGGGTGGATATCTAGACCATATCTATAACATTACTTCTGCAATGAATGATTATGTGAATCCGATGGCCAATCGAAAACTCAGTTGGTGAAGCAGTAGTTCCCGCACATCGGATTCTGAAGAAGCTTTGGAAAACTGGAAAACCAATGACATGAAATGTTAATGAGAGGATGCACAAGAATTACAAAATCCGTGCGATGGGTAGGTATCGAGGTATGTGATGTACCTACCTATGAGGGCTTGCCTAACCTGAAATATTTTCTGACAGAATTTGAAGAAAAAATAACAGAACCTCAACACTTTTTAGATGTGGACTTTGCATTGAAGGCTACACCTAGAAGATGATGGGTCACACATAAACAATCTATCTCAGAATGGCCCCAATGTTGGAGATTGATGGAAGTCCAATTTGGAGAGAAGGTTATATACACCGGATAGAAATACACAGGACTGACTAGTCCCGTCGAGCACATTGAGCATTGTAGTGCGACATGGGAGGCATGTCTGCGATAGGAATGGGTCCACCAACTTATACAAACATTGGACATGATACCAAGGAACTGGTATACTTCGTTTGAGATACAACGAGGAACAATAGAATGGGAGGACTTAGCTACTAGCTTCACCCAAACGTTTGAATTTGTTGATGATCACCCTTCAATTGACGCCGCTCTACAAGTAATCATGACTAAGATATTTGAAGGTATTCCTGTCTTAACAACAATTTTTTTTCAGAGCAACGCAATAGTCTAACACTGGATAGAGTGCTATAATGTAGCAGGAGAACTTGATGAGGATGATCCCTGTGACCTAAATATTCCTGAGTCTAAAGGTACTCGCGTGGTGGAAAGATCCGGTGTCTCAAGCGACACGTTTATGAATATGCTGAAGATAAAGAAAGTAAACATTGAATCTCCAGAGAATCCAAAGTTTTCCAATATTGGAGATTATTGGGATGATAAAACAATTGGAAATATTATAGACCTCCTACAAGAGTTTCAAGATCTGTTCCCCACTAAGTTTTCTGAAACAAAGGGAATTGTTGGAGATATTGGAGAAATGAAGATTCCACTGAAGCCTGATGAAAAACTTGTTAAGAAACGCCCGTATCGACTCAACCCTAGGTACAAAAAATAAGATAAAACAAAGCTAGATCAAATGTTGGATGCAGGTATCATAGAACCTATTGAAGAATCCAAGTGGATCAACCTGATGGTAGTGCAAGATAAGAAAACTACTGGTGAAGTGCGTATCTGCGTCGACCTAAGAAAACTGAATGATTCCTTCCTATATGACCCATTTCCAACCCCTTTTATTCATAAGTTTCTTGAAGTCTATTTTGTTGACAGGACGATATTTGGGCTCATAAAAGGTCATATTGAGAGCCTGAGAATGATGCTGGAATGATCTTGACAGAATCATCTTTCCCTTAACTTAAATACATGCATTTTTTGTGCTCCTTTTGGAATTCTGTTGGGTCATGTTGTTTGTTGCGATGGAATATTGGTGGATCCTGCTAAAAGTGCGATCATTGTCGACCTACCACCACCTGCGATAGTAAAGCAGCTAAGAACAACTTTGGGACATACAAGATACACAAAGATTGTACTGTTGCTTTACTATCGCAACGTAAGTAAAAGATTGTACTGCTGCGACTGCTTCCGGATTTTTGTTTGACAATGTAGTGACCCGATTTGGATGCCCAAAGATTTTGACAAGTGATCAAGGCACACACTTTGTGAATCAGTTGATCAAAAAATTAATTGAAGAATTCTAGATTCATCACCTTAAGACGACGCCATATAATACACAAGCGAATGGTGTTGTCGAGGAATTCAATAATATCACGGAGAATGCATTGATGAAGATCTGCAATTTTCAAAGAGATGATTGGGATCAAAAAATACCTACAGTATTATGGACATGATATCACACCACCTGTAAAAAAGTTGACATGCCAAGCTCCATTTCGACTTGTTTATGGACAAGAGGTTGTCATGCCGATGGAATACATTGTACTCAGCCTAAGAATAGTTGCGATAACATAGATGACCGAGGTTGGCGCTGTAGAAGAAAGATCATCGCAGTTTGTCAAGTTGAGGAAGAGCACTTTGTCACAGGCTATCATCATAATTTTGAGAAGGCGCAACAAAATGCTTGGCACGACCGACATATCAAGAATAAGCAATTTCACATTGGAGATCTTGTTCTCCTGTACTGCAATAAGTTTTTGAAGCATCCTAGAAATATTAGAACACATTGGATGGGACCATATATTATCATTCAGATGACTATAGGAGGAGCAATACAATTGCAAAAGTTAGATGGTACACCTTTCAAGGGATTAATGAATGGAAGTCAGCTAAAACCTTACCAAGATAGATGCAATTTTGGTTGACTCAGAATTCAAAAAAAAAAGAGAAAAGAAAAATACAAAAAGTCACAGATTCATGAGTGTTATTTTTGCAAAAATTATGAGTGTTTTTGTTTTATGAGTGTTTGGTCACAAAATTTATGTCTGTCGCTGGAGAAAAATTGTCCCAAACGTTCTGTCTATTGCAGAAGACAAAAAAGTGTCGCAGAGTTTCTATCTATCGAAGAAAAAGAAAAGTATCACAGACTATCTGTCTGACGCCGAAAAATAATAGTTATCATAGAATCTTCGTCTGTCGTAAGTAAAGAACTATTGTTACAGGATCTATGCCTATTGCAGGAAAATAATTTCAGTTGCGCAATGAATTTTAGTCGCAAGTGACAATTGGCTAGCAATTAATGTGAGGATGCAGGAGATTTTGGCAGTGTACTTTTTGGTCACTTCTGCCATTAATGCACAATAACTACCATTGAAATGATAGGCGAAGTGATGGTTTAATTGGCGGTTTACTTGCAATGATTAGAAATATTACTCCATGTGACGAAAATTGTTTCTACCTTTCCATTTATTACAAGATCGTACAGAAAAATGACTGAGTAAATGTATATCATCTTCACGCCGAAGTTTGTCATTTCATTACATCCAACATACCACATGAATTGTTTGTCTGCATCTATAAAGATATGAAGCTATTTTTCACAGAGTATGGTCATTCCTGTTTCCAGAACGAGCACCGTTTAAGAATCAGGTCTTGAGATTCTGTCGCCTACGCCAATCATGGAAGACACCGCAGAAATGGTTTCATAGTCACTAATAGTTGCAGAACCCGCTTCACAGTCCCCAATGATTCCTCCAGTGGTTTTATGAATAGACCCGCCCGATACATCAATGGGGAAGCGGTCTACCGGTTGAAAACTGTGCGCAACAATGCATCCACCATATGATGAAGCAACATGATCTACATCCTTGTTAACGGATTATGTCCCACCGAGGCCAATAGATGCGGCTAAGGTCAGAATTGGAAGAAATCCTAGATATCCATTGGTCACATCAACAGTACCTAAAGGAGTGTGAGTAACATAAAACATTATTCCAAATCTGCAAAAGATGGGCTTTCTCGACCACGACCTGCACAAATTCCGTGAACTGGCGATGGCTAGAAACTTGACTAGTGTCTGAGAAACATAGGATTTCCCTATCCACATAGTTCCAATGGAATGGGAAAGAGGATTAGATAAATTTGGACTATTATCGCTGATGCATGTGCCACATTTTGGCCGCACAACATAAGTGAATGCTTGCATCAAGCAGTTACCACTATGTTTCCATGGTGGTTTTTTGTGGCTCGACTTAAATATTCTAATAGCATCAATCACATGGCTTCCCCTTGCAGGAGTCGACCCAACACCATTTTTCCTAGGGAAATACCAAGATATGTCCTTAACAAACAAAATGAAAGACAAGTATGAGCTGATGAGGGATAAAAGAGGCTTTTCTATCGCCTCTATAAATGACGCAACTGTTCGGTTCATATCTAAGGTTCTATCCAACAAGCTACTCAAAAAAATGTGATCGAACCAATGTACCAGTGGAATAATTGTTGCGGCAGAGCAATGCGCAGGGGGTGTCCAACTCAACTGGTTGACCTATCTGCTAAATGATTTGTTAGCAGATGTTGAAGAAGTGCAGGAAAATGGTAACCCTTTTCATTATTCTTGGTTATTAATTTTAATTTCTTTTGTCGCATGGGAAGAACCGCCAAACTACCAAGGGGTAGATGTTCCAGTCCAATGCTGAGGAGCTCGATGCCAGAATCTCTGGTTTGACAAAGAGAAACCGTAGCGAAAATGAGATAATAATGTGTAGTTCTATCTACAATCTGAGGTAGTCTATCATTTTGTTCGAAAACAATTGTGAATAATGGAGGAAACCGTTAAGCGGTTTCTTCATATTATAAGATTTTTGGTCGGGGCTCATCACATATTTTTGGAGCTGTGACAAGACCCGCATAAGCAGTGTTTGGCAATGCAATTTCAACTATTTTCTGATGAAATTGAGTCAATCATTCAGGACTAGCCTACAGAGTGTAAATTTCCTATTGTAGATGATCAAATATATGCAGAAGAAGAGCTGCAACATGATGACCCCTCGACAAAGAATAATGGAGACTAGGGAGGAGATCCACTAGTAGAAGAGAATCCACATAGCTCTCCCCATAACTGTCAAGATGAGTCCAACACAACCCAAACAGATCCATCGTTGGGAGATAAGAGAAAGCACTCTGATAAGTCGGAGAAGAGCGGGAAGGAGAGGAAATCCAACCAGTCATATCGAGTTGTTGGCCTTACCAATGATGATTACAACCTTCTCGCAGAAACAATTGAAGAAGTCGCCAAGGAAAGTTGTTGAAAAATGGATGAGGGACATAAAATTGACAAACAACATAACTGACTTACTGGAGAAAATTTGTAAAGCAGTAAAAGAAGTTCGAGTGGCAGTTGACCACACACCATACTTGACTATGTCATTGGACTAAGCTGGCCCATATGAAGAACAACCTATCGAGGCATCGACGTAAAATCCAACAATAAGGATTCAAGTAATGGGTCAAGAAATTGACCTAGGCACACCAGAGCTGAACACCATGGTCAAGGACCTTGGTCATGTCACCATGGACTTTTTTGTGCTACCAATGTATGAAGTGCATGCTATTCAGAATGTTGCAATAGCAAAAATGAATACCAAAGAGTATGCATTGGTTAATCAGGTCAAGTCATCGCACAAAACTGTCAATAAACTGAAGAATACAATCCAGACCACAAAACAACAAGCAAAAGTGTGGGCAAGAGGATAGGCATAGACTGGATGCGGTTGTCACACTAGCTTGTAGCAATTTTGCAGATGAAGGAATCACAAAATAAATTTTTTCATAATCCAAAGTCTTTCGACTTGGTGAAGTAGTTGAGAACCTCCGTAAGTGGGTTGCGAAGATAGAATCACAAGTGAAGCCTAGTACACGTCCAAAGGTATTGTAAGAGCGAAGAAAAGCAGTAATTGAGGTTGCGATGAAGATCGAAGAGGCGGAGGAAGTTTGTGCCAAAGCGTTTGAGCAATTTTCTCTTGCATGGGAATCTTTGATCAATGATGAAGAGTTGGAACAAGTAACATAGTAGTTGCATACTGTTGAGGTAGACTTCAATAAATTGAAGAACGAGCTAAAGAAGTTGCCAATGACTGAGAAAATGAGCAAGGATAGTGATCTGAAGAAATTACAAGAGTCGGTAGCAAGAATTCAGACGCATCAGCAGAAAAGAACCATCTGGGTCACAGAAATTCAAGCAGAAGCAGAGAAAGTTACAAGTTACATGTATCATTTAACTTGTACATGAAAAGGTGTGATAAGCCTTGGAATCGACATGTCTGCTAACTTTAGAACATATCAGTTCCGAACTTATGGAAACATTAAAGACAGTGGAAGAAGAAGTGCGATAGGAAACCAAAAAGGTTATGAAAATATTTCAAGATTTTCAAAGCAAGGTCGCAATTACAGAGGTTTCAGATTGATGTGGCTCGGGTCGAACCACAAGTGAGTGTTGGGAGCCCGTTGTCCCTAGGAAAAGATGAGAAGAAAGAACCAGAATAATGACCAGAAAGATGAACATTCCAGTCGCAAGATTCTGGTCATAAGATGAGGAAAAGAAACGATGGAAGGAGTCATGACAGAAGAGGAATAAAGCAGTCGAAAAGCATAGTTCAACTAACTTTGGGGAAATAGTTAGTTAGACTAAAAGATTGATTTTAGTAATAAACCTTGGTTGTATTTTGGGCCAATAGTTCCTATTTTTGGATATAGATGAATATATTAAAATAGAAAGACAGCCTATCGGCTGATAGTTGAGAGTCAGTCGACTGCTGAATCAAGAATTGTAAAAGCAGAAAATATTATAAAAGCATGAACCCAAGTTGTGTGTGGGTTATGGATGATTGATCGTTGTTGGATGGTTATTATTGGTTGTTGATCGGTAATAGAGAGAGTTGAGCAATCAAAGGCAATGAGAGAATTGATCTAGGCTGTGTGTGAATTGACTATTCAGAAAGAGAGAGAGACCAAAAACAGAGAGCATGAGACGATATATGAATAAATGAATTGTAAATAATATCAAAAGAATATTCAACAAGCTGAGTGTGTAGACCAAAGGTGCCAACCCAATTCTCATGCCAGATGAAGAGAACCTTTGCGGTTTTTCCTGGATGGGTTTCCACGTTATATCTTGTCTATGTGTGTTTTAAAGTTTCTATTATGTCAAATGCATATTTAATGTAAATGAACTTATCTGGATGCATCCCACAGACTTAATGGTGAATGGACTTATATATGTGTCGCACTTGTACTGAGTTAACATATGTTAAATCTTTATGTTATATGTTGTTATATGTGTCGATGGAATGGTAGCTAATTATATTGAATGAATGAATGAGAACATGAGTATAATTCTTTATTTTGGTCGAGTGGCCTGACAGTATTATAAAGTGAAATCCATGACATAATTACATAAACCTGGTTCTGGAAGTCCCCATAAGATATATCAGGTGAGACTTCATCTGTGTTGCATGTGTTGTTGATTGAGTCCTGCTCTGTTGGACCAATATCTTGGGCTTTGTTAACGAACAAGGGACCTGAACCTAGGTCGACCGAAGGTACACTAACATCATCTTAGCTGCCACATTATGCAAAATCATCTCATGTTGTCAACTGCCACATCATGCCAACATCCATGTGGAACAACATCATGTTTCCACCTCATCGTATGGTCCATATGTATAGTCCATGTGTCACACTATGGGTGTGCCTCGTGGCACCCCTTTTCCTGTTCCATCGAAACTTCAGAACGCGATATCTTCCATGTTCAAAGTCCATGTTTTACGAAACGAGTATCGTTGAAAAGCTCTCGGCGAACTCTATACACTTGCATATTTCTTTACAAAAATTTGAGACTTAATTTTTGGTCATGTGGGACATCCTCCTGGATCATCAGGTCAAATCCCTTTGGATTAATGTCTCTAGGTCACTCATTTGATCCAGGATTTGGTTCTTGTTTTTTGGCAGTATATGCCCTTAATCAAATTTCTGGGAAGGGTCACCTTTTGTAATATCCCAAAATGATATTCTATGGTTCCTTACTACTAAGTTGTTTTTCATACACTTGATGATGTGCAAAAGGTTGAATAAAAAATGCATGCGACATTGTCATGCCCAAATGTCCTAAAATATAGTAGATCTATAGAAATTATAAGGTGGAAAGTTTCAGAAAGAAGGTGTACACTTACCACTAATAAATAAGATGATAGTACTCCAGAGATAAGCTGCATGCATGTGGTGCTAAACAGGTGAGGTAATGGTGCTCCCTTTCTCCTGTTGACGCCCAGCTACAAAGGAGAATCTCTTCCAGCTGAAGATTACGTTTTTTATGAAGGAGGTGTCTGATGCCATTGGGACTTTGCATTGAATGATAGTCTCTCCTTGCCGAATATTTCAGCTGGAGCAAGCAAAGGATCTAACTCCTCCAAGATCCCTAGTGAATTGTTTTGTTGGTGAGGGTGATGTCCCTGCTTCCCTTGTAATTCTGCTGTTGAATGCCCTGAGGGTGCTGACAATGGCCTTATCACCCTCAGTGTGATGTGCTGAGCATGCTGAGAGGAATGGTGAAATATGCAGAGAAAGGATTGAGCTCAAGGATCCCAGTGAATCCTTCTTGGGTTTTCCAACTAATCCCCAGCTATAAAACATGAACCCTCGTTAGCCGAAGACACCCTTTTCAACCCCAATTGCTATTGCTGCACTTGCTGTTGTTGCTCAAGAACTCCAAATCTACAATAATAATCATAGATGATATCCTTGGTTCAATAATCGTTCTTAAATACACTAGCATGTAATTTTAGTGTTTTCATGTCACTTTTAGGGTTTACGCTTCACTTTTGCATGCATGCGATTCTAATTTCATGTTGACTTTAAGCCTAATGAAATGAGGATTTCTTTATCAAATTGATGACTTTAATACCGAATGACTGACCCGATCTATTCTACGTATCAAATGTCCTCAGTGAATTCCCTTTTATGTAGTACCCGCTTGAACCTATGGGAATTAAGTAGGTTAGTGGGTGTTTTGGTGCTTAATTATAAGAGGACATTACAGTCCTCCCCCCTTGAAATTTCTTGTCCTAAAGCAACTGCAAATTAGGATGTTGCAATACCTTCTCTCCCTCCCATGTGGCATCCTCCATAGGTAATTCTTTTGATTTTACCACATTAGAGGAAATTTCAACTCAAATGGGCCTCCTAAAATGAATTAATAAAATAATATTTATTAATTTTGGAGGAAGAAAAGAAAAAAACTACTTTTTTGTTTGTATTTTTGACATATATCCCTGTGTTTTTACTCAAATTTCGATTGGGAGAGCTCGTTGGATGTGGAATTAAATTCTGCATCCAACGAGTACCCACTCGGCATACTTTTGACAGACCCTACTACCCCAAAAACAAGAAATACCTGAAAAACGAAATGATGACATCATCATTCCAGGAAAAAAGCAGAAGTAGGAAAATGAGAAAAACAAAAAACAAAAAACAAAAAATACTTTTCCGGCTTCCGCATTCCATAGGGCGGAAAGCGGAAGTCGGAAATCATGAAAACTTTATTGCGAACTTGTAACTTCCGATTTCTGCATTCCGCACAGCGGAAGTTGGAAAACAAACTTTTAGTGACGAAAAATGAGAACTCTGGAATCTGTATAGGCGGAAGGAGAAAGTCGGAAAGAAATTTATTTCAACTAAAAGCGTGTCAAATTTCTGAATTCCGCATTCCATACTTCGTAAAGTGGAAAGCTGAAGAAAACAAAAACTTTGAAGAAAAACAACAACGTCCCGATTGCTGCCTTTCACACTGCGAAAAGCGAAAGTCCAAAAAATGACAAAATAAAAAAGCGACAAATTTTTTTACGGCTTTCGCATTCCGTAGGGCGGAAAGAGGAAGTTGGAAGTCATGAAGAGTTTATTGTGAACCTGTAATTTCCTATTTCCGCATTCGACACAGTAGAAAGCGAAAGTCAGCAATAAAGTTTTGTTGACAAAAAAATGAAAATTCTGGAATTCGTATAGGCGAATGGTGGAAGTCAGAAAGAATATTATTTGAATTAAAAGTGTATTGAATTTCTGCATTCTGCATTCCATACTTTGGAAAGCGGAAAGCGGAAGAAAACAAAAATTGCGAAAAAACATGAAAGTTTCGATTTTCGCGTTCCTAGAAAATAAGAAAAAAGCGACAAAGAATTTTTCGTCTTCCACATTCCATAGAGCAGAAAGCGGAAGTTGAAAAGAACGAAAAGTTTATTGTGAACTTGCAACTTCCGATTTCCTCATTCCACACAGCGGAAAATGAAAGTTGGGAAGAAAGTTTTATTGACGAAAAATACAAACTTCCAATTGCGAACGTGTAATTTCTGATTTCCACATTCAAGTACGAAGAAATTTTTTTTCTACCACAATGAATGTTAAGAAAATTTAAGCAGACCGAAGGAATACCTGCAATTTTGACAAGGTGCGAAAACCTTTGTTGGAAACTCTCTAGTTTAAACAAAGAGCAGCAAAATCAATATAAGCAAAGAAAAGGAAAATAGTAAGAAATAATGGATACCTGAAGCTTTGTATATATGTGCAAAGCAAAGGTGGTGCAACATCTAATGCGGTAAATCGAGTATTGTAACAAAATATTGGAGATCGCCATAAGGTGAGCCAAAATTAAGATATAGGCCCATGTATCAATCAAATGACAAGCTATCTTGCATTAATGGAGCAACAATGCATTGATAAAGCATTAATGTGGATGAAGGGACATGGGAAAAGTGTATTTCATCGACTGAAGCGTCAGTGAAATGAAACCATGACCAAATTCACCACACAAACTATGAGCCTAAATCCAGAAAAGTCGAATCTTAGCCTAAACCCACAAAAATTGCTGGACTAAAACTTTGAAAAAATCTCGGTTGTAAAATCTTGTTAAATTCTATGCCCAATTGAGAGAAATGAACTACAGTGAAACCCTGTACAAAAAATTTGCAAGGACCGATTGTTTAGGACAACAGATAGAAGTGTAGTGAAAACACGCAAGTCACCTGTCAGAAAAACACCCTAAACACCAAGTGGGAAGAAGGATCCGCAATTGGCAATCTGATATGGAAAACTATCCATAAGCCCATCAATACATTCACGCACAGCACTGGATGTAAGACAGAGGACACCTACGGTCTACGGGACATAAGTTATGGAATCGAGATTGCAAAATCAGGGACTCAACTAAAGTATAGTACAAACAAAAAAAAATTGATCAGCATACATGCATGAAAACAAATTGATCAGCATACATGCATGAAAACAAATGTCAAGACATAGCTCCATCAATCAATCCATTCATGCGCAGCAGCAACTGTAACACAAAATACATCTTTCAAACTCCTATTTTCCCAATACGCGAGCCACTTGTCGCATCCCCATTAGTCAGGGATACGAGGAATCTTTTGAGACTACGTCTCCATTGTGAAACGCCTTCGGCATAATTAAGGAAGTTAATGTGTTTATAATTAAGGAAGTTATTGAAAATTATGAAAATATTTTATGACATTTGTTGATGTCGTCAATATTTTTTTTTGCTAATGGAATAATATCTCTTTAATTCTTTTAATGGAAAAAATCACTTTAATGTTAACCCTTCATAAATTTTAAAATCAATGATATGTACATCGAAATCAAAAGTCACCTCTGATCAAACACATGTTGGAATACTAATACCAAAGACATATATAAAATTGGATATCTAATTAACAAATAAGTAAATGCAAAGACACATATAGCCTACATATTTCTGGAATTTAAACAATTTCATGTGGAGTGGGATATGGGTAAACTAAAACACCCCGTTTTCTACCAGCCTGTTTTCAACAAAACAGTTTCGTTCAAGCGGTTGTCTTGACATGTACCTTACATCTAAGTGTTTAGATCAAATCCAAACTGTAGACATCAAATCCTACCTGCAAGAATCTTTTGTCGTCACCCGAGGATCCATCGGGTAGAGTAGCGTTGTCGTCGTCATTTGAGTATCCATTATGATGGAATTAAACGCCCTTACCAACCTCCCCATCCTCCTGAATTCGTTCAAACAATATTGTGATTTACAGAGTCATTGTCCTCTACGCTCCACACAATCCTTTTTCATTTACAAATCCAAATCTCCAAGGTAGCAACGGTCAATTGGAAGAACAAGCCACGTTCTTTTTCTAAGGTAGTTGCATTACATCACTTGATTGAATTCATGTTTTTTTTTCACTTGTATTGTTTGGATATGAAACAACCCTCAACTCCATTTGAAAGAGGAAATCAATCTTGAATTCTTGTATCGCATATACTTAAATCGTTGTAGTGGAAAGCACCCTTGGGGTTGGACCTTAATCTTCCCTCTCCCACAAATGATCTCTACTTAGTTATTAAACGAACTTGTAATGAAGGAGAGGAACAAATTTTATTATCTAAACTATATAAGCTGAGAAGTAGGCATAACTTGGTTTATGTCATTTGTATCCAATCTAGTGGTGTTTTAGTGTATTGTCTCCCACCATTCATTTTATTTCATGTACAATTTTTACCATTTTTATAATTAAAAGGCTTAGGCTTCAACGACTCACATGTGTCTTTTGACATACCTGAACTTAAATTCATTTTGTGACAAAACAGACTACATGGCATTAAATCATAGTTTATCAAAATGTGATATTGTTTTGGATAATTGTATTTCAAAATCAAGTTGCCTTGATACATCAATTGACCTAAACGGTTGGATATGAACTAGCCAACTTTCAATAGATCCTTATCTACATTGATAGAAAAGATTTGTAAGTAACTTAATATATTATAGTCAGAGTTTAAGAAGCTTCTAGTTTTTTTACTTTATTGGTTGCTTCTTTTTAAGTGGTGTTTTCGTTTGGCCTTTATTATTTATGAAAGTAGGAAAAAACCCATCAAAACCACCGCTAAGAAAACCTACAATACTCTAGAGCACCAACATAATCTGATGAATGTTATAACCAGAATTGAATTTCAAAAGAAATTGCTTCCCTTAATTTCTGAAATCTTTGAATCTCGTTTTTCCAATATCTTGCCCAAAATCATAGTAATTCATATTCATAAACATGTACAAAAATCATAGTAATTTAGATTCAGACATATAGTGTCATTTGGTAAAGGAAACTATGTCAAAATGTCATTGGGTAATTAATATTAAAAGACAATAGTGTGATTTGGAAAAATAAATTATATCGTAGATATTAATTCTATTGAAGTAATGAAATGGCAATCAATCTACTTATGTTTTAGTGATTAAGTAGCTTACACTGGAGCAAGGGACTGAATTGATTAGGAACATAGAGGTAGACTCCAATTTTCTTAAATCTTTCAACACAACCCAAATGTAAAATAAAAAATCCGATCAACTTAATAATACATATTTCATTAAAATAAAATAAAAATGTTAAATAATATATATATATATATATATATATATATATATANCACTCTTCATTATTTATGTAGAATGTAAAAGAGAAACTAGGTTTCCACTTTTAAAGCTTGTATATGTAAACCTGGAATGAGTGGATTTTAACCTTTTTTTTCCTTTAATTTCTATACATCTATTATTCTTTGCATTTCCACTATTAAAAGTTGCTAGTATATGACTCCAAAGAATGGACTTCGTCTATATTTTGAGTAACCATATAATGTATTGGGATAATTTAGAAAGTGAGCAACCATATAATTTACTAGGCTAATTTAAAACTTGAGTATATGACTCCAAAGAGTAAATTCCATTTTATGAGTAACCATATACTGTGTTAGGCTAATTTAAAAAGCGAGTAGCATTATACTTTATTGGCCCATTTAAAAAATTTGATGTGGATAATATTGGATTGCATGGAAACAAAAATAGTTGGTGTAGGTACTTAAGATTTGACAGAAATAAAAATGTTGCTTCCATAACTTGTTTCTTCAAGTTGTTATGAGAAACTACAAATATATTGAAAACGGTATGCTTTAGTCATCAACCATTAGGGTTCCATTGGATTCATTGAAATCAACTTATACATCTGAAACATCTCTTGTTGCATACAAGAATTTGGGTGATTTGTGAGGGTTCAAATAATAATAATCTAGCCTAAGCAATTTCCCCTTCCAATGGTAAAAGATGGCTCTCAAACAATAGAACCATAGATGTGCTTTTACTAAAGCATAGTTAATGCAAAGCTCAAATTTAGTGGATGTTTTATTGTTGTTATGATTCCACCATTAGCTTGATGAAGTAGATTTCCATTTAAAACAAGAATGTATGTTTTTCCAAGAATGGATGTTTTTCATATAATTTATGATGATGGATGTTTGTGATAAGACTTCTCTTGGAATTATCAAAGAAACTCACTACTTATGAGTTCTAGAGAAT
Organism: Pseudotsuga menziesii; assembly: GCA_001517045.1. Lineage (NCBI taxonomy): Eukaryota > Viridiplantae > Streptophyta > Pinopsida > Pinales > Pinaceae > Pseudotsuga > Pseudotsuga menziesii. The sequence goes on from LPNX010752944.1 coordinate 88,796, forward strand.
TTGATGGTGTGATAGTAATATATTTCTTATTCTTGTTGATATATACTATTTGGTGATAAAACTCTATTTAGAGACTTTTAATTAAATGTTTTTTATTCTCTTATTTTGATGAAAGTCCTTATAGTAGGAGGAACTTTTTGGTTTGTGCCACATGTGGATGTATCATTTATTCTCCTTCAATAAGATTTTTTCCTTTGAAACATTAAGTGTACATATAAAGATACTCTATTTTGAGACCGTCAAGTAGAGGTTTTTTTATTGTCTTGTTTTGATCTAAGACCTCATAGTAGGAGGAACTTTTTGGTCTTTGTGTTTGCATCGGTGGATATATCTTTACTCTTCTTGAATAAGAATATTTTTCCTTTAAAAAAAACATTGTACATATAAGATATCTGTCACCAATGAGTTTCTCTAAATAAATTAGGTAGCTATTCTAGAAGCCTTGTCCACATGTAATAGTCCACACAAGTAAATAAAATCTTCACATGGAAATGAAATATAAGGTTTAGGTTAAGGACATCACTATGGTCAAGTTTGAACTAATGTGACTTGAGTCAAGTTCTCACATGTCCAAGTACTTTAACCTATGACTTGAAACCTGAGTTTTATAATGTTTATAAGTTCCTCATACATCAAAATAAGTTCCATCCATAATATTAAGATTTCAATTTTTTTTTAATCTTATGTTTTAATTTTTCCATATTACTAGAAAGCACAATATTTGATATGTGTGTGGTGTTCTTCCACAGTATACCAAAGAGGATGGTTCGAAAGAAAAATTGGAGTTCTATTATGGATATAGAAGTACAAGATCTATCTCATAAAGACAATTTTTCTAGTGTTGATATGAGGTGGAGTGAAGTTCTAAAAGAGGACAAATCTATTGATCGTGTTGCAATAATTCCATATTCTGGAGTTTCAGATTTCATCAAGGGGAGGGCAATCGATTTAGATGCACCATGTAGCTTTTTACGAATGTGAAATATTGTGAAGGATGACCCCGATAACATAGATTCCACTTCCAATAAATATTCAATGTGAGTAAGCCTATTATTGTGATACATGTGTTGTATATTGTGTATTTTGTTTTATGAGTTTACTAAATTTTGTGTTTGGAAAATTTGCAAATGTACATAGATATTGGTGTTGTTATGGACCAAAAGATAACATGAATGCACCAAAACCTTCCCAAGGAAGGAAACGCTATGTTCATAAGAGAGGATGCCAATGCCATTTAATTATTAAGGAAATAGTTGGTAGACCAGGGGATGCATTAATTACAAACAATATGGATACACGTGAGGATAAAAATGGTTGGCCATGCCATGGAAAGCTTGATAGATCAACTAATCCAAGGGTGATGTATGCACCTCGTCTTTAAAGAGAAATGGTGTTGTAAGTTGAGGAATTATATTACATGGGATTGTTTATTGACATGGTTTGTTAGTGACACATGTTGGAGGTTCGAGAAGGTAGATTCAACATGGACTCATAAAGTGATTGGGACAACTTTTTGACATGAAGGGATGCCATGAACATTTTCAATAGACTAGATAAATACAAATTTCAATTCAATAAGAATGATTCAATAAGTGTTAACTTATGGTATCAACAAGAAAAACGATCATTCGTTTTCTACCAAAGTCCTAAGGGTGATTGCATACCATTTATCATTGGTATTCAAACGGAGTGGATGTTGCGCAAGATGGTGAAATACTCACATAACAATATCATTGCAATGGATTCCACATTTAACACCAACAAATACGGAATGAGTATTTATTTAGATATGGGCACATATGTATACACACTTTATTTTTTATTTAATCATCTATAATAATTGCAATGGTGTGAATATAATATCAATTGTACACTCTACTTATATTTGACAAGCAGCAGAGTGGAGTCTTGCTTGCATGCAGGGTAGTGTCATCACGAAATAGGTCTTCTGACTTCTCATTATGGTTTTCAAAACTCATGGATAGAGGTCGAAAACTTAAACTTGAATGGACAGTGAATGCATTCATGAAAGATGATGCATTAGCCAAAATCAATGTAATACAGTATTATGTTTGGACAATAAGTACTCATATGTGCTCAATGCTTTTTTCAATTTACTAATTTTTTTATTTGATAGAAAGGTTTTTTCTTGTTGCAGTTCCATTGTCGGTTGTCAAGTTTTATTATGTGTATGGCATGGTAGAAGAGCTTGGTTAAAGAATGTTTACAAGTTGGCTAGTGGTGAGGAAATTGGAAGAAAAATGTTTTCAACATTAGGTGCAGTCATGAATAATTGCCATGATCCAGAGTCTATTATCCAAGATTTGAATAATTTTTTATGATGAATTTGCAAATGAGAAGCGTTTCGTGGAGTACTTTTCAAGAAATTGGATGCAAGACCAAAAATTCCATAAGAATATATTGAATTTGATGCAAAATTATTTGTTTCTTGAATATGGCGAATTTCATAATTGTATACATTTCTTGTAGATATGTGGGAAAAAGGTTATAGGAATTTCTATCATGCTAACCAAGATACAAACAATGCCATTGAAAGTTATCATTTCTTTTTAAAAACAAGATTCTTAAATGATCATAGACGGAAGTGTGTGCAGTGGATGGATTGGTTTATCTACACTCTCCTGAAAAGGGTCAAATTGTATTATTGGAACATTGCTCGTCAAAAGAAAGTTGATTTTGTAAATAACTACAAGTTGGATCATATCTTAGAGACATTTATGGAGATATCTTGTGATTTATTCAGATCAAGGATTTAGTTCTTGTGATTTCCTATGGGATATGAAAGGATTTTTTTGTAAGCATGTCATTAAAATAGGCATGTTGCGTGGAGACATTAATGATTCTATGGACATCAATCAATTAGCTAAGTTTGATGTTGATATTGATATCACAAATAGTGGGTTTCCAATCATGCAACATGATTATGACATTGTTAATGATCAAAACATTTCAAATGCAAGAAAGGAAATTGTCGAGCCTGTCATCAATGAAATTAATGACTATGATCTTGAGAGATGCCAAGATATTTTTGATAGATTCAACAAAAATATCCAAGAATAAATGATGCAACCTCCGCATTCTATTTCAAAGGAATTATTGATGGAGGTGCTTGTGGACAAGTTTGTTGTTGAAATGAATAATCAATGCATACATGATTTTGATTGTAAGTATAATGATAATGAGTGCACATTGAAGCGAAAGAAAAGCTTTCTAAGCTCCAAAAAGAGTTCTTTCCAACGAAAAAAGAAGCATTCGTTACTTCCAAACTTAAATGTGAATGTAGAACAATAAGAATCTTTAAACTTCCCCTTCACTAGAAAACACAAGTCGGTTTCCTCCATGAACACTACACCCATTCAAGGTCATGACAATGCTTCCAAAATTATTTCTAATAATGATGCAACACAATATAATTTTCCACTAGCAGATGAAGCTCGCTCGAAGAAGAAATCTCTCGAAGAGGAACTAGAGGAATTGTATGCAAATAAGAGGTCAACAACAATTCCAGGTATTATTTGTGTTATTATTTTCAAACTAAAATGTCTCTAATGGAGTGAGAAAACATAGAGAAGCTTATAATTGTAATATATTGACAGGTAGACAACGTGTTTTGCGAGCCACACCACAAAGGGTTGCAAGGCATAGACAATGCATTAAAACAGATTTAAATTCAGCTCAACCATCACCAATCAATCTTACACAATCACAATTAGAGTCACTTCCAACCATGCATCTATTAATAGGTTTGTTTTTCTATGAGGTTAATGTTTTGTTAGATTACTCCATAAACATTATAATTTTTAATTGTTTGGTATGTGTATATTTGCAAGTGATGTCTCTCATGTTACACAAACACGATCATCAAGGTGAACAAGGTTGACATTATTCCCTGAATTAGATTGATACAATCAAGGAACACCACAAGAAATGGAAATATTGCTAGACAATAATTTTGTAGCATGGACACTTTACACTTTTTGATACATTATTTACTGCAAAATCTGTCATTTTTTGTTGCAAGGTTGGGCACTATATAATGTATACTTTAATGTCTTGGCTTGAAACAATGAGTTGCAATTGAGTTCCACAGACTACATAAACAAGTTACTTGCAAATTGGCATTGCCCAGCCATATTGATATGCTCTCATATGGATGGTTATGGATGTATGGTGTGCTTCATTCACATGTGTCACATGGATTCTTGTCCACGAGGATGCCCTAGTGCTCTAGACTGGATGTTCCATCTAGATCATATGCATTATTACTATTCATTGAGTGTGTGGCTTGTTTACTTGATGGCATGGATAGATTTATCTTGGATCGTGCTTGGATTATGTCACCTGGATGATTTATGTACATGTATGGTGACATGTGGAGGCCTTTCCTTCCTAGCACATTCAAGATGGCTCAAACATAGATTTCATTGGAGCTCCCTTATTCTTATCTCTTGATCAACTTATATGAATAATTTGGAGGTCTTTCTTATTAGGTGCTTTTGGTTTTGGGCCAAGCATGCTCGTAAAGACTTGGGAAATGTCTAACACCACTTATTGTTATCAAGTCTGGCCTAGTAAAGATTGTATCATTACACTACTTGCATTGTCTAAAGGGACAGTTGGTTGGTGTCAATAATGAATCATGGCCCTACATATTGCAAATTTCAACCTGCATACTGCTCTACAAATGAGTGAACCAAACATTTATTGATATTATTTCATTAAGCGAAGGGATGTGCAAGAGCAGCTATCTGAGCTCTAATGTAGGGGAGCTCTTTCAGTGTTTTTATCGTTCAGCTACTTTGTTCACTTTCTTGATACATTCTACTCTTTCGTGCTGAAGGAACAAATTATCTAGCATTCCAGTATGTTCATAACGGAGAGCCATCCTAAAAGCATGGATTTTCCCTCTGGCTAGCTCATTAACTGCCAAATTAAATGGTTAGTAAGCCCCCATTGCTATCTCAGAGTCTCTTGCACCATCCATGGAACGTTGGTTGATATTTACTGATCCAATAATAATATACTCATCATCAACTACATAAAAGAAACAAATAGGGACTCAGAAGAGAGATTATCATCTTGAGAAATCCACACTTTTAAAATTCAAGCATATCAAATAATATGCATGCAACCAATAGATTGAAAAATTAAAAGGCATGAGGGAACGACGAAGGAAATCCGGTGTGAGAAAAGCTAAGGTCCCACCATGTACATGTAGTTGTTCTCGGCTAGCAATCGCTTGGATCATATAGCTGACATGAAGAAATGAACTATAGGGGAAGAAATGCAATCACACTTAGAGGTATGGAACTACACATCCAAGATGGGATTTGATCATAGGACAATGATACACAAATTATACGTTGTTATATAAATTCTCACAGGCGGAATTAACACATATAAATCCCAACACCTGGAATTAGCACGCACAGATAAGAAAACAACTTTGTTTTTGTATTTTAGTTTTGTTTCAGTTGGGATTGACCGGCAATAGCTTGGATCATACAACTGACATGAAGCAACGAACGATAGTGGTATCAATGCAATCACACATAGAGGTGTGGAACTACGCATCCAAGATGGGATTTGATTATAGGACAATGATACACAAATTATACATTGGCATATAAATTCTCACAGGGAAAATTAGCACATATAAATCCTAACACCTGGAATTAGCACACACAGTTAGGAAAATTTTGTTTTTGTTTTTTCATTTTGTTTCAGCTGGGATTGACCGGGGTGAAGCGGCACTCACTTAGTGATTTAGATTGGATCCAATTTGTTAGAGATCTATTGGGGATAATTGGAACCTTCCCTGTTATGAGCCCTTCCTTTTCCTTTTCGCTTTTCTTGTTTTCTTTCATATACGAGTTAAAGACTACCCATGATCTGGAATAGGTTGCAGGACAAACAAAAATCATAAAGAGATGACATTCAAAGACAATACCGAAAAACTGAAGGAAGACAAGATGATTATGTTCATTTAAATTACGATAAGTTGCATGACATAACATGGGATGCAACTTGGGGCATGTGGAGGGACCTCCAAATTTTAAGGATTATCAAAGGGGGCAGACTGTGGAAACACCTCCACTTTCTAAATATCATCAAAGGGAATGAGGATTAAGGGATGCATCCTGAGGCATGTGAAGACACCTTCAAATTTAAAGGAATGTCAAAGGAGACATGAAAATGCATCCTGGGTCGTGTGGAGACACCTATTATCACATGAGATTTATGGATTTCAGATATTTCCATACATGAATGCATAAAGAATCAAATCTGAACTGGTTGTTGTAAATTAGTAGTCAGGCTAGCTGTAGAGACTTTCCATCATTCCACTGCTAGACCATGACCCAATTGAAATAAACCGACAAGCATTTCAAATCTGAATTGGTTATTGTAAATTAGTAGTCAGGCTAGTTGTAGTAGAATTTCCATCATTCTACTGTTAGACCATGACCCAACTGAGATAAACTAACAAGCATTTCAAAAAAAGGATGTTGTTGAAGGAAGGAGGTAGAGCAAATTGGAATTTGGTGAAGCATTAACCTCAAGAGTTCTTACCTATCATCATCTTGGCATGAAAATAAAATGCCTATTTTCTTGAGCTCTCTTGTAATCAAAATGCTCCTTATGCTCCTCCTTGGGAATATACTCACCATTTTTCTTGACCTCTCTGTTTTCCAAACAGAAAAATGTCAAATAATCCTTTGGGTTTGCATTGTAGATTTGTTTGGAACGGAGAGCCTGTATAATATCTGCATATGCCATCTCCATTGTCCTCCTCCCCATCACTTTGCTGGTCACTCCAACGACATCAACTCCATACTGTGGACCAGATCTAATCGATATGTTGCAGGGGGGAAATATCAATGCACTGCAATTCCCTCGCAAATTTGGTTTGAACTAACTCGGGAGGGATGGGGATATTGACGAGCGATTTTAAAATGACCATAATGGATCCTCGGTTGAGGGCAGCAAGGATGTTCCTGATGGATCTGACAATAGATCTCTGCACGTTGGATTTGAGGAGGACATCGGGATGTCATCTAGGGCAGAACAACTCCGACAGCGAAAATAGGTGGCGGGAGGAAGCGGGTGGGAGAAAACAGGGCGTTTTGGTTTCCCGTATCCCACTCCGTTTCATGTCAATCTCGTGCCCTGGATTTCGAACATTTTATCATTTTTTTGTCAATAATCTGATGTTATGCAATATACTCGAATGGATTTGGCTCCCATTTTCCGTGGTTTGAAGCGCGCCTCACTTGGCTCCCATTTTCCGTGGTTTGAAGCGCGCCTCACTGAGCCTGAAAAGAGTCGTTGCTTCCGCCGTATGTCAATTGCTAAAAAAACATTCAATGCCATTGCTAGGAATCCCATAAAGCATCCAAATATGAGGACCACTACTCGAGAGACTTTGAGAATCTGCTTTCCATTGGCATTGGGATAGATATAGCTATGGGAGACATCTTAAGTACAGAGCGAAGACACTGCAATAAGCTCTGAGGAACCGACTGATTATATATTGATGAATATATAATTAGTTATATATTCATCGATCTGGCAATATGGTGGAAGGACGATTCATAGAGTCCCTCTTTTAGGTCGATTTAGGGATTCAATTATTTTTTTAAACAAGAGGCTCTCCCTAAACTATGTGGTTTGAAGAATTTTATCTTCCTTTGCAAATTATCAAGATGACTTTCTCTTTTCTGGGTATACTTCTAAACCTTTGAGATATCCTCCTATCTACGTTGATGGTATGAGGGCCAACTTTGAAGGGGCTGCACGGTTGGATGGTTCATTTTGTGATGTTGGTGCTATGATATTTTTGGACTATAATGGTTTATTTAAACTTTGGATGAATTGTGGCTAAGGCATGGACACCAAAGGGAGCTTTTGGGTATGTGCATGACTCTCTATTTCGCTATGATAAAGAATGTTATTCTTGTACATATCATGTGACTCCCTTCTAATCTTTCATTTGGGATAATATGAAATTTAACATCCATGCCTTGAATCTCCAATCATGGCTTGAGGACACCCGCTTTCTGCTTGTGAGGTCTCCCCAAACTTCCTTGATCCACATCTTTTGTGAATTTAATGTTAATGTTGCTCATCTTTCTCGTAGGAGATTTGGAGCTTAGGAGGGGCTCATCTTCTTTGATATTGGTGATTTGGCTCCCTACTACTTTCGAACATTCTGGGATTTTTCAGCAATGATTGTTCTTTCTAGTCTTGATGTGGTTTTCTTTTGGTCTCCTCCTCTCTGGGCCTGAGAGGATGATTTTATTGCTCTTGTCCAGTTTTATGGATTTATGTTTTTCATGATGTCACTAATGTGGTATATTTTTGTGTCTATGCTCTTGGAGCCTCTATGAGGGGATTTATGTTTTACTTGCTAATTAAAGTTTAGTTTTTTTTGTGAAAAAAAATCCCTATAAGCCTGAAAGACAAAGATTAATAAATGAAATTATGAAAATAAAAGCATAATAATGGATTCTATCTATTTATATAGTAACTTCAAAATCCAAAAACAAAATTTATATTTTTGCTGAATTTTCCTATCTTCCACACTTTTGCTACTTTGATTCCATTGTAAGTTTGTTTTTACATCAATTTTACCAACATTATTTTTGTTGGGATCAAGCAATTTTAAACGCTTGTACCACCATGAGTGGATATGTACCATTAAGTCATGATGGTTAAGAATTTGTTGCAATGGTGATAACTGGAAGATGGTGATGGGTGATGCTTGTATGTTTATTTATGTGTCTTAATATGCAAAAACATTTTTATATGTTTTAATATGCAAAAACATATATAACTTTTGTTGTATATTATTGGGGTTCAGAAATTAATAATTTGATCTTTACAATTACAACTTAGATCATGTTAAATGTTGGACGTATGTATTTCATTTATATTTACTATTTTTTTAAATAAAATATGAGCATGCTAGAATTTTTTAACAATACTTATATTAGTTTTTAAAGTCAAGAACTATGCATACTTAGTGGTGTCATGTTTAACTTTCTTTTTATTTATTTTAATCCAACTATAAAACATATTTGATAGAATTGATGTCTTTGGTAATGCTAATTTCATTTCACTATATGCTTTGAGAAAGGGGGTTAATCGCTTTCTTGGTCCAATGATATGAATCATGTCACCTCTTCACATAACCAAGGGCATAGCTAGTTGAGTATAGTAACAATAGAGGGATTAAATTATATGTAATAATTTTATCAATGTATTCATTACCCCCTAATGGGTGAAGTGAGGTCAATAAAAAAAAGGTATAAGTTTAGCCGACTTTGAATCCTTTTTGGGTGCCACCCAATAACAATCTATCACTTAATTATTCAACTCTATGGGTTACTTCCTCTCATTGATCTAAGGATATTTTTGCTTTAGGAAACAGGATGCCACATTCCCATGTTTGAAAGATATCCTACAATAAAAATTAATATGTTTACAATCCAATCATTGAGTCTAGCTATAATCCCCACATTCCAACACAACTTTATTAGGAAACCATTTGCTTAAATGAATGTAAATATGGATGTTGCATTTAAAGGTTTTCATTGACGTCTTTCTAGTTTCTACTTCCAACATAATCACTTACCCTAGGTGTTACTAATTATCAAAATAAGCTTATAGCCCCATTATTAAGGATAGGGACTAGTAATTCTCATCCAAACCAAGACCTCTAATAATGACTCCGAATGAAGAGTGAATTCAAATCATTATGGGTTCATAAATATGCTAATTTTATTCATAAAGTATGGACCATTATCAACAATCCATGTCAATCCAACTAAAGAGGACATCTAGAATAAAAATATCTTTGCTCAATCAACTAAAGAAAACATCTAGAATAAAAATACCTTCGGCCCACAAATGGAACACCACCATATCCTCTATAAATTATCCATGTGAAAGGTTGTAAGCCATCAAACCTATACACAATTTATTGCATAAAAAATACATATTTCACCTTAATCTAAATTAGCTTAAAAACCAGCATTGAAACTATGTAACCCATTAGGAAAAAAATCTCTCATAAAAAAACATAAAAAAATTATTTGCAATACTCCAATGTTACATGAGAACATTTTCAAAAGTAGAATAATATCCTTTCAAAACCTCCATGGAGGATGTTGTTCCATGAGACGATGCACTCATTGATATATCACAAATTAGATTCATATAAAATAGTCATAATAATGGTAAAATTGATGATTATCTCAATATCATGACTAAAATTCAAAATTAAAGTTCGACATTAAAATAGATGCAAAATGGCTTGACCTATGGCATATTTTGTCTCCAAAATTAGATACCTATGGACCTCGAAAGTTATAACAAGAAAACAAGAAATTGTACCTAGTTATGCAAAGGAACAAAAGAACACATATGGTTGAAATGTTGTAGTGAATTTTTTTAATTTTAAATATATAAGAAGGCTAGTTTGAATATAGCAAGAAAAACAAAGCAAATTTAAATAATAAAAAAATGCTTATACCTCCAAAGTTATAACAAGAAATTGTACCTAGTTATGCAAAGAACAAAAGAACACATATGATTGAAATGTTGTAGTAAATTTTTTTATTTTAAATAAATAAGAAGGCTAGTTTGAATATAACATGGAAAACAAAATAAATTTAAATAATAAAAAAAATCTTGATACGGTTTAATTAAAATTATTTGAAAACAAATAAATAAACTAACTTCAATGTGTTTCTTTATGTTTTATGTATTTCCATAACAACTTTGTGTGGGATATAGAGATAAAGGAATGAAAAAACCCAAAGCCAAATCATTCTAGTTAATTGTTATACATTTAACAATATCTCGTTTCTTTAAGTTAATTGTTATACATTTAACAGTATCTCGTTTCTTTATGTTTGTATCTTTTGAAAGTAATTGTTATACATTTAACAGTATCTCGTTTCTTTATGTTTGTATCTTTTGAAAGAAATTGTGTGATGACATGGATCAATAATGTATCAAACTAAACTTTTTCATTTTTAACAAGTGCTACGTGGTAGCAGATACCTTTTGCTTAGCATGTAACTTTTAATAAAAAAGGTTAAAGTGGTGAAGTTTTTCACTTGCATGTATGTAGTTGCATCTTATTGTTGCATTGCTCAGTTTTATGCATTATTTTATTTTATAGAGCCATAGTACACTATCGTTGCATTGCTAGGTTTTATGCATTATTCTATAGTTTCATAGTATACTAGTAGTAATTAGCCATTTATTTCTAGCAATTTTTTCACAAAGTTTAGAAAAACCCAAATTACTTAGGGTATTGACCAAATATGAATACTATGTTAGAAAGCGAACCTGAGAACCACACTTTATGAAAGTCAACATTTATGTAAATAACAAACAATGGGCTATTGCATTTGAAACTAGTCCCATTTAACTTGTTACATTCATTTTATAAAAATATGAAGTTACTTTGCATTTAAATTGAACGTGAGTGATTTTTGAAAACTGAATAGTTGGCTACAGTATCTATTTATGTTTTCTTCAGCACATCAATGAAAATCGAAAATTGAAAAAAAGACATGTATTACAATATTAACTTTTTATTAGCTTTTTGCTTCTACATAAGTCACAAACCATACACCTTTTGCTTCTTCTTCGACTCATTCCCATTATCTTTGAAATTGAAAACTATACAGATGACAATTCACGTTATTATTTTATCATGCACAACATGAATACCTCACGCTCATGCTATCCACATTGGCATCACCTCTTCAGTCTTTATATAACAACGATTGTATAAATAAATAGATTAAATATTGTTTTTCTCATGCTCACTTAAAGAAAACTGTCAGCATGAGGACACTTGTAAGACTACATGTGAAATGTGGTAAACATATTGGCAATTGTTTCCAATATGAACCAGCTCCTAGATTTTGAACCGATCTTTGAAAAATGCATAATCTATTAACATATGCCAGGTCTTCTTTTTTACATTTGGGCAACATTATCTGTCATATATACTAGACATGTGTCTATGATATCATGTGACAGCATGTTTCAAAAATTGGTTTTTAAATTTGGAAGTGGTATCCATCAAACCGTTATCTATCATAGTCTTATGGTTCATCTGGAAGGCTAGAAATTTGTCTTGTTTTGACGATCTTTCCTTAACTCCTACACAGTGATCTAGTTACAGTTTGGGTATGGTGAAGAATATTCCGCAGTCTAATTCAGTGGTTTTGATCAGAACAATCTTTGTGGAAGTTATTGATAAAACCTTTGCTTGGGGTTTTTTTTATGGATCTGCAGGTGGGGACCCAAAAATTTGTGGGGCTGGAGGTATGTTGTTTTTATCAGATGCACACTTTTTTTCTTTCAAAGCTAGATTAGGTATGGGTACTAATAATTTTGCAAAATTATGTGCCCTTAAGCTTCTTCTTTTGCTGGCTTGAAGGAACTATGTGGATAAAATTCAAATTTTTGGGGATTCTCAATTATTTATTAACTGGGCATCTGGTAAGTATCGATTACTGAATATTGAATTACCCATGATTCTTCAAGATGTTAACAAGTTTAGTGATTGTTTTGATTATGTATCATTCAAACACATCTATCAGAAAAGAAATTCAGCTGCAGATGCTATGGCTAAAGCGGGTGGAAGGATTATGGAAGGATCCTGGGCTATTAAGGAACAACGAGGAGATGATATTATGGAAACCTTTCAGGTTTTCTAATGGAGTTATGGGACATGAGACTGGACAGCTTCTATACATGAGCTGTTTTGGTGATGGTGATTATGGTTTTGGGACACTCAGATGAATTTTTTTGTATAACTATTCAATAAGGTTTTTTGCCTTTGGTTTATGTCTGTGGATAATCTTGCTGCTATGCTTCCTTTTCAAAGACTCATGTGGAACAGATATGATACTGTAGGATACAAGTCAATTTTGGATGCAGAAAAGTTTATAACTGTCTGAACAGTGTTATGTGATGGACTTAAATTTACTTTGAGATATGTATATGAGCAGTTTTTGATACTGTTTATTAAATTTTGATGGTTGTAAGTCTTTGGATATTATTTTTTGGTTTTATTGTGCCCTTTATGGAGCAATAACTTGACTGTAATTCCAGCTTTAAGGTTAGGTCTTTTTGGTTAAATGGACATTTGTGCCATCTGCTGATTGTAAATAAAATATTTATGAATTTTTTCCTTGGAAAAAAATACTAGACATGTATCTATCATATCATGCTAACAATTTGAAGGAGTTGCACGCTAACAATCACGTTATACCCATCAGCTCAAGCATACTGGGTGTGAGAAAAGGTTTAAACCAACACTTTTAACCCATAGCTATCTGACTCTGGGGAGGTGTCATAATTGACATGGGATAAGCTACCATGAAGGCTGGCTGTAACGACTAAGATGAAAACAACTTCCCGAGCCAAAATGCCAAATCCCCTTGCATGGTAGGAACCACCACAATGAAGCTAAAGCTTCCCCTGGTTTTAGTGTTCCAATATTTCGACATGATTGTGGTTGAAAGCCAATAATCGATGCCAATGCTCAAGCCCAGCCAACACTTGAAGAAGAAGCACAAAGCTATCACCGGGGACTTGGTCGATTTACGAAAGGACAAACTTCTTCTGATGGCACTCAACTTGTTGCCCAACCAGACAAAGAATCTAGAGAGAAGCAACTATCGGGCAGTTATCAATTGAGAAGAGATCAGGTGTTTCAGTGTGCTCCTTGGGCTTGAGGAGGCACTGTTTCACGATGGGTGAATTAATTGTATGTCACTCTCGGGGAAATGGGTTTGTGGGAGGGTGAACTGCTCTTTCCAAACGAAATGGTGTTTTCAGACACCCTGTGCCTTGCCTTGTTGGGAAGAGCAGGTTTGCAGTGGTACGGTTTCTCTGTGGCACGATGGGGAAATTGGAAAGCAAGCAAACAAACAAGTTCTTTGCCTCCTAGAACTATGTCTTGTCTTGTTTAGAAAGTTGATACGATACAAAAGCCAAATTGCCCAAGGCAGATCCTTTAGAAGTTCTCACTGACCAAAACTTGGATTTAAGAAGTGAATGACTCTAAAATGGAAATAGAGGGACTTCGTACAAAACCATCACCAAGCAGGTAATTCGCTTGGCTATTTCATTTAAATAGCTTTAGTTTTACAGATGTGGAATACGCATGTTATGGAGTTACCCTTACTCCGTGGCTTTAGATAAATAATAGTCGTGCTTTAATTCCTCGTTTAAAGAGGGCAATATCAATAGAAAAGGGAAGGAAAACAGGGGGTTGTGACGGGATTGAAGAGAAGAAAAGATGGATAAAAGAGTACACTTTAAAATGTATGGGAGCGTCCCAGCAGCAACTTCCCAGATTCAAAGTGGTAATAAGCAGTCCCAGCGATTGTCCAGCAAACCGAGCTTAATTTCCCATGAAAGATAATTGTGTATCTAGATGCACATAACAATTGACTTTGATACTGATCTTTCTACCCTCTGCTACCACTACTTCTAAATCAAATGACTGCCTCAATCGAGTTGTGGTTTTTCATCAATCGGTTATGCGTGGCAACCCTAGTTCTTTAGCAACAAGTGCTTCAACAAATTCAAGGTAGACGAATGGAGCATCTACTAGAACTGAAACTCCTCAAACTGAAAAGCATAGGAAGCCATGAAAAGCTCTCCATGCTCATACCGTTGCAAGGCTTTCTCTTCCAGGCTAATTCGGCAAGCACGTTCGTTTCAATATCCAACTAGTCTTGTGTTAGAATAATAATGGAGAAATACTTATGTTAGTATATTGTTAGGTTGTTTGTGTACGTGTAGTTCCAGATCCACTATTGTAGGAGTCTGTTGAAGGCTCTCTAAACCTATATATCTGTAACTATTACCTATGAATAATCAAGCTGTGTTGAGCGTTAGTCTCACCTTCAGTCTATGCTACTGTGCATGCTTTGTTGCTCTCTGATTACTTAATTTGGTATCAGAGCCTGTGTGCTGAGATCCGTTGCCCTGAGTTGGTGTTGATGATTATAAGGGAGCCTGTGCCGAGAGTTGGTCGCAATCGTTGAAGGAGCTGCTGCGATTTCACTGTGAGAAGCGTGGAGAGGAGCTGCCATCCGGAGAAGCGTGTATTGGTAATCACGCTGCCCAATCATGCGATTTCACTTCTAGCATGTTGCAGCAGCTGTGGAGATCTGCGATTTCTTAGTATCAGCGATCTCTGCGATCAGTGGAGATCACGCTGAAGTCTGATTTTTTTTTCTCAAAGCCAAGTCTGCAGGAAGGTGCAATCCCTCCTCTGTCGTGAGAATTGAAGGAGAGCAGCGATTTCCTCCTTGTAGCAAACATGAAGACCTGCGTGGAGTTGTAAGGATCAACGTGGAAGATCACCATGAGAGATCGCCTTGGCCGTGAGTGTTGAAGACGCAGCGTGGAGGTCGCCTGAGTTCAGCCTTGGCTGGAGTAGATCTATTTTTTTCCCTCTTTGCGTGAAAGAATTCAGTGAGTTCAGCCTGGAGCGGTACTGTATTTTGTTGCTACGATCTTCAGTGTTGAAGGTAATTATTCCATTCAAAATGGATTTCCTCATGAGACTTGCTTTTGAAAGCATCTTTGAAGATTCATTTGCAGATGAAGAGATTCAGCTGGAGCAAGAGCAGGTTATTGAAGATATGGAGAACG
>LPNX010752944.1:104807-114852 GCA_001517045.1 Pseudotsuga menziesii
TGTTGCTTAATCTCGTTGCTTCTAATGACAACGCATTACTCTCAATTGAGAATAGTTTCCTGTCATGGTTATCTGCGCGATTCAGAGAAGGAGCTGCACGATTCAGAAGGGGAGCTACAAATCATGCAAGCATATTTGCTGAAAGTCTATTTCTCCATTAAGGGGGAATGTTAGAATAATAATGGAGAAATACTTATGTTAGTATATTGTTAGGTTGTTTGTGTACGTGTAGTTCCAGATCCACTATTGTAGGAGTCTGTTGAAGGCTCTCTAAACCTATATATCTGTAACTATTACCTATGAATAATCAAGCTGTGTTGAGCGTTAGTCTCACCTTCAGTCTATGCTACTGTGCATGCTTTGTTGCTCTCTGATTACTTAATTTCTTGTGCTTCCACCTTCTTCCCAAACCCTTCCTGCCGCGTAAACGATCTATTCGTGGATGGCCACGCAGGTGATCCTTCACCTGGGTAGTCATCAGAAACCAGCTTTACATCGGTGGGTATCGGCCCGTCGGGGAACGCAACGTGAAGGAGACAGAGGTTTACGACTTCGAAACAGGGTAGATGTGGGCGGTGGGAGAGGCTGGCCAAGGGAAGGTAGAGGTAGTTCTGTGGGATGGAACTCGAAAAAACCCGTATATGCAATGAAATATGACAAAACGTAGAAGACCGAGGTAGTGGAAACTATGACAAAAGCGGTGGTGGTACGCCTATTGTTGTCAGGGCGGTCGTTAGTATGGCGGTGTTTGTCACTGCAGTGCGGTCGTCGTTGTGGCTGCGAAGCCATTGGAACATCCATAGCCAACACGTATGCCCATGGTATACTATAATCATTAAACATTTCCTCAATACCAAGAAGACCGTCGTCGGACTCACTCGGTCCTACAATAAGACTTCAAGTAAAGAACCAATGACATTTAAGATAAAGAAATTCCTACCCTGGTCACTCGGTCCTACAATAAGACTTCAAGTAGAGAACCAATAACATTGAAGATAAATGTTTTTGTCAAAAATTATAAAAATAAAAAACCAAATTCTTAATGTTTTTTTTTAAATGTGGTTCATCATTTGTTAGAGGGCTACTCCATGGAGAATTTCAATACCTGAATATTCAACCTGAATCAAGGTATGGACTACTCCGAATTTCAATATGGTCAACTCATCAATCACAACATTTATTAGGGCTCCACAAGAGTGACATGTCACTTACAAAAATAGAACCTGGTTGGAGAGTAAAACTTGGGTGGGGAAGATAACATTCATTCCTCCCAACCACCCAAGCTACATCCATTTGACAAATTACATCCATTTGACAAATCTCTAATGTTATACATTTGAAAAATTGCAAAAAATAATTTAGTCAACATTAACTAATTGATTTTCAAAGCAAATCGAATACCAGTATAATAAGATGTCATTCCTTTGTTGTACATACTAGTAAATGGTTTCTTAGTTACGCTATTATGTAACAAATGTCTTCCCTAGGTATAAAATTAGTTGCATTCTTCTAATTATTTATTCTTTGGATTATTAGTACATGAAACGGCTTGTTGCAGGTTCTATTAATCCGTACGATGTTTAAGTTTTTATCTTAAGTTTTTATCTTAAGTTTTTTTTTTCAAATTATGACAAAAAAATTTCAAATCAATCTAAGTTGTGTTATGTTAAACCTTTATTCTTGACCAATCAAATAAATCATGCTTTTGTTTGGCCTAATATCAATCCATGCTCTAAGTTGTGTGCACGTGCCACTGTGCTTCTTGTGCTTCCTCCAATTGACTTTGATTTTGAACCAACTGGGATAACCTTAGAGTTGGAACAACTTTAGATGCTACCTTCATTCTTGCTTCTACTTCCTTCTTGCTTCGACTTCCTTCATGCTTCTACGTTTGTTGAGCATCTGCGGATGGTGCATTGACACAAATGCTTCTACCTTGGTTGAGAGGTGGTTGAGCCTCTCCTGCACCAAATGTTAGCGACTGAGCCTTTTCTGCAATAGATGTTGTATTGACACAAATGGTTCTAAGTTGGTTGAGAGTCTCCTTACAAAGGTAAGAATATCGATAATGAAGATTTATATTGATAGTGATAGTCTTATTACAGAGAGCCAATTTTCCACAATGTCTCCTTCCACACCAGCATTATTTGAAGGATAAAACATAATCACCATTTTCAACAAATAAATAAATTTAGATAATGCACTCACCTTTTATACTATATCAACACCAACACTTTCATTTAGATCTTATTAGAGGAAATTTCAACTCAAAATGGGCCTCGTAAGGAAAATTAATAAAATAATAGTTAAAATAATAAAATAATATTTATTAATTTTGGAGGAAAAAAAGAAAAAACTATTTTTTTGTTCGTATTTTCGTCATATCTCCCCGTGTTTTTACTCAAATTTCGATCGGGAGAGCTCGTTGGATGCAGAATTAAATTTTGCATCCAACGAGTACCCACTCAGCATACTTTTGATGGACCCTGCTACCCCAAAAAATAAGAAATATCTGAAAAAAAACGTGATGATGACATCATCATCACATTTTTTCAGGTATTTCTTATTTTTGGGATAGCGGAGCCCGTAAAAAATATGCCGAGTGGGTACTTGTTGGATGCAGAATTTAATACCGCATCCAAAGAGCTCTCTCGATCTAAATTTGAGTAAGAACATAGGGAGATATGTTGAAAATATGAACAAAAAAAGTAGTTTTTTTTAAGATACCTATCCCCAAATTTATATTAAAAAATTGTTTAAGAGGTGCTCCCTTTTTGAATTTTAAAGCATTTTGATTGGCTAATACAGGATGACATGGAATTTGTATTATTCTTGGAAGGCCCATTTTAAATTGAAATTTCCTCTAATGTCTGTAGATTGTTTTATAGCAGCCACATAACAAGATAAATGAACACAAATTTGCTCCCCCTCTTGGCACAATCCCTTCTTGAATTGTAGTAAACGTAGCAATTTTTACATTTTCAATCCTAATTTTTTTATCCTCAAGTTCAGCGTCAATTATTGATGTATTTGTAACTTCGGAAGATATTACGATGTATATCATCATTGTATTTTGTTGTACCCCCATTGAGGATGTGTTTACCCCTTGTGGGATGTCTTAATTGTGTCTAGACCTTGAGGTACAACCTCCGTTGTAAGTCGGGGCAATAGTACCCAGTGTAACATCATGGAATGTGTATTTGGAGTCTCTCTCGAAGAACTTGACCTTGTTAGGGAAGACATGTGGGCTAAGTCTTATGTTTGGTCAGTGACTTGAAAGGGTATAAATAGGGATGCACTCTCGCTCATTTATACACACCTCACACTCTCAAGTTCGCATGAGAGAAAGAGAGAGACAAAGGAGAAGAGAAATATAGTTGCTAAATATTATCATTGTATGTTTTTGTACCCCCATTGGGGATGTGTTTACTCCCTTGCGGGATGTCTTAATTGTGTCTAGACCTTGAGGTACAACCTCTGTTGTAAGTCAGGGCAATAGTCCCTAGTGTAACATCATGTAATGTGTATTTGGAGTCTCTCTGGGAGAAGTTGACCCTATTAGGGAAGACATGTGGGTCCCAGTCTTAGGTTTGGTTAGTGACTTGAAAAGGTATAAATAGGGAGGCACTCTCCCTCATTTATACACACCTCACACTCTCAAGAAAGATGAGAGAAAGAGAGAGACAAAGGAGGAGAGATAGATAGTTGCTTAATACTTCTTATTAATGCTTTTGATTATCTTACTATTCTGAGGAAGTTTGCGGGGTTTTCTCCTTTACGGTTTCCTTGTGAAAATCTTTATGTCTCATTTATCTTTTATATCTTATGCATCTTGATGTACTTGTTATTCTTTCAAATAAATATCCTAGATAAACTAATCAGATCTAGAGAAAAACTAACATTTATAGCTGCTCCAACCTAGAATGGATACCAACTAGCCTAGATCCAAATCCTATGCTCTATCAAGCACTGAGAGGGACCAAATCTCTCGCTGTGCAACTCTCTTCTCAGGTATTGCACTCAAGGAGCTATTATGGGAGAGTTTTGCACCTCGAGAGATTTGATCCCTCTCCGCGCTTAATAAAGCCTAGGATTTGGATCTAGGTTGGTTTAAAAACATGTTTACCGTTTAAATTCTTAAAACATTATAACTATTAAAACATTATAATTATTAAAACATTAAACTTTTTAAAACATTATAATATTATACTATTCCATAAATTGACTATATTTTCAATAATATTTTAAAAGCCTTATTTAAAATACAATTGCAAAAACGTTGTACATATTTTCAATTATATTTTAAAAGCCTTATTTAAAATATAATTGAAAAACTCTTATTTAAATACATTTTTTAAATGTTTTTTTTAATTATTAACTATTAAAAAACCATATTTTAATAGTTATATTTCATAATCTCGTAATTTAAAAACCCTTATTTAAAATCTTGCAATACTATCCTAAATGCAAACATTAAATTGTTTCAAACCTCCACATTACATACATTTTATGTAATATCTCAAATCCTGATATTTTCTAATTCTATGCAAATATACTGAAACAGCCGGGCATGCAAACTGCCATGCAAAATTCCCTATTTTATAGCTAGAATTAGGGTTAGGGTTTGTAGGATAGAATGAACACTTACCACTGATAAGCTGGCTGGAATGCTCCTGAGAAAATATGCATGCATCAAGAGCTGAATCGGAGATGACATGGTATCTTTTGCTTCCGGTGATACCCCAGCAGCACGAACCCCAAATTAGCTAAGGGGGATGTTTTCAGTGAAGGAGGTGTCCGATGAAGTTGAGAATTTGCAGGATTGATAACCTTCCCGTGCCAGAGAGAATGCCTGGCACATGGGGAAATTCGGAGGTCTCTAGGCAAGCTAGTGAATTGTTCTGGAGGTTCAGCTGCTCACGCCCCCCTGATCCCGAAATGGATGATAACTGCTCAGGATGAGCAAGATCGGATTTGATAATCACCGGGTACTGGAGTATGATACCGATGATGAGAATGAGGCATGGGTTTCGAAGATAAACTAAGATCTGAAGATTCAGTGAATGATTTGAGCTTTCCAGCTGAAAACCTCGGCTGCATACGTGCCCCTGCAAACAACTTTTGATGGATACTAGATAACTATGAATAAATTAAAGAGCGGATGATGAACCTAGATGGCTTACCCTGGATGAGACTAGGGCAGATATCTCACTGCCAAAACCCCATTAGTTGAAGACGTCGTCTCCAACCCCAACTGTTGTGGCCGCACGTTGTGTTGCTACTCAAGAGCTCCAAAATCAATAATCATCCAAAAGTAAGTCTCCTTTCACTTTATCTCCCTTTTATAACTTTCAACTGCAAAAACCCTAACTTTTGACCTAATGAGGTCTCTTTAATTTCTAATTTGCAGTTGACTTGCATGCATGCGCATAGAGACTTAAATGGGTGCATGCATCATTAAATAATGCTTAGATGTCATGCATAACGATGGCCCTCTTTGACCTAATGGTGATAATATATTGATGCCCTAGATTTTCTGTAGATGGCATCCATCATTAGTTGATTCTCTAACTGTCAGTAACTAATCGAACCCACAGGAATCACATCGATTAGAGGTTTTGGTCCTCAATGCCTAATCAAATGAGGACATTACAGTCCTCTCCGCTTGAGATTTCTTGCCCTCAAGCAACTACAAACTGGGATGCTGCAATACATGTTCACCTTCCCATGTGGCATCCTCTGGCGGTAGTTCTTTCCATTGAACCAAGTATTCCCTAATTACCCGGTTCCTGAGTTTCCTTTCTTTAGTCTGTATGATCCGTTCAAGAATCAATGTCAGTAGTCCTTCATCATCTAAAGAAGGTAATTCTGTTGATGGAGCAATGTATTTCCCAAGGGTCTTTTTTAGATTGGACACATGGAATACATTGTGAATTTTACTTTCCTGTGGTAGTTCTAGTTCATATGCCACCTCTCCCACCTTCCTGATTATTCTGTAGGGTCCATATAAGTGAGGTTTTAACTTTTTTGCTCCTTTCTTCTTAATCGAAGACTGTCTGTAAGGTTGGAGCCTTAAGTATACCAAATCCCCTACCTCAAAGTTCCGCTCAACCCTATGTTTGTCTGCATATAACTTATGTTGATTCTAGGCTGTCTGTAAGTTTTCCTTCAAGATTTTAAGAATATCCCGACTGTCATATATCCAATCCTTTGCCTTAGGAGCCCTATTGTCTCCCAATGCTAAATATGCATAGTCCAAGGCCTCGTAGCCATATAATGCCTTAAAAGGTGTCATCCTAATAGACATGTGATAGGTAGTATTGTAGCAGTACTCCCCTAAGTGTAGCCATTTAATCCAGGTTCGTTGTTTCCCGGTTACGTAATTTCTTAAATATCCTTCAATCCACTTGTTTACAATTTCAGTTTGTTCATCGCTCTGGGGATGGTAACTCATGTTGGTAGCTAGTTCGGTCCCCACTAATCTGAATAGTTCCTGCCAGAAGGAACCTGTGAATCTGCTATCCCAATCATTGACAATGGTCTTAGGTAACCCGTGTAACTTGAAGACCTCCCTAAAGAATAACTCAGCTACTTGAGCTGCAGAGTAATCAGATGATATAGAAAAGAAATGTGCAAACTTGTTTAGTCTATCAACTACAACATATAAACAATCTCGCCCTTGGACCTTGGGAAATCCTATAATGAAGTCCATGGAGAAACTTTCCCACTTTTATTATGGAATTGGTAGTGGCTGAAGCAAACCTGCTAGATGGATGTTCTCAATCTTGTTCTGTTGACATATGCTACATTCCCGTACGTGCTACATAACTTCCCATTTGAGGCCCTTCTAGGAGAACCTCTCTCAGATCTGTCTGTAGGTCTTCAAGAAACCCTGATGTCCTGATGATGGAGAGTCATGTGCTGCCTGTATGATATTTTTCCTCAAAGTGGATTATGGGACGAGGTATATTCTGTTCTTGCAATAGATGATGTCATCGGCAATCTTGTACCTGTCATCTTGAATTTGTCCATCCAATAATTCGCAAGCGAATTTATTTTTGGAGTATTCTACTAAGAGAAGTTCCCTCCAATCCGTGGATATACTCATGAGAGATAGTGAGGTGGGTCGCCTGCATAATGCATCAGCTACTACATTATTCTTACCTTTTACATACTCGATCTTGAAATTGTAGGCTTGTACTTTGCTGACCCATTTCTGTTGGTGCTCATTCAGTTCCTTCTGCTCCAAGAAATACTTGAGGCTGTTATGATCTGTTTTTATTTGAACTTACTACCCACCAAATATTGTTTGAACTTCGTGAGAGCATGTAAGATGGCTAGCACTTATTTGTCATATATGGAGTAGTAGTGCTCATAGTTCTTCAGTTTACGGCTCTCAAATACAATAGGGTGATGATTTTGCATCAATACTGCTCCTAGCCCTTCCCCTGAGGCATCACATTCTACTACAAATGGTTGTGAGAAGTCCAGTAATGCTAAAACTGGACAAGAACTCATAATGACTTTCATCTCCTCGAAAGTTTTATGTGCTAGTTTTGTCCAGGTGAATGCTCCCTTCTTTGTGAGATCTATGAGGGGTGCTGCAAATTGGAAGAATCCCTTAACATACCTTCGGTAATAAGTGCACAGACCTAAGAAACATCTCAATTCTGTGACTGTTTTTGGCGCGGGCCAATCTCTAATAGCTCATATTTTCTCCATGTCAACCTGTACTCCTTTCTCACTGATTATGTGCCCTAGGTACAACATTTCCTTCATACCAAATTCACACTTGTACATTTTAGCGTAAAGCGAGTGTTATTCTAGAATTATCAGTACTTCGTCTAGGTGTTTTAGATGCTCCTCCCATGTTTTGTTGTAAATCAGGATGTCATCAAAGAATACTAGCAAAAACTTACGTAGCTGAACTCTGAAGGTATGGTTCATGCATGACTAAAAAGTGGTTGGAGCATTGGTAAGTCCAAAAGGCATGACCAAAAACTCATAGTGACCATACTGGAAATGAAAAGTTGTTTTGGAGATGTCTTGGTCCCTTACTCGGGTCCGATGGTACCCCAAGCGAAGATCAATCTTGGAGAAGTATTTGGCACCCCATAGTTCATCCATGAGTTCATCAATTATAGGGATGGGATACCTGTTCTTAATGGTCTCTTTGTTGAGTGCTCGATAGTTGATGCACATTTGCAACGTACCATCCTTCTTATTAACCAAGACTACTGAAGATGCGAAGGGGCTAGAACTGGGCCGAATGTATCCAAGCTCCAGTAATACTTTGATTGTTTTCTCGATCTCATCCTTGTATCTTTTGGGATGCCGATAAGGAGTGGTGATGACAGCCTGTGTCCCCTCCTCTAGCTCAATAATGTGTTCAAAGCCTCGTTCTATTGGTCTACCTAATCGAAGGTCCTGAAATACCTTTTCGTGCTTTTGTAACAAGGCCTGAATGTCACTTGGGTGTTGTGTGCTAGTTTCTAGGGGTTTCCTAAAGGTGACAAAACATTCTGCAGCCCATTCTATATCATCATGTCTGAGTACTGCCTCCATTCTCTGTGACGAGACCGATTTTGGGGGATAAGTGTTCATGCCCCTCAAAACTACCTGTTTTTCGTGTGGCCCCTCGAATTCCATTTCCATTGCCTGGTAGTCTGTAGTGTATTTACCTATTGAATAAAGCCACTGAATACCCAATACTACATGAGTATCTGATACATCTACTACATAGAATGAATCTGTCATCTGATAGTTACCTAATGTGACATTCAATTTTGGAATCCAGTAGTTACACTCCATGCTGGAGTTCTCGGCTACTGCTACAGTGAATCCTTCGAACTTCTCAGTTTGAATACCTCTCTTGGCTACCCAAGGGAATTCAATGAAATTGTGGGTTGCTACCCAAACGGAGTCAATGAAATTGTGGGTTGCTCCCCCATCAATCAATACTCCTACTCTGTGACCCTATACTACTCTTCTGACCCTGAGAGTATGGAATCTTGGTACTCCAGATAATGTAGCAATGACTCCCTCTGGTGTATCACCCTGGAGTGATCCTTCCTTAGCTGCTCATAGTTCTTCTGTGGCTTCCTGCTCATAGTCATCCTCATCATTGTCCGAATATACTTCGATGTAGTGAGCCTTCACCTTCCCTGCACACCTGTGTCCTGGCACCCATGGTTCCTGACAAGTGAAGCATAGTTTCTTCCTCCTCAAGTCTTTTCTAGTGTCCTCATCTAACCATGTTTTCTTGGGAACATCCTGCTGGAAAGGTTTCTTTTCCTTGTACCTAATAGGAAAGTTGGTTTTGAGCGAGAACTTGTTCTTTGGGACTGAATCCTCTAGATCTCTGGCTCTGCTAATGGAATCCTACAGAGTGAGGGGTTTTAGGCTTTCACCCATCCCTGTAGTGGCTCTGTTAGGGCCTCATTGAATAACATAGTCAACCTGCTCTCTAACACAACTATTACCATGAATGCTATCCTCTGGAATTCTGAGATGAAGGCTTTTGCACTACCTATCTGTTTGAGTTGAGCCAACTCCTTGAAATGTATCCTCTGACCCTGAGAGTATGGAATCTTGGTACTCCAGATAATGTGGCAATGACTCCCTCTGGTGTATCACCCTGGAGTGATCCTTCCTCAGCTACTCGTAGTTCTTCTATGGCTTCCTGCTCATAGTCATCCTCATCATTGTCTGAATATACTTCGTTGTAGTGAGCCTTCGCCTTCCCTGCACACTTGTGTCCTGTCACCTGTTGGAGCAGGACCCTGCAGCGACAGAAGAAGCTGCTAATTTTGGCGGAAAGAGAGAAGTTTAGCGGAAAAAGGACAGGGCAGAGCTACGACGGTGTATCACGTTTCCAGCTGGAGAGCAGAGCCGGAAACCACGACTTTTGGGATAGAAAAGTCAAGAAGACAACGGTACTAGAGCGGCTGAGAGAAGAAAGCTCAACCACTGCATTGAAGGTAGCGGCGGAAGACAGGAGGGCTCAGCGACCCTCATAAAGAAGAAGGAGCAACGAGGCTCAAGC
>LPNX010752944.1:124071-169328 GCA_001517045.1 Pseudotsuga menziesii
ACCATTGGGTCGATTATCGTAGGTGCCAGTTGATATTGATGGAGTTTGTACTTTCGTAGACTTCGAGGTCATAGAAATCATCGGTGACAGCCGACCATATCCAGCACTACTGAGTATTGATTGGGCAATTGGCAGCAAAGCTGTCATTGACCTAAAGAAAAGACAGATGACCTTTGAGGATGCGCGGATCCGGGTCATCGCACCCTTGGATCCCTACCAAGGACCTAGATATATCGAACCTATCCGAGCAGAGGACGAGGCACATAATCCTAGGATGTGTCCGATGAAGCTAAGAATTTGCAGGATTGATAGCCTTCCCGTGACGGAGAGAATTCCTGGCACATGCAGAAATTCGGAGGTCTCTATGCAGGCTAGCGAATTGTTCTAGAGGTTCAGCTGCTCACGCCCCCCTAATCCCGAAATGGATGATAACTAGTCAGGATGAGCAATATCGGATCTGATAATCACCGGGTACTGGAGTAAGATACCGATGATGAGAATGATGCCTGGGTTTCGAAGATAAACTGAGATCTGAAGACTCAGTGAATGGTTTGGGCTTTCCAGTTGAAAACCCCTTACGGCTGCACACGTGCCCCTGCAAACAATCTCTGATGGATATTGGATAACTGTGAATAAATTGAAGAGCGGATGGTGAACCTGGATGGATTACTCTGGATGAGACTAGGGCAGATATCTCACTACCGAAACCCCGTTAGTTGAAGATGTCGTCTCCAACCCCAACTGTTGTGGCCGCACGTTATGTTGCTACTCAAGAGTTCCAAAATCAATAATCATCCAAAAGTAAGTCTCCTTTCACTTTATCTCCCTTTTATAACTTTTAATTGTGAAAACCCTAACTTTTAACCTAATTAGTTCACTTTAATTTCTAATTTGTAGTTGACTTGCATGCATGCGCATGGAGACTTAAATGGGTGCATACATCATTAAATAATGCTTAGATGTCATTCATAACGGTGGCCTTTGGCCCCAGTGGCCCTCTTTGACCTAATCGTGATAATATATTGATGCCCTATATTTTCTGTAGATGGCATCCGTCTTTAGTTGATTCCCTAACTGTCAGTAACCGCTCGAACCCATAGGAATCACATAGGTTAGTGGTTTTGGTCCTCAATGTCTAATCAGATGAGGACATTACATTTTAATACTATCCTAAATATAACTTCAAGTAAGGATTTAGGATAATGTTAATATGATTCTTAGGTATTGTATAAATTAAATTTTTAAAACATGTGTAAGGCCCTCCTAAACCATATACTGTGGGTTGTTTAGGAGGTCTTGCACATGGTTTTAAAACCATTTGCAAGGCCCTCCTAAACCATGTACAATAAAACATGGGTTGTTTAGGATTCCTTTCACATGGTTTTAAAACCATTTGCAAGGCCCTCCTAAGCCATGTACAATAAAACCATGGGTTGTTTAGGAGGCCTTGCACATGGTTTTAAAACCATGTGCAAACCAAACATTGTTGTTAGTAACAAAAGTTACATTTTTTATTATTTTGTTAGCAACAAACCTCCCATACTAGACTGTAGAGCGCTTTTAAGCTCAATCATATACCGAGTTTATAAATATCAAAATTCAAAATAATTGTTAGCAACAAACTTGGGTTGTAGAGCGCCTTTCGGCCCAATCATAGAACGAGTTTATAAATATCAAAATTCAAAATATTAAACTACTTTTGTTGTAAATTAAGAGCCTTAAATGAAAAATATTCCATTGTTGTCCATGTACGATTATATCCAAACTAGGGATGTATGCCTTTGCACTAACAAATAAAAATTCATACAAACCTTAAGAACTGCGACTCCTCTAGAAATATTTGCAATTCTTTCTGACATTTTTTTGGATTCATACACAGAATTTGTCACCACTATCTCTTTACTAATTTGTGCAATTCTTACTTGAATTTCATCTTCACTGGAAGCATCAATTTGTTGTCGAGTCTTTGGCTATGGTAATTTTATCCTCAACCTTCATACCCAAATCATCAACTATGAATTTCACACCTGTCAAAGGTACTTCAGTCGGTACTCAAAAGTCATACGAGAAAAAAATCCGTACAGATTTAGTGCTGAGCTCTTTCGATGCAGTGTTAAAGTACATTCATGGTTTCTAGACATTTGTTGGTATTATGATTCCCATGTGGGTTATTATCACAAGTACAACAACCACTCCAAGCTGTTTCCAAATCATAGCCTAGCGAACGTATGAGGAGTCACACTTTACCTACACAACTAGGGAAAAAGTGAAAGACTGATATTTTCATAAATTGAACTTTGAGATTAGCAATGTTAGACCCTAAGTTCCTAGCCACTGATGGAACACCCAATCTACATTATTTAAGTTTGCAAAACAAAAATTCTCCTTTACAAAGAATATACAGAACAGTACATAATGAAAGCACATATGTTTCATTTGAAAAAAGCTACCAATTTAATAACCAGAAATGGAACTCTGAATAAAGAGTGCTAACTCGTGTTGAGTAATCCTTCGGGATTACATTGTAAATAATATTTCAGTTATTAGTTAGTAATCTCGTTATCTAACTGTAGATAACGGTTTTGATATCCTTTATATGTAACGCTCATCTACGTAATAAGAAATTGATTTGTTGAGGTTCTTCACGGCCTGTGTCAGTGGTATCAAAGCAAAGGCAGCGAAGCATTGGTGAGAAACACTTGGTGAGAAAGAAGGATCCCATGAAGGAGGAGCCAGCAAAGGAGCTATCACCAAGAAAGGAAGAAAGGAGAGTTGCTTAGTAAAAATTGTGGAAGAAAGACAAAGACTGCACACTAAGAGGAGAATGCACGTAAATTGTTTTGGTAATTGTTTTGAAGAACTATTTTTTTTTTAAGAAAAAAAGGAAGAGAGACGTCATTTATATTTTCGTGCAATGGTTTCTTTAAATTAATTATCAAATCTTTGGGGAGTTATTTTCAGAAAATAAAAGTTTTTAAATAGCCATTTATATTTGAGTACAAGGTTTTTTAAATTGAATTATTAAACCTTTCGGGAAATCTTTTTAGAAGATAAAAAGATTTTAAAGAACATTGGCTAAGAGGAAAATAATATTTTAGACTGTATTTTGTACACAAAAATTTACTATACAGTAAATTTCAATGAATTCTTTAATTTCAATTATTGGAGTTATTTTGTCTAGAAAAGAAATTATCAGGAATGGTTTCGTAAAGTTAAAAATACCCTTATTTTTAATGATACGTGGGATGGAATTTGTGAAAATGAGAATTTAGAAGATAAGAAAGATGGAGAAGCATTAGATGAAGTGGATAAAAGTGCACCAGTACCACCTACTAATGCCAAAGAGTTAGCATTATGGAAAAGCAAGGACAAGAAGGCTTATGCCTTGATTATTGCCTCTGTAAGTGAAGGAGTAAGTAGACATTTAGTTTCTAGAAAAAGTGCTTGGGAAGCATTAAAGAAACTAAAAGATTTGTATGACTCACATTTTGAGCATGAAATCATACAATTGTTAATGAAGTTATTTAACTTAGAGTTAAAAGATAATGATCCAATGAAACTTGCTTCTGAAATTACAGCCATTTTCCATGATATTGATGAAAATGGTGTAAAAGTTGACATTCAACTTACTGCATTTATTAAAGCTCTTTATCCTACATATACTCATTATTTAGAATCACTTCAAGCTAGTGGCCAAACGAAAGCTATGACCTTTGAAACACTTGTTGAGAAAATTGCAGAAAGAGAGAAAGCATTTGGGAAGAAGGAGTTTAAACCCAATGAAGAAACTTTGTGTCTTCCACAGAAAGGACACAAATCAAAAGAAGAATTTGCAAAGGATGAAAATGGAAGCAGAGGTCGAGGTAGAGGAAAAAGAGGACGGTACAGAGGAAGGGGGTGAAGATTTAATCAAGGAGAGAAACAATGTTATAGATGTGGAAAAAATGGTCATACTGCTAGTTATTGTAGAACTTCTTGGGATAAAATTGTTAACAAGAAAGAGCAAGTACAAGATAAAGGAAATGATAAAGGCAACCGTCCTGAATCTACACATTATGTTGTTGCACATTGTAATCTAGGAATTGAAGAAGCTTTCAGTACTTCGTTTTCATGGAATGACATTTGGTTATTGGATACTGGAGCTGCATGTCATATGACATATAGAAAATACTTCTTTGAAACTTTTAGTGATCAAATTGATGGGGTAGTACATTTGGCAAATAAGTCTCAGTTAAAACCTTCAGGAATTGGTTTTGTTAGATTGAAATTATCAGGACTTGCCGATTATATACTTTCTAACGTTCTTTATGTTCCACAATTGAAGAGAAATCTAATATCTCTTGTGCAAATTAGACAACAAAATCACTCGATACATATGTTTAATGGTATCATTGAGATTAGAAGAGCTTATGATAATGTGATTGTAATGAATGGAGTGGAAGATAACAAACTTTTAAAGTTGAATGGTACATCATCCAATTCATAGAATTCTGAAAATTTGGTTCAACATAATAGCAATTTATCTTCCAGCTTATTGTGGCATGCTAGATTTGGTCATATTAATAATGACAGTCTCAGGATTATGAAACATAAAGGAGTTCAATGGCTTCCTACTATTCCAAGACAACTTTCCCCATGTGATGCTTGTATCTTAGGCAAGCACAGTAAACAACCTTTTAATGATTCTATGTTTTGAGCTTCAAGAAAGCTTGGTCTTGTTCACTCATATTTATGTGGGCCCATGCCCGTTCCATCAGCAAATGGTAACAAATATATCATGACTTTCATTGATGATTTTACGAGGATGTGTTGGGTTTATTTATTAAGAGCAAAATCTCAATCTTTTTATACATTCAAAAATTTTCACTTATGGATTAAAAATGAAGCTCAACTCAATATTGGAACCCTTCGAACTGATAACGGTGGTGAATATACATCTCAAGATTTTGAAAAATATTTGCAGGAGAATGGTATTAAACATCAAACAACTGTTCCTTATAATCCACAACAAAATGGTGTGGTAGAATGTATGAATAGGACACTCTTGAATATGGTAAGATCAATGATGTTTTTTAAAAATGTCAAGTTAATGTTTTGGGGAGAAGCAGTTCTTTGTGTTGTCTACATTAAGAATAGATGTCCTTCTGCTGCAATGCAAAACAAAACACCTTATGAAATGTGGCATGATCATCTTCCAGCTGTCAAGCATTTTAGAATTTTCGGTTCCACATGTTATGCTTTGATTCCTGAGCATCAAAGACATAAATTGTGAGCAAGAAGTCAGAACTGTATTTTTTTGGGATATTCTAATACTTCTAAAGCTTATAGGTTGTATGATGAAGATAACATGAAGTTTATTGTTTCTAGAGATGTTATATTTTTTGAGTTTGAGAAAGATGAACTCACTATTGATAAACAACTTGCTCAGCTTGATAGGTTTCATTCTAAAAAAATCTATCATAAAATGGATAATGAACTTCCAAATATTGAAGGGGGGATTCCTGTTCTAAGTCAAGTTTTGGAATTTCCTTCTAATGCACAAGTTGATGAAATAAAAGATGAGACAGTTGATGATATTGTTAATGGAATGGATAAATTAAGTATCATAGATAATGCATAACCTTCTCTTAAAGAAGAAACAGAGCAAACACCAAAACAAGAAGAAGTTCGTAGATCAATACGGACTAAGAAATTTCCAAAAAGGTATGATGATTTTGTAACATTAGATTGTGAATTAAACTTTCATGTGTTTGATGAACCTGCATCTTTTCAAGAAGCAGTAAATAGTGATGTATGGAAAAGTGCAATGCAAAGAGAGTATGATGCTCTCATAAAAAATGGAACTTGGAGGTTGGTGAACCCTCTAATTGGAACCAAACCGATTGGATGCAAGTGGATATATAAAAATAAGTATAAAGCAGATGGTTCACTTGACAAACACAAAGTGAGACTTGTAGAAAAAGGGTATGCACAGAAAGAATGTGTTGATTACACAGAAAAATTTGCTCCTATAGCTAAATAGGGCACCATTCGAACTTTGCTTTCATTAACAACACAAAAAGGATGGAAAATCCATCATATGGATGTTAAAACCGCCTTTTTGAATGGAGACTTAAAAGAAGACGTGTATATGGATCAACCTGAAGACTTTGCTATCAAAATTCAAGAACAGAAGGTATGCAAATTAGTCAAATATTTATATGGTTTGAAGCAAGCACCCCAAGCTTGGTATGAAAAGTTAATTAAACAGCTTCTCAAATTGGATTATAAGCACTTCAATCTAGATGATGCAACTTTATTTGTCAAGAAAGTTGGAAGAACAGTTGTATATTGATCCAGATTTATGTAGGAACGCAACAGAATACACAAATAACCATAGAAACAAATATGCAGCGGAAATAACACTTCAGTTCATTAATCAAAGAACCGAAACTTGTTTACATATAGAATGGAAATAAACTAGCTAGAGTGCTGGTAGCTTATCTCTGAGAAGAGATGTGGTGGCTACATGCCTCTGAACTCTATGTTACAGTGAGGCTCGAAGGCCTATATATTATTGAGAAACAATGGAAACCCTACACATCCAAAAACCTAACCCTAGGAGGTGAAACGCCAGAATGTGGGCCCCGTTGGGTAACTTGGTACGTACATAAATTTCTCGGGGTCGTAACTTTGGCATACTACATTTGTTTGAAGCGCATGATATATCGTTAGAAAGATCTCTTCAAGGACTACATCCATGAACAAAAAATATTGAATTCAAAATAGACTCATATTTGCTTGACCATTCGATGCCAAAAAAATGTCGTTTAGGGCCTCAAAACGGCTTCGAAAGTTTAGGACCCAAAAACTACCAAAAATAGTAAATTGTGCTACAATTAAGGAAACTGGAAAACTGAAAGAAACAATGGTGGGGGTCCAAGTGGAATAGGTGGGTGGCCACCAATATCCTCCTGGATCATTCCTCCCCCCTTAGGAAGCAATGGTCCCCATTGCGTTGAGTTCCTCCATGAGATGAGAAAACTTCTGTTGAACTTAGTCTCTGGTGAGCCACTTTCCCTGGTGAAGGAGTTGTCCTGCTTTGACAACTCGATATAGCTGGATCTTTTGTTGGCGGGTGTTCTTGATCTGTGTGTCCATAATCCGATCAGTTCTGGCTTGTTCCATGTAGTCAGGGTTTAACTCTGTTGGTGTGAGTTGTTCTGCCACGTCTGATGTGTCCAATAGAGGTGAAAAGTAGGGCCGAAGGCAGTCCACATTGAACACTGGGTACAGACTAAAGAATGGTGGAATACTGAGCTCGAAGGCATTACCCCCGATATCCTTGGTGATGGTGTATGGCCCATATCGGAGCGGGCGAAGCTTGCGGTGGGGTCCAGCGAGGCGTTCCTTCTGCAAATGTAGCCACACTTTGTCGCCCACCTGGAAGTTGTGGTGCACCCGATGCTAATCATGCCACTACTTGTACTTAGCATTAGATCTGTCCAATATGTCATGAACCTGTTGGTGAATGTGCTGAATGCGCTCAATGAAGTTGTTCACCTTAGAAACTTCAGACTGGACATGAGCTGAATCAACATGAGTAGCTGCAAATGGCATGGCTACGTCAATGGAACATAGTGGCTGGAATCCCAAGCCCACCTAAAAGGGGTTGTGGAGGGATCGGTTATAGATATGGTGTACATAGGGGAGGCTCTCATCCCATTTGCATGGATGCTTTGAGTTGTACATGCGCAAAATGTGTACAATCATCCGGTTGACGACCTTTATCTAGCCATCAGTTTGGGGATGGAAAGTTGTGGACTTTGTGAGCTTGGTGTCTAGCATTGACCATAGGCTAGACCAGAATGTACTAAGGAAACTGCTGTCCCAATCTGAGATTATAGACTGTGGGATCCCAAAGTGTACCCACACTCGTTCAAAGAAGAGTTTAGCAGTGGATTCTGCTGTGATATTCTTCTTGCAGGTTGCCATTATGGCCATCTTTGAGAATCTGTCGATGACCATGAACACACAGTCGTTTCCATGCTTAGTAGAAGGAAGGCCTGACATGTAATCCATGGAGATGCATTCCCAAGGTCGACTAGGGGTAAGAAACGGAGTATAGAGGCCTTACTTCTTGATGGATGGTTTGGCAATGGAGCAGGCATTGCAGGATCAGATGTACTTCCTAATGTCCTATCGAAGGTTCGGCCAATAGAAATACTTCTACAGTACTGCCACTGTTTTCTCAACCTTGAAATTCCCAACAACCTGACTGTAGTGCGCTTCCCAAATCATCTTGGCATGCTCGCTTGAAGGAACACAAAGGTGTCCCTTGTGACATAGTAGTGCATCCTGGAGGTGAAATTTTGGAACTTGGTTTCCCTCCAAGAGAGTCCTGTATGTGTGGCTGAATTCTAGATTGCTCTTGTAGAGAATT
Source organism: Pseudotsuga menziesii (assembly GCA_001517045.1). Classification (NCBI taxonomy): domain Eukaryota; kingdom Viridiplantae; phylum Streptophyta; class Pinopsida; order Pinales; family Pinaceae; genus Pseudotsuga; species Pseudotsuga menziesii. The sequence goes on from LPNX010752944.1 coordinate 132,494, forward strand.
GACTAATCAGAGGTCTCGTGCCCACAAGAGTTGAGCACGATGGTTATCACCACGATCGGTGGTCGGCTGAGGCAGTCTGCGACATTATTGGTGCTTCCCTTCTTGTACTTGATATTCAAATGAAACTGTTGTAGATATGTGGACCAATTCTGACGGTGATCGTTCTGTAACTTCCCTTGTGTTTGTATGAACTACAAGGGTCGATGGTCTGTGTGGATGATCGTTTCCTTCCCCAAAATGTAATGATTCCATTGTCGGCAAGCTTGTACAATGGAATACATCTCTTTGTCATAAGTGAGATATTTGCGATCTGTGTCAGACAGTGTCTCACTGTGATATGCCACTGGATGCCCTTGTTGAGTAAGGACTGCCCCAATAGCATAGTCAGAGGCGTCTATCTCGATCTCAAATGGTTGTTGCAAGTCTGGTAATGTAAGCATTGGGGCACAACAAAGGCGATGTTTCAATTCTGCAAATGCCTTATGTTGAATTTCTCACCAGAAGAATTTTGCTTTTGCTCCTCCCTTGGTGACTTGACTCAAGGGCCAAGTGATATGAGAGAATCCCAACATGAACCTGCAGTAGAAATTAGCAAGACCCAAAAAGCTGCGAAGCTCTGTTAGAGTAGTTGGGGCTGGCCAATCCCGAATGACTTGGATCTTAGTTGGATCCACATGTACCCCATACTCATCACTAATGTATCCTAGATACTGAACCTGGGTCATGCCAAAAGTGCACTTGTCCAAATTGGCACACAACTTGTGTTGCCGCAGCATTTGGAGGACCTGTCGAATGTGGTGGAGATGCTCTTCCCAAGTCTTGTTGAATATCAGGATGTCATCCAAGTACACTACTACAAATGAGTTGGTGAATGACCACAATATGTCATCCATCAATCTCATGAAGGTTGCAGGAGCGTTCATCAGCCCGAAAGGCATGATCAACCATTCGAAAAGGCCCTCCTTGGCTTTGAAGGTAGTCTTCCACACATTGATCGGTTCGATCGGTACCTGGTGATACCCGTACTTTAAGTCGATCTTGCTAAAATATTTCTCCCCTTTAAGCGGGTCCAAGAGGTCATCAATCTGTGGGATTGGGTACCTATTCCGGACAATGATCTTGTTCGGCACCTGATAGTCAATACAGAGTCTCCAAGTCCCATCCTTCTTTTGTACCAACACGGCCGGGCTCCCACAAGGCGATGAAATTGGACGGATGTGAACCTTCTACAGTAGCTCATGAATTTGCCTCTTGATTTCATCATTCTCTAGAATAGAGCGTCGATAAATCAGTCCATTGGGCAGCGACGCACCTGGGGTCAGATCGATGGGTTGCTTGACCTAACAGTGCAGAGGAACCCCTGTGGGTGAGGTGAATATGTCCTGGTACTCCTCCATGACCTTGTCCATTTGTTGTTGTTGTGCGGATGGGCCCTATCTGGAGGTTGTGGCCACGATCTTCTTCTTGCCCTAAGGGTAGATCATCAAGAAAACAAATTTCTCAGTTTTGGAAATGAGCTTACTGTATTGTTTTGCAGTAACCAAAGAGATAGCAGCAAGAGGTAATACCTCTGGTATCCTGTACAACTTATTTCCCAACGTAATAATAATAGCACGAGGTCGAGACTCATACACAGCATGTCGCTTACATAAGTATGGTTGACCCAATAATACATCACAAACATCAAGAGGAGCAATATCACATAATACCTCATCGGTGAAGGGCTTGATGCTGTAGGGAAGGCGACACTGCTGGCTGACGCAGAGATCCTGTCCTTGGTGAAGCCACCCGATGGTGTACGGATGCAGGTGTGTTGTGGTTGGCAAGCCCAACCGCTTCACGACCTCTGCTAAAATGAGGTTCTTTTGGCTCCCACTATCGACAATGAACTGTAGCGGGGAACCCTTTACGCACATCTAGGAGTGGAAAAGACGCTCCTCCTCCTCCGAATATTCTGGTTCTTTCTTTTGGATCTTTGTGGTGGCAACAGTGGCGTTGGGCTCTACATCGATAATCTTCTTCCCTCTGTCATTCTCCTTCTCGGGTTCTGATTCAGTTTTAGAGTATGCATCTGATTTGGAATCGTTTATCTCGGCCACTAGTGACCGCTTGGCCCGACACTCACTGGTGTTGTGAGTGGGGCTCTTATGGAACTCGCACCACTTTCCTGCTTTCTTCTTCGGCTTCGCAGTGTTGTTCTTTTCTTGCGGATTTGGCAAGTTGTCTTGAGTCGCCATGCCTTGGCTGTGTCCTTGGTTCTGCAGTTTGGGGGCACCTTTCGCTTGCTTCTGATTCGCAAATCCAAAGTCTCGTTTTTTATGTTTGAATTTTTGCTCAATTTTGGCAGCATACCCATATGTCGTACCAAGCGAGGAGATGTCAAGGAACTCCATTTCATTCTGAATGTATCTGTGCAGACAACTGCGGTACTTTAGCACCAAATGTTTCTTTGAATCTTTGATACCCAACTTGGTGCGCAGGATATGGAACATATTCGTCATCTCATGCACATCTTGATCTCTTTGTTGCCACAGCGTAGTCCATTCTATGTACTTGTCCTCGTAGCTCCCCATGGGATAATATTGTCCCTTTATGGCATCTCGGAATGAATTCCAAGTGGGTACAGCCGAGAACAGAAAGTGTTCCTCCTCGTCCTTTCTCTCACAGTAGGTTTCCCACCAGTCCTTGACATGGGTGGTGGCTTTGAGGAGTGAAAAGTAATATTTTCCTGATCAGAAAAGTCATGAACCGAGAAAAATCCTTCTAATAGATTCAACCATCTATCTACAACGTCTGCATCTATTCGACCATCAAATATGGGAATGTCGAAGTTTACTTGTACCTTAAAAGGGGTTGCGCCTCCAAAGTGGCTGCTAGATGCAGATGCGCCGCCAGTGGAAATTCGTTGAAGGATCTGGGCGAAGTTATCCATCATCGCATTCCTTTGTTTTTAAAGGGCCTCCTCGAGCAACATTTTGATAGGATATTCTGCGCTCTCGTCTTTCTTTTCGTCCAACAAAGTACATGAAGCTTGTTGGAAGTTTAATTTATCGTACTACTACTCGTCTTGACATAAATTTTGTTGTAGGAATACTTTCCAAGTTTATGCATCATCCCTGTGAAGGTCATTGGAATGCAACAAAGCGAGTGCTCAAATATTTAAAAGGTACTCAATGTTATGGCATCAAATATTCTAAAGTTTTAGACTTTCATCTCACTGGTTATTCAGATTCTAATTTTGATGGAGATAAAGAGCATGGGGTCTCTACTTGAGGTTATTTGATGAACATTGGATCAATAGCTATCACATGGAGATCACGAAAGCAATCTGTTCCTGCTGATTCTACAACTGAAGCCGAATATGTTGCAGCAGCTCAAGCCACAAAAGAAATCATTTGGCTTCATAAAATACTTGAAGACTTGCAGGAGAAACAAATGAATTCAACGCCTCTCTTTGTTGACAACACTTCTGCAATTCAATTGGCCAAGAATCCAAAATTCCATGATCGAACCAAACATATCGACACCAAATATCACTTGATTCGACATCATGTTGAGGCCAAAACCATTCATCTGACACATTGTCCTACTTCTGAGCAAATTGCAGATATCTTTACTAAAGCATTGGGCCATGGAAAGTTTGAAAAATTTAGAATGCAGCTTGGCATGTCAGATGTCCCTTCGGATTAAGGGGGGAATGTTGAATAATCCTCTGGGATTACATTGTAAATAATATTTCAGTTATTAGTTAGTAATCTCGTTATCTAACTGTAGATAATGGTTTTCATATCCTTTATATGTAACACTCACCTACGTAATAAGAAATTGATTTGCTGAGGTTCTTCATGGCCTGTGTCAACTCAAAATCATTTAAAAAAATCTACCAATTTCATAACCAGAAACAAGAGTGTTAACTCAAAATAATTTGTATCGGGTGCTAAAATGATCTTACGGTATTACCCCAACAACGCTAAATTTGTCCCCAAAATAGTCGTTGGGATTTTAAAACCATCTACTTCGAAGTAAAATTTGAAAAACTATTGAATTTTCCCACCTAATTACCTTTGATGTTATGCAGAAGGCTTTTCTGAATTGTGGGGTTGTGCGAGACCACAATTGGGAATTTTCACACCCTCTTCTTATGTCACGATGACCTACTTGAGAGGCCCATACGAGGACATTGTTGTTTGTCGTGCTCTTATATAGATAGTAATAAGTCGTAGGAAAGGCACATATAGCAGTTCGTAACTAGGTGAATATAGATTCCATGCAATGGTTGCACAATTGCAATGCCACATGGTGTGGTATTGGGATGGGAAGAACATTACATGTGGTCTGCGTTGCCTTTGGTTTGTGGGCATGATATTCTCTTTCTTTTTTTTAAAGTTTCCTGTTGCACATACCTAGACATTGGTAGTAGAGATTTCATATAATACAATTAAGTTAGCACAGGGTAGCATAAGACAACTACTCGTCTTTCAAGTTTGGTTCAGAAGAAGTTATGTAAATCATGCATGAAGGGGCCCAACCAACCGACCTAACCAGCCATTGATCGATCAACTGGTGGGATTTCCCTCGCTGAGGGACATTTGGTTACATAGAACTTGCACGACTACCTTATACTTGGGATATTGACAATCGAATTGTCCAAACAGGGGACTTTTTTACCTTTGTTTTTAGCTAGTTTTTATTAGTTTTTTGTTATGAATCTTTATTGAATTTTCAAAACGTTCAAAAATATGGTTAGATATTACAGAATGTGAGTGTTTGGGGTTTTTCTATTGCTTAATTTCATTTCTGAACTTAGAACCATCCAACAAACAACAAAAATTAGAAATTTTATAGATTAAATTCATCAGATTCTAATAAAAAAAATAGAAAAAAATCAGAAAGTCCCCTTGTTAGAAAGCTCCATTGATAATTGAGATTTTACGAAATATAGAGTATCCATGTGAGACCCAGATATCTAATTGGCATGTATAAAACCAACCTGCAATGGCTTGTTAATTAAATTAACTTTATTCTTAAAGCTTTAGCACCACATCGTCATTCTAAAATTGACATTTGTGAATAGTCTTAAGGTTTTCCATTGCCAAAGAGAATAGTCAAAGCACCGGCGTGGGCTTTTGGGACCTTTTGTTTTATATTATCAAACAATCATATTAGAAAATGATGGGTTTATAGTGCACCCAAAGCACCGGCATGGGCTTCTGAGACCTTTTATTTTATATTGTCAAATCAATCATATTAGAAAATGATGGGTTTATAGTGCAGCGAGTTCAAGTAATTAAATTCCATAAAAGTCTTCATAAACATAGGACCGGGAAATAGAAATCTAGAGAAGACATTGTTATACGCAGCATGAAATCTATTACTATTGCAATGTATTATGTATAAATGATATTTTCAATATATAGAAATGAGAGAGTTGTTATTAAATTTAACAGTTTCTAAATATAGGTGAGAGGTTGAGATAATATTTCAACCATGCACTAAACTTGTAACATTTATAGTTGGATATTCTCAATTAAGTAATTTCTGAAATAACCCACATATCCGTAGATAATAAAATATGAATAAATTGATAGATAAAAAGATGATAGGATATTACAACATAGCTCGCCTTTAATATGGCTTGAGTGTTTCATAATGAAGAGTTATGTCCCTTCACAATAATAGCTACTACTATAATAATTAACAATTATTATTTTATTTAATTATTAACCTTGTTTAATTATTATTCTATTTATGTTCGTTACAAAACTAGCAAGAATCTATGATCTATCAACAATTAAACACACAAGATAAACATTATCTCTAACATCCTCCCTTAATGTTTATCTCGAATTTACTTGCATTGTAGTCTTGGTCTTCATGAGGCTTTCATCACTTTGAACTTCTCCTATACCTTTTTTTTGCATAAAATAGATTATTGACGTCCATATAAAAAAAAACTATCTACCGAAATACATGGGTCCTCAGCCGCTGTAACCGCCAGTTCTTTAGGAATCATTTTCAGCTACATGGTTCATCAATGTTAAATAGAACTTGGTTCTCCATATGTTGAGGATGTTTCATCTCAACTTTCCCTTCGATTCACATCAAGCTAGAGCTTGATCCACATCCACTCATGTATAAGAGGGATAACACCGTGCAATTCCACACCACAAAATGTATGCCTGAACATCTAAAACAAGTCTTACAACAAACCAAGGAAATCAGCTTGCCAATGGCTAAGCTATACAACTAGGACCAAAAATTATTTTGGGGTGTCGGGTACAACCGAACCTGCACCCACTACATTACATAATGATATTTCAGGTACAACAAACATTTTAAATGTTTTTCTAAATAGCCAATTATTTATGAATTTGACCAATACATATAACCCTTTTAGAACACTAAATAAATTCCACACAATTAAACTATGCAAAAATCCAACCAATATAAAACTGACACAAGAATTAAAGATTATAGAGAACAACCACATCCTTGCTATCACCGTGAAGCATTATGATGATTTGGAGGTCAGGGACCAGTGCCACCATCAGAGTTGAGAGACTCAATTTCTCTTGATGCAGAGTGGTTATTACGTTTAGCGTCGGTTTCTTCTCTAAATCCACTTCCTTTGATCTTCTTAGGGTCGTCATCATCGAGATGAGAAGTGCCCCATGTTATGGTGGATTTCAATTTCGGTGTAGGCGGGAGAGCTTATGAATTGCCATCATCCATCATATCTTCTTCTGGCTCATCAATCTCTGCACCAGTCACTCTTGTGTGATTTTCTACAAAACCCTTGATGTTTATAACGGATGATGGATAAACAAAGCGAATGTAGGATATACACGGTTATAAAATAACACAATAAATAAAAACCCAGAGATGGTTTGAACAAGTGGTTCTCAATGCACAGATTACACAACGACAACAATGATTTCAGGTTCTCATACTCTTCAATAGCAATAAGAAATAGGAGATACGTCCTTCCTCATAGATTGCGCGGATGAATTGCAATTTGAATTCCTTCCTTCCTTCTTCCTTACAATGGATTCGTCCTTCCTTCCTTGGCTCCTCAATCTTCAACACAGTCTCCAGGCGGTTCCTTCACATGGTGATATGGAGTAGCTTCCTTCTTCAAACACCCAGTTCTTCACACATATAAACTCGCCAAATTATGACTAACGACTCTCTTCTCTTCACACAGCTTGCATATTTCACACTAGGAACAATGCGACCTGTGCCAAATCCAGAACTTTGAGTCACGTGGCTCTCTCTTCAATACACTAGCGACTCTTCTAACCTCAATGAACTCCTGCAATGATGGCAACTCTTTCATGAATATGATGCAACAACTACACCTTCAAAGAACATAACCTCACACTGAGACAACGGTGGAATCAATTCCAAAAGCAACAATTCTATTGATGGACTCTTCACACTTAGTGCCTCAGCTCACAATATTTAAAACGACAACTTCTCTTGTTAACGACTCCCTTGACAACAACGGATCCTTCCTTCCCACAATATGAGCTCCTCCTTCGCATGGATGGCAACAGTGGTTCCTCAGATGGCACGGTCTTCGATTGTGGGCGGATCCTCACTCAAACAACAGACAAAGCAATGCTCCAATGCTCCTCTCTCATAGTCCTGAGCACTCCTGTGAGGGAGTAATGCTCAATCCTGCTCTAATACCAAAATAGAAATTGAGAGAATACATTGTTATACACAATATGAAATCTATTATTATTGCAATGTATTATGTGCAAATGATATCTCCAATATTTAGAGAGATGAGAGAGTTGTTATCAAATCTAACAGTTTCTAAATATAGTTGAGATAGGTTGGGATAATATCTCAACCACACACCAAACTAGCAGAGAATCTCTCATTTATCAACAAACACACAAGATAAACATTATCTCTAGCACTGGGTAGACTAATAAACAAACTTACAAATAAACAGGTGAATGATCATCCTTCTTATGGAATCTTTCATTCTTCTTTGTAAAACACTGGAAAAATAGGTTCAATTCTGCTTATTTTGTTTCGATAACTTTCACTATAAGCGATGAGGTATTGAAATTAGTTAAGGTTAATATTGGATTCCTTGGTTTTTTTTGTTTACATTATTAATGGTTATAAACATATAGAAATTTTAAATAAAAATTAAATATAGTAAAAAATGTATTTTTTCATACTTCATGCAAAAGAAAAGAAAATATTGTTATTTAATCATTATAAAGAAATCAAATAACAATTTTAGCATCAAGAGTAAGGAGTGCTTTGCCATCAAATGGATGTAGCTTGGGTGGTTGGGAGGAATGAATGTTACCCTCCTCACCCAGGTTCTACTCTTGTAAGTGACATGATGCTCTTGTGGAGCCCTTTGTAATAAATGTGTGAATGATGAGCTGGCCACAGGCAAATTAGGACAAATAACAACTCCTTAATCATCAGTTACGGCAATAAATTTCTTCAATAAACTTGAGTGGAGTGTATTCCCCTGACTATAATTAGAAGATAACAATAAAAATAAAACATGTCGAGAGACAATGCTGGATGAGGGCCTCCAATATTGCACCGGATTATGCACAGGTCCAGGTCCGTCTATTGTGTCATTTGCACGGTTCCTCTTGGCTATCAGTTGACACTAACATGGCACCCTATGCAGGTTGTTGGCATAGATGTGAGGTCCAAAAACTTTTTATTTTAAAACTATTAGCTCACAAATGAACATAGTGTGACTTGTGCAACTCACTGAGTACGATTTGTGTAAACAAACAATGATCTGGTGAGGAGTTTGTCCTTTGATTTGGACTGACCTACTCGATCCATGTCATGCATCTTAAAGCAAGTGGATCTAAGGAACAAATTTGAAAGGTAGGGTCCTATTTCATTTTGAATGGCTATGATATATTAAACCCTTTCCTTTAATGATGACCAGTTAAAATAAACCATTTTTTTTATTTGAAAATGTAATATTACATCAAAATAATATACTGTATATCAAAAGTAATGTAATCAAATTATTTAACATAGTGAAATAGTTTGTATTGTTACATTCTATGGTTTTAAATAGACAATGTTTAACCCAAGAATTTATATAGAGAAAACTTTAAAAACATAAAAAAATACCTTACAATATAAATAAATGAATTGAAAAATATTTATAACCAATTAAGATTCATTGGGCAAGTAATAAAATTTCTAACATAAATTCAAAGTTGGATGAAAATGAAATATAGTCTATACAATGTCCAATGAATTTAGAGGCCCATAAATACAAAAAATGGATATTTAAAAAATTTGTTCATGAATACCAAAACTATTATTTTGAATCACTTCAATAACAAACTTCACTCCTTTCCAAGAACCAAATAACTACTAATAAAATAACACATAAAAATATTGTCCTAATGCACGTACCTAAAAAACCATTCAATCATAGGAACAACCAAACCATTATTGAGCTTCATTGACAGAAGGAATCCTTGGCTGCTTAGTTCTGTGAACCAAAGGAGAGACATAAGTCTCCCCTAGAGGAAATAATCATTAGCAGAAGTGTATTTTTTGTCTCCAGTGGAGATGTACACTTACCTAAGTTGGCGGTGATGTTAGGGCCGATGTGTCCTTCATTTTCTTAGGCAAAACCTCTAGAGTCTAAAGAGGGTATAATATACCTTATGAAGGAATAGGGAAAGAAAGGGTGGAAGTATCCTATTTGTATTATTGATATTGGATGTATAATATACTTTTTCTTAGAAGCATAATTGTATTATTGATATTAAGGAAACACAACTCTTGGTTATTTGATGACGAAGCTTAAGGACAACAACCACAACACATATACTATTCCAATGTAGACATTGACCCTCTTTCCATTAGGAGGGGTGGAGGCATTACCCACTGTTTATCCTCCGAAAGTTGGAGTCATGCGAGGGTTGTGATAAGGAACGCTCCCAAGGTGTGTGATGATGACTTCCATTTTCCTACTAGGAAAGCTTGGTAGATGTAGATGAAACTTCCACTTACGAGTTATATATAGAGTTACGTCAATTTATTTGACACTCTAGGATATTCCAGTAGAGGAATGGTAGGATGAGGAAGTTAGTTGTGAATTGGATAGAATAAAGTAGGTAGATGAGAATGTTATTGAAGTTATGGATAACAACTTAATTAATTATGTGTGGGTGTCATAACGCTTGCTTTACTCGTATATGATAAGTTAGTACAATGTGTTGTTTTGATGGATTATTATGATATAATTAGTAAATGATTAGATATTATAAACTATGATTTGCATCTTGCATAAGTAGATAAGACTTGTGTGAATTATGAAATTACCTGAGATTAGTTACTATTAGCGTAACTATTAGTTCATGCATGAGCGACCTCGGCGCTAGCTAAGCTTACATAACTTGGGCATGTATACTAGTATTATTTTAGTCATAAATTAACTATTAAATATTTAATTTGAAATTATGCATTATGGTTGTTGAATAATTGTGTTATAAAATTAGTAAGATATTTATTTAATACTTATTTAATGAATGATTAATTAACTAATTAATATAGGAGACTTGTGGTGATTATTTAGACAAAATGTTAAAATTGAGTTTTAAACAATTATTATTGATTTGTTCAATTAGCCTTAAATTAAGTTTTAAATGGTAATTATGGATTTGATTGACCAATGTTAAACGAATTTAATAAATGGTCAATTAACTTTAGTGTTACTTAAAATTGGTCACTTTTAGAAATGTACCGATACATGTTTAGTTATATTACTTTAAAAAAAATTATTTTATGTTAATTTGATAAATGTAAAATTTATTATTATACTTTTATTTTAATATTTATTTAAATAAATGTGATCCATGTACTTAGTTGTAAAGTAAATGAATTTGACATGAGAGTTGGGATGGATCCAGATTAATGAGGAGATAAGGAGGGAGAAAATACCCTTATAAATCTTATCTATTAGAAGGCAATGGAGATTTTATTTTTGGAAGAAGAAAAGGCATGTAATTTCATTGGGAACTTCACAAAATATAGGTCAAACTTGGGTAGTTTCAAGGATTTAGGTAAACTCACATTTTGTGACACAAATTCTACATACCTACATGTATTTTGCTATTTTGATTTTCATGTATTTAAAAAGTTTTATTTGATATAAATATTTATATGAAATTATACACTCTTTAAATTAAGATTGATTATGCACATGTTAAAAAGAACAAATTATGTAAATTATACACTATATTTCATACTTTTTAAAAACAATAAATTATGTGATTTATACATTATGAATATTGTAGATAGGCATGCTGAAAAAACTAATACAATGTTTTAATGAAGGTCCTCACACTAAGTTATGATTCCTTGTTCCATACTAGCCTCAAGATAAATCCACATATGTCAGGACCTTATATTCTTCATGCTCCTAAGTTTGAACAAGCAATGTAATATCAATGTCACTCAATATCTAACTTAACATGGTATTATTATTATCTTTATGGTCTATATCCTTGATAATAGATTTCTATTCCTAATTATTTCCCATTTTCCTTGTTTCCATGATTCTTTCACCTATTGAACTTCCTTTCATCGTTCAACTTAATCTTCTTTTATCTCTTGAACATACAATTTTCCTTTCTTCGTTCAACTTGATCTTCTTTTATCTTTTTTACTATTTGAACTTTCTTTGACGGTTCTCTTCTTTTATCTCTTTTACCTATTGAACATCCTTTTGTAGTTCAACTTAATCTTCTTTTATATTTTGAACATATAATTTTACGCATGGATGATGTCTATTCCCAAATTTGGGTTGTTATCTCAAAGTGGAAACCAAGGTATGATGATCAAATGGATGCCATATAATTATATGATTGGGTGAAGAAAATTGATTCCTTTCGTGAAGTGAGACGAGTCATAAATAAATAAATAAAAAAGTTTCCTTTCGAAAGTTCTACACGAGTAGCTCGAAAATTTGGTATGGTGGGAGAATTTGTGCGAGTGTTGACTAAAAAATCATGTTTCCCAAGCATCATCACCACCGGATGACTTTAAATTCATTGTTAAAGGATTTTTTTTGTGATAGTGTCATTACATGCATTGGAGGGCAACCCATTAGCTAGTACATGTGTCTATATATATAATATTTTGACCTAGACTATTCATTTTAGGGTCATGGAAACTTAATCAATGCTGGTCACCAAGTCATCACTCTAGAATATGCCTCTCATAGTCAACAACGAGGGCTGCTATTTAGGGCAGCAAGTCCCTGCCTTTTAGTAGAGAATATTTGCCTATTTGCCTTTTCTTTTAGTATAGAATATTTGAAAGCTCGAGAAAAATTCATCATAGGAAACCAAGAAAGTTAATGACTTAGCAGGCCTAGTTGTGCTATGCAATGGAAGAGTGATCCCCTGGAACCATTTGTTAAAGTAAACAAAATGTAAAATTTTGTTTTGAGTTTCAAAAGTACAATTTGGATAATACTATCTTTATCTTTAGTATTGAAGATTTGAAAGCTAGAGAAACTCTTTGTTATAGTCACGAAAGTGTAAAATATCGAGTTTCAAGTTGTGCCATTTTTTTTAATTGCCGGAGACTGGAGTCTTATTTACATGGACAATCAGATTCTTCAAGGCATTGTTGTCTACAAATTGGTGTAGTGTGAAAGTAAAGGAGGATCACTTCTTTTAACATGAACGTGGTTTCCAAAGTTGGTTCTAGCATGGTTCTTAAGTCACCTGACATGGGGACACGGGACATGGGGATTCGAGTGTCTGACACGGACACGCTGACCCCCGAAATCAAGACACGTTATATATATATATTACAAAAAAAAATTATATATCTTAAAAAAATTAAATTATAGACATATAGATCCATTTTTTTACAAATATTCATTATAAATCAGATTCAATGCACATTTAACATTAGTATTACACATTTACAAATCAAATCAGTAATCACAATCATATTATGAGACACATAGATATCATAGTCATAGATCAAGATGTCAATACTCATGAGTCAAAACCATATTTCTCATTAAGTCATGAAAATCAAAATGTATACAGTATAATCATATAATGTATTACATAGATGTCGGAATGCCACTGACAATAGTAAATACAAAAAGGTGTAGATCAAAATAGAAGAATGAAGAGTCTCATCTATCAATGGTCCTCATCTTCCTCCAAGCATGAATCAACAAACTCATCACTGCTCTCCTCCTCCTCCTCCTCCTCAACCATGATAGGATCAATATCTGCTGGTGTGGAGGATGACCCCTCCAAAGGATCACTATCATCAAATGTCACTGGCTCTAGCACTGGATCATTAAGATCTGGGTTGGCTAATGCCAACTCATTACTGCTTTCCAAACCCATATCATCAGGAAAGACATCCCACATTTTTGTCTTTCCCTTCATCCACTCCTCCCTCTTCCTGTAAATAAGACGAAGGTTGGTGTGCACATACACCATCGTCTCTGCTCTATACTGCTCAAGCCTGCTCTTCTTCAAACTGTACAAGTTGCCATATGTGCTCCAATTCCTCTCACAACTAGAGTATGGTGTAACTTGAAAGATGATCCTCAAGGCTAGCTTCTGTAGAATAGGGCATGTTGCCCCATGAGTTTCCCACCAATTATAGGGATTCTTAACTCCCCTATCTCCAACCACATCATAGCCTCCAAATCTCCCAGTAGCATAGGAAAACTCTACAAATCGAGGATTCAACTCATCGAGTAAGCCTCTATTCTGAAACAGCCGCCTAAATGCTATCTTCCTCCCCTGTGAAATCTCTCTATCCATGTGAGGAGGGACTCTATGTGAGGTGACGGTCCCAACAGTGAGCATTCCTAACTGTAGAACTTGGGGTTCAAGGAGTGGGCCAAGAAATGCAAAGGTGTACAATTCTTATCCCACCTGGAGATAAGAATATCCTGAATGGCGGACCATAGGTTCTCTGCTGATGTCTCATACTCGGGATACTCATTCTCCATAACAATGGTCCTCATGGACTCAATCATGGAATCCCACCCCTCATAAACATCCGCTAGGATGGGTTGGTCCGTGCCTGCAAAGCGCAACAAAGAAATGAGTGGCTCCATGATCTTAATGGTAAGATCCACCCTCTCCCACCAAACATCATCCAATACTGTGTCCTTCACCTTTTTTGAAGCACTTTGATCTATCTTTCTCCAGAAAGACCAATACTCTGAAATCACCATGGACCCAAGAGCGGTTTTGACCTCCCTCAACCTCTTGAGCATGATGAATGAGGAAGCAAACTGAGTATCTGCAATCTTCAACAATGAAAGATGTGTGTACTCATTTGTAGATGGTGAGGGCATTTGTATGGTTTTGTACAAAGTTACGGATATGGCGTGCATCCTCAATAATGTTGTCAATCCATGTCACATCTGAAGAAATGGATTTGAGTGCTAAGTTCAAGGAATGGACAATGCAAGGTGTCCAAAAAACATGTAAGAGCAAAAAAGACAAGTATAAATGACTCTACAACACTAACAAGTTAACAACACAAATCATTAACAATGAAAGGTGTCATAAATGAAAATACCTGTGGATATTTAGTTTCCACAATCATGCCAGCGGCCTTGCAAACAGGTGCATAGTCCATGATGATTTGTACACAAGAATCAACACCTACTTCTTCAATGGTTTTGATGAATAACTCACCCATAAAATGTGCATCCTTGTATTTCCCAAGAGCATCCACCGCTTTCAAGAACATCGGTCCATTTTGGGAAGATACCATGGAATTGATGAATGGATGGCATGTTGGATCCATCCATCCATCGGAAACAATACTCACTCCAGATGAGGGCCATGTTGCTCTAATTGGCTCAAGAATATTTTCCACCTCCTTCTTTGCCTTAACCAACAATGTGGTTCTAAGCTTCTCCAAACCAGGAGGCACATAACCAAATGGAGCTCGTTCACTGAGACTTCGACACATCTCAAAAAACAATGGTGACCGTGCCACATTGAATGAGATGAAGTTGAGGTAGAAAAAGAATGCAATGGTGAGGTCTACCTCTTCTCGTGCCTCTTGTTGGAAAATCTTGTCCATTGGACCACTTGGCCTCTTTTTTGCTAGATGCGAATCACCTCTAGGTGGAAATGGAGACCGAATTGTAGAGGGTTTCCTTAAGAATGAAAGAGGATCCTCATCATTTTTCTTGCTTTTTGCTGCTACATTCCCTGCGCCTTCTTGATCCTCCTTTCCCATTTCTTTCCTTTGGATAACACTCACACCTTTACATGAAGAAATCCCACAATTAGGGAGGGCCAACAAATGGCTCTTAACTCGGTAGTATTTGCTCTTGAATTCATTCTTGCAAAAATTGCAAGTTCAAGACACATTGCCTCCCCCACATAGCTTTTCCTCGGGCCCTTCTTTCCAAGTCACATACTTCCACAAAGGGTATTTCTTTTCTTGGGCTTGTTGTCTTGCTAAAATAGGGTTCAATGGAGCATGAGCTCCACTAGTAGCAGATGGAGCATTAGCAAGAGGAGTAGAAGAGCTTGTGTTTGGAGGAATAGGAGGGGAGACATTAGATGGGGCATTTCTCCCTTTCTTTTTCCCTCTACCTCCTCCCCTAGTTGAATGAGACGTTTTTCTTCTTGCTTGTTGGTTGAGCTTGCAATCCATCCAACCAAATCCACCTTCACTTGCAAAAAAAACCCTTCCAAATCCTTTAGCACCCTTCCAAATCCTTTAGCACCCTTCCAAAGCCTTCAAATCTTCTTCACCTGCAAATAAAACCCTCTTAGAGCTCTCCCACAAATTAGAAATGAAATAAAAAGATGAGAAAAATCGCGTTTTTATGGGCCCGGCTGTCAAAATCGTGTCTTGTTTTCGGGACACAATGGGACAGTGCCTGGACTCGTGTGTCCGAACATGGGACACGATTGACAGTCGTGTTGAACACGATGGACACGATCTGTCAACGTGTCCGTGTCCGACACGCGGACACGAGACACGTGGCCCTAAATCAACGTGTCTAGTTTCTTAGCATGGTTCTATTGTAAGCACATGCGTGTCTTTGTTTATGACATCAAAACTAAGACATTGTTTGAATGTGATTTAGG
Organism: Pseudotsuga menziesii; assembly: GCA_001517045.1. Taxonomy (NCBI): domain Eukaryota; kingdom Viridiplantae; phylum Streptophyta; class Pinopsida; order Pinales; family Pinaceae; genus Pseudotsuga; species Pseudotsuga menziesii. Next base: position 148,624 of record LPNX010752944.1, read on the forward strand.
GTTTTGCTGTTGTTCAGATCTTGGCTACAAAATTGAGCAGTGAAGTGACGTTGTAGCAGATCTAATTTCCACCTTTTGCGGAATGAACTTGAGTAGCGTGATTGTCAAGCTTGGATGAAGGAATCATGGGACTAGTGCATGAAACTTTAATGTTGAAGGTTCTAAGCATTCAATGGTCACGTGCATAGATTGCATTCACAACGACAAACGCATTGGCATCCCCCTATGCATGCCTTTGGATCATCCCTCAAGCTCATTTTGTTTGTGCATTTTTCCAGAATGACTCATCAAAGAATTTAGGGGAGATCAAGCAGGGGTCCTTGATCTCTCGAGGTGGTCTTAATTAGAAGGAGAACTCCTTAGGCTCTGAGAGTAGTGAGGACACGGCACCTCCATGGAGAGAAAAGGTAGACTTGCAGCAAATGTGGAACTTATCTCGGAGGTGGCTACCTAGAGGATAAAATTATGAGGAAGCATGGCACGAAAGTGGCTCTCAATTGCTTGCTACGAATCTTTCGCACGATAGAGATCCTGATTCCATGCATGGAGACAACGAAGAGACTTTTCAATGGGGATGTAGAGTGGAATGGACTGAACCCTTTCCCCTTGGGGAGGAGTGCCGTCAAACGAAGGCTCATTACGCAAACATAGATTCTCAGCCTAGTGTACACTGCACGGATGCAAAGCACGAATGCGACAAGCTGGTCGCTCAGCATGCCAGCTAGGATGGAAACATAGATTTACGCCAGCAGGAAAACGAGTGCCTTCTCTTCAGGCAATGTTGAAGATCTTTGCTATCACGTGGAATAGTTGGAAGCGCTCTTAAAACGACTAGTCAATGGCAAGAGGTAGGCATAGGCGTTGTTATGCCAATCATGATAAAGTAGACAATCCCTAAATTATCGTAAACCAGAACCATGAGAACAACAACGCCAAGAAAGATGATTTTAGATGTTCTATGCAAGCTGTCATGTCCCACTTTTTGCTCTCTTTAGGTAGTTATATGACTTGCTATATAGCACTTAAGGATTTTATTTTGATTTGTAGCTCTATAATGGTCTCCATTTGACTCTACTTATGTTTTTTTGAACTCTTTTTGGTCTGGGCTAGTTTCCAATCATGGTATCCTAAACCAAGAAGGTTGTATCTATATTTGTAAATGTATTTTATTTTTATTTGCTTGTACTTACAAAAGAAACAAATTATAAAGAGTCATAAAGATAAACTGTCATTTCAATCTTGATTATAATTGTTTTCTATAAAATAGGAGTTAGTATTCAACCATTTTGTTATATTCATCTTTACTTGATTAATCATAATAAAGCATAGACATCAAGTAATGTGTTGGGTCCAGATATATCTTTCATTTTTTTGGAGCTTCTCAAACACAATGAATAATAGGTACTATGACAAATTAATGGCATTAAAAGCTTATGAATTAAAACAACAAACTTAGCTCTTGGAAAAATATTGAACCAATACAAGACAACTAATTGGTATCCTTTGTCTAAACAATAACACTTTGACTGCTTAGAATAGAGGAACACTAAATTAAATCAGTGATCTTTACATGCCTCCAGTTTTCGTACCTTATTCTTCATAGGAATGTCTTCTCTTTCATCAAGAGTGAATTTGATGACGAAAAAAATGAACTGTAGTCCAAAAAGATTAATGGTAAATAAAAAGTAGTGAAAAAATTAAATCATCATCCAATTTTCATTTTGGCAGGTACGGTGACAATGAAATTTTAGGCATGCATGCGAAACGAATATGAAAAATAATTCAACCCAATCGAATGAATCACTGAATTTCTGAATTTATTGGGCCGAGTCGGCCGAATTTGGTAACAATACAGAAATCTATTTAGGGAAATCAAAATGAGGTTTTCACTTTTGGAATAGAAAATGTCACATTCCAAATAAAAAAAACCAAATGATGACTTCAACATTACATTTTTTTTTAATAAAAAAACAGACTTTTCAAACCAGAACTTACAATAAAAAAAATACCCACATTATGACTTCAACATTACATTTTTTTTTTAAAATTAAAAAACAGACTTTTCAAACCAAAACTTACACTTTTGGGGTTCACATTATGACTTCAACACTATTTTTTATTTTTAATAAAAAACAGACTTTTCAAACCAAAACCTACACTTTTGGGGTTCAAAACAATTTGAAAATCTGAAAATCACACTTTTGGAATTCGAAAATTGCACTTTTTGAAATTGAGTTTGGGCTTTTTAAACTTGATTTTGCACTTCAAAAGATTGTTTTGGGTTTGAGAAAGTGGTTTTTTGCACGTGTTTTTAGTCTGATGTATAAATCTAATTTTAATGAAATAAATGTTGTATCTTAGTAAGTGTATTTAGGTGTTTTGTGATTTGAGCATAGTATATATATATTTAATGCGGTTCAGGCCTGTCCAAGAGGCCTCACCTTGTTAGGCTATTTTTTATTCTATCCTGGACACCAAATTTGGATGCCTAACCTTAAAGGACACAGAGAATTGAACCCTCTACTTCGACCTTCAACTAAGTTAACCACATAACTATGATTTGAACATAATATATGCTTCCCCAGTCAAAAAAATCTAACAAGAAGTTAGATGTACCTGGTAAATCATGAGATCATCACAATAAATGTTAAGAAACAATCATAATCCATAAAAATGAAAATGAAAGATGGGAATCTAGATGGAGTTGTTGATGAAGGGACCCAATATCTCAAGTATCCAAGATTCAGAATATGGCCTTACACATGGTCTCAAATATAAAACCTTTTTGGAAAAGCTTGAATCTCATGAAAACCAAAAAGCTTGAATCTCATGAAAACCAAAATATTACAAGGGGCAAGAAAATATTGGAAGGAAGAACTGAACGTTGAAAATGTAACTTTGGTATCAGAAGACAGATGGACGGTTGAAGGTGGTTTAGTCAAAATTATAGGAAGGGTGATTTGGTGTGAATCAGATCCTCCTCTCAGACATTTTCGAAAATTGGAAAGCCTGCTGGAATTGAATAAGTGGTTAAATTTTGAAACAAAATTTATGTCTTGTGTTATCGTTCCATCATGGTTCATTGACACTTCATGTATACCATATTTTCATGTCTTTTATTTTTCATGATCGCTACATTTTCGCTCACTCAATGTCATTGATTTTTCAAGCGCGCGATATTTTCGTTCATGGATTGTTGATTTTTCTTGCGCGCTATATTCATGGTTCATTGTCCAGTGTGAAGCCTTTTTGGGGGATATTGTTTTACCATGAATTTATATCATGTTAAAACTTTGACCACAGATTTTAAAATTTTAAAGAATTTTGAACATATTTATCATTTGATGTAGATGACATCTTGACTGTACACTTTTTAAAGAATTTTGAACATATTTATCATTTGATGTAGATGACATCTTGACTGTGCACTTCATTTTGACAGCTTTTTAGGACACTAATTTGAAACGAATTTAAAAAATTGAACAATGAAAATGTGTAATTTCAAAGTAAATTTTATATAAATGATAAAAAATAAGATAATTTAGATGGATTTCATTTCATCTACTCAAATTCAATTTCATTCTATTTACTCAAATTCAATTTCGAATTTCGTTGAAACATATTTTAGCTTGGATATCCAAAATAACAACAAAATAGTATTTCCCAGAAAAATAAATATTATATAAAATTTTGAAATACAACGAAATAGGTGAAATTAAATTACCATGTAAAACACAGAAAGTGCAATTCAAACCCTTATTGATAGCGAATAGGAGCTGATCTGTGTCGGAGCAGGATAAGCGTTCACCAAATCGCCCCCGACTCGCCGGAATCCGGCAGATCAATTTTGGTGTAAATCATACTTTCGAGGAATTAAATCGTAATTTTAATTATTTGGGTAGTTTTAAAATGCCCGATTTAGTATCGAAAGAGCTAATAAGATTAGTAGAATTCCAAAATAATGAAATAAACAATTTCACAGCAAACATTTGACTGATTTTAATAAAAAATCGGCCGGAAAAACGGGGCGATTTGGTGAACGCTTATCCTACGCGATCTGGGTCCCGTATACAGTTCCCCAGTCCCAGTGTGGGTTGAATTGAGCCGCTAAACTATATGGTGGAGCCATCTACAACTTTATATGGTCCCAATTTTTCACGTGGCTGTCTACTTTTCTGTTCAACCTACGAAAATGTCAATTTAAAAAACAGAAAAAACATGCCTTGTGGCAGGTCAGAGCAGACCAGCCCAGCTATATATATGAGCACTACGAGGACCCCTGCCATAATCCGTGCCTTATATTCCCTTGATTCCATAAGTGTACTCCCTGAAGATCATCCCTCTCAAGGCATTCTGAAGACAGCTGCTTATTCTGATCCTGAATCCTCCTTTACCTTATCTGAATTCATCCCATGGCTATCTCTGCTACCTCAACCTCTTTAAAATCATGCCTACGAAACACCAGCCTGCTTGGATTGGCTTATTCAAACTCAAAGGGCTCTTCGTTTTCTTCCCAACTTAATAATAATAGTTGTGTAGCCTTCAAACTAACTAGTTGTTTGAAGCCGTTCAAGGCTGAGATTTTTGGGGGACAGTTGACTTCAGTGGCGGCTTCTGCTCAAAGCCAAATACAGTTTCACAGCTCCTCTTGGTTGAGGACAGGGGCATCAATTCGACATAGGGCCAAGGCCATCGCTTCTTCTTCTGCACAAGCTCCTCCAAGTAAACCAAAGCAGTCCTCCCCTCCACTAATTTGATTCTCATTTGTTAGATCAGATCAGAAGATGTTATGTGATTTATGTCTCTGCTGTGCTCTATGTGTGTATTGACCTCTTCTCTTCTCTTCTTCTTTGTTGCAGGCGGCTCTGTTCAGGAGTTGCATGTGTATGAGATAAATGAATTGGACAGAGGGAGCCCTGCTCTCCTTCGTCTTAGTCAGAAGCCTGTCAATCATCTGGGAGATCTAGTGCCATTTAGCAATAAGGTATGCTAAGCCCAGTAACCCAGAAGGAATGATTGTCAATTGATTCAGATACTGATCCTTTGTTATCAGTTTTTAAGAAAGTACTACAATGTTTTAATAAAGTAATACAAGATCCGTCTTTATACTTTTTGCACACCTCTATCCCCTATCCTAACCATTCAGTTTCCTGCACATGAAGATGTGCATTTGTGTTTAAGCCACCCACTAGGTGGGGGAATGAAGGTATGCATTTGTGTGGAGGGTGGTGGTCCCTTCCCCCTGGGGGCAGATCATCCACCATCACCTCCACCCCTACCACCCATTATCCTGGCCATAAAAAGTGCATTTGTGCTTTACCTTATGAAACATTTGTGTGGTGATGATGGTCCTTTCATCCCCTTTCTCTTTTCAGGTTCACCCCTTTAGAGAGGTGAAGAGCATTCACAGTTTATATAGAGGTGGGATACTATATTGCATTTAAACATATATCAATCTAATGATGATGAGCATCCACAGCCTATATACAGTTAGGTCATTGTGTTGAACTTACATAGATCCCATTTTTGAGTAATCTTGACTGTGGGTATCACCACTCAGTTCAGTCTTGATCAACCAATCCAATACACTGGTTACTGTAAACTTGATTACGGGGTTTAACCCTGAGAGGATCAAGAGTTGAACCAGTGACCTTTTCGATTTTGAGAATAGAGATCTTAAATCTTGCACACGATCGCTTGAACTACCCCTCGGATCTATGTAACATAAAACCTATCCCACTTCAAAGTGAATTAAACCCATATTGCCACCCTGTTTTGTCCAACCAGTCAAACCTTTTGCAGAGCATGTTTCTTGCAAGTGGGTGTTTCAAACCCACCAATCCCCATTACTGAACGCAAGAGCAGCCTTGTTGATTTACAATCATTATAATGTAATTGGACTAGGCTATGCAGTTACTGCTAATTGTTAGTTGAAAACTGACTTTTCTCCTCACCTTCCTATAAAAAGCAAATCTGAGCATTTTCTCTCTGCAGAAGGAAGCTTCCTAATTAAATGCTAACTAGCTAGTTGCTTCTCTCTATGAGGAGGCGGCTGTACAGTGGCAATCTGCAGAGCCACAACCTATATAGAGGTGGTCATTGTGTTACACTTAGACAAATCACATTTTGAGGAACTGAACCTTGACAGGGGATATCACCACCCTGTCTTGATCAACCAATCAAACACCATTAGTGTACAGTATTATTGTTTTAAAAGCTGAAAACCATCATCCGCCACCTAGCTAGTTGGGAGACATTCTGTAGCATGAAAAATACCCCGCTCTGGAGTGAATTGACCCATATTACCACCCTGTTTTGACCAACCAGTCCCCCTTGTAGTGTTATGGCTTTTAAAGCATGTTTCTTGCAAGTGGGTGTTTCAAATCCACCAATCCCCATGATTGAACAACGCCAAAGCCTTGTTGATTATCTGGGCGTTTACTGTTAATTTTCAGTTGAAAACTGAGTTTTTCCTTAAGCTTGCTGTAAAAGTGAATCTGAGCATTTTCGCTCTGCAGAAGGGAGCTTTCTAGTTAAATGCTAACTAGCTAGTTGCCTCTCTCTATGAGGAGGCAGCTGTACAGTGGCAATCTGCAGAAGCGTTTAGGAATAACAGCTGGGATCTGTATTCTCATCCAATATTTTCCTGAGAAGAAAGGAGATCGTTATGAAGCAATCTACAGCTTTTACTTCGGAGATTATGGCCACATCGCTGTGCAGGTAGGTCATCATTTTGTTCCAATTCCATTCAAAACTTACATATTTATATTTTTGTATTTGACGCTCGGAATTGCCTGATGATGTTATCTGGATTAAAAGGACTTAAAATAAGTACTTTCTTCCTTGAGGCCTAATGCAATAATTAATGCGTGCCCCTGTCCATTACATTACAGGGACCTTATTTGACATTCGCAGAAGGGGAATCATACCTTGCAATCACTGGGGGTTCTGGCATATTCAATGGAGTTCGTGGGCAAGTGAAGTTAAAGCAGATTGTTTTTCCTTTCAAGATATTCTACACATTTTACTTAGAGGGCATTTCAAACCTGCCGGAAGATCTTCTGGGTGAGCCTGTGCCCCCAACACCAGATGTGGAGCCATCTCCCGCTGCAAAGAATACAGAGCCTCATGCCTGTGTGCCCAATTATACACAGTAATTATTAGTTTACCTGCAACGAATAACAACCCTGCAACCCTAAATAATATATTGTACTTGTATGACAGTTTTTTTTTCTTTTTCTTATTGGTGTTGTTCAACCTATAGTCTCAGACAATGGACCAGAGATAGAGTGCAGGCTCATGATGCTTGGTCTTCCTCTCTTTTTCTTCATACAGCTTGGGAAAATGAGCAAAGTAATTTGGCATGTACTATGTATAGACAAATTAAACAGTCATATTCTTGAACATCTTGGCCTTCTGAATCTGTTATTAGTAAATTATGTATGGATGATGCATGAGATGTTGGGGCTGATCCAGAGGCAGCAAGTATGTCAAACCAAGACTAAAATGGAGGTTTTTTCTCTTGAATGTTTACATGAATAAGTTATTGAACTTATATCTTCGTCAACAACCCTGTCCTTAAACTTCAAGTCTCACTGATTGGGCTTGAGATTGAAGTTTTCTTTGAGCTGAAGCACTTTCATTCAATTAAACTTTCATCTACCCAATATGAAGCAGATTTGACAGGGATGTTTGCAACTTTACCTGCAATTTAAAGAGATTTAAGGCTATAATGATTTTACTTGATTGGTTAGAGAACAGCATATACAAAGATAGTTTGAAGATGGAAACTGATCCACATAAACTTTAACATTCCTTATTTTTTATACATTTAAAAATCTTTAAATGATTTATATGACCTAAATCCCTCGAATATGCAACCTTAAAAATAAATAATTACTCTCTGATCTACTCCTGGATTGAGCGTTGTCCACAATTTAATGAGAAATCTTTTGATGTTTTCAAGATATGGATTCTAATTCCTAAGTGTACGTGGTGGAAAATATGGCTTGTCAGGAATAATTTGATCTTCAGTAATCAGAGCTCGTCCCCGTAGATCGTGGCTAGGAGTATCAAACTGGCAATCGTTGATTCAACGGGATGCCTTTCGTCTACTTCAAATCTGCCCTCTACGTTCTTGTCTTGGCTGGGACCCTCTTCATCTGGTATAAAAAAATGGTATGTGTTAAACCTGTCAGTACTCCTTGGCGTTTCCGTGGCACTGCTAATACTTTCAAGCAAAAATGGACGGGTTCCTCTCCGGCTACAGTCTTCTTTGACGGTGCATCCAAGGGAAATCCTGGGATCTCTGGAGCTGGTGGTGTGATTTTCTCTCCAAATAGTCGGTTAGAATCCAACTTTAGCTGAGGACTGGGAATCATGTCAAATAACCAATCTTAATGTTACAGCCTCCTTATCGCATGTCAGATAGAAAAAGATAAAGGATATCAGTGAATCCAAATTTTCGATGATTCTGAAATACTGATCAAAGTTTTAAACTCAGTTGGCCAATTAAATAATTTTGCTTAGAATTTGGACTATTCTGAATTACTTCGAAGGTGTTGAATATTTCCATATTCTTCAGGATCTAAATTCTTTTGCCGATGATTTGGCTAACAAAGAATGCCTTCTTTCTCAAGGCACTCTCTGCATCACTGGAGAATCTAGCCTCTTTCATCCAATCCTGTAATGCGTATTCTAATAAGCTGCAAATTGCTTACTCCGAGAGATTCATTCTCCATCTGTAAAATTTTCTGTTTAAATTTTGATTCTCTAAAAGATTTTTGTTTTGTTTGTATATTTGTTTGCTTGGCATTTTTCATAGGAGACCAGTGTCCTTCCTTATATATATATATATCCGCTTTTGTTAAAAAAAAATCTTAAACTTTTTAAATTTTAAGAAAACAATTACACCTCAAAAAAAATTCATTCATTTTTGTAGTTAATAAATCTGAATTTAAAATAAATTTATATTAATACCAATATTCAAACCATATAAATTGTTAACATAATTATAAGCCTTTCAAATCATAATACTCAATACTACCTAGTTGTAAACCCTTACACTATTGAGCAATTTGCAACCATATAACATTATAATGAGCAATCTGCAACCAATATAACATTATAATGGGTTTGAATTGTGATATGCATGCAGATCTAACAAAAATACACAGGAAGGTTCGATACACATTGAACAATAGACAAAAAGATGTAGAACACAGAATGACCATCCATCCCTCGAGTTAGCGAGGATTGCCTCTTTATTCTCTTTATTAACTATTACAATAGGAGAAAACTAGAAACTAAGAAAGCTTCTAAATATTATAATACGAAAAGCCGAGGTTTTTTCTTTATTGATTGTTATAATAGAAACAACTAAAAAAACAAGATAAAGATACTAAATATAGTAATAGGAATCTTTCCTTCACATCCTGAGTTGGAAAAAGAATGAATGCATCCTTCTTGGTGGCTCAATTCCTCCTTGGTTAGAGCTGAAAGCGTCCCTGCTTCCGCCAGCAAATAAGGAAATTTGTGCTTTAGTGTTTCCACAGACATCCATTTGGCTTGAGCTGGAGGATGTCCCTTTCTACCCACCAGATAAGAAAGGTACTATTGATGGCGAGTGGTCCTGGTCCTGGAGTCCAAAATTTGATCAGCGAGCAATGGAGGCTGAAAATCTGGAATATTATCTAATAGATGATGCACGGTGACTGCTTCGTCCAACATAGGGGGTTCAAACAGTTTGATGTTGTTCACATTCAACACGTCATGGTTACCAAGATGACCAAGCAAGTCCAACCGATATGCATTCTCATCAATGCGTTCCAAAACAGTGTAGGGGCCATATCGTAATGGATGTAGTTTATGATGGTGATGTTGATTGCATGGGCAGACCCGGGTTTACTATAATCAACCAATAACACCCCTAGCTCACTGGCCCTTTCGGCGACAGACCGCACAGCGGCCTGAAGTCTCACCCGAAGTGATTCTAATGGGTTGGCCAAGGACTCAAGCGTCTTGGACCAGGTTCCGTGGCAATCCTACTGGTGGCTCGCAGCTCTCCTAGCTGCGAGATCTCTTTCCTGCGCGTTGCGCGATCTTCCGCTCGCGATGCGCGATCTATTCCCCACTCGTGGCCCTTCTAGCCACGGCGTCTCTACCCTTGCGCACGTCGTGCGGATTCTTCTCCCGTCGCACAACTTCCTCCTTTCCACAATATTCCCAATCTTACCGTATCGCCGCGCCCCGTGCGACACGCAACTTCTGCTCAACGCTAAGTCCTCGACCTACGGTATCGCGCACCACAGCTCCTCTGTCGGTGCAGTATCGCCTTCTTGCAATACCCTCCTCCCGCGGCTTAGCGCACCTAGCGTTGTTCGTGTCGACGCGCAAGACTCGATACCCAGACTGTCTTACTGTGATTAATTAACTATCTAAGGCAAGCATAAATAAGTCCTTATACGACGTGCCTAGGATTTCAACTTATAGTTATCTTCCTGTAGTGCTGTAACTAAATAACTCATTCATACATTAACTGTAAACAAATTGCATAACATAACTGATGGATGCAGCAAATAAACACAATACGTAAATCAATCATAGAACACGGGATTTTAACGTGGTTCGCCCCCAAGATGGGAGTTACGTCCACAGAACTGTGCTTCTCTATTATAGCTTAAGGGAAGGCAAACACAGTTCTGCTGCACCTCACATGCAGCTCAAGATCTTCTCACTTAGATCTTTCTTCTCTACCTTTATGTTGTCGCTCTTACAAGATACTCTTCCCTCGTAGTCGATCCCTGCGAATCGTTACATGCATGCTCTATAAGCCAGCTACTGGTTTCAGTAAGATTGCTACAGCTAAGACCAGAACTAGAGCTCAGCTTTTACAACAATCTACTTATCCTTATTGCCTATTTCAATCACGACTGTCTAACTATCTAACCAACCCTTTACAATGCAAAATTACATCCTTTTATAAGCAGCCCGAAGGTCTTGCTTTTACAACACTGTGGGCCTGTCCCAACAGTAACCCAAACCCTAATTAGTGACAGTCAGTCCTCTTTGTCCTTGAGGTAGCCGCTTCCCTTCACACCACAGCTCTCTGCAGTCTTCCATGCTTCCCGGCACTGACCATGGGTACTATGCGCCGCTTCTCTTTTCTGTCCTTCGTCTTTAATGCTCGAGCCTCGTTGCTCCTTCTTCTTTATGAGGGTCGCTGAGCTCTCCTGTCTTCCGCCACTGCCTTCAATGCAGTGGGTGACTCTCCTTTCTCGGCCGCTCAGGTACCGTTGCCTTTCTTTGACTTTCCTATCTCAAAAAGTCATGGTTTCCGGCTCTGCTCTGCAGCTGGAAACGTGCTACGGCGTCGTAGCTCCGTCTTATCTTCTTTCTGCCAAAACTTATCTCTCCGCTAAACTTAGCAGCTTCTTCTGTAGCTGCGGGACCCTACTCCAACAGTCCCCTAACACTTACTTGTGGCTCGCCCTCGAGCCACTACCAGCGGGCTTCTCCTGCCGTAGCTTCTCCTTCGCCTCCTGCGAAGTGCGCTGTAGCTTGTCCCGAAGTCCTGCGACTTCGTTCTTCATTACCTCGACACGCCCTCTTGGAGTTTCGATAACTTAGTTTGCTGGGCTCTCTTATCCTTTCTGCTCGTAGTCACAGTTTCGCTCTCTTCGCTCGTTCTCCTTTGAGAATGCTCTAGTGTTTGAGAAGTGCTCCACAGATATCCTTTCCTTTTTATCTGGGTTAGAACTTTTATCACAAGGAAAATCTGTATCTTCCAGCCTTCTCAAACATTTCATTCAGTCTGGAGCCTTGTGTATGGAAGAGAAGCAAACCATGAACTTCGGTCCGAGAACAAGCCTTTGTCCTCGTTCTGGAAGTCTCCCCTCCGCTGGGTTTACAGTCTTCTTCCACTTCTCTTCTTTTCGAAGTGGTCTAGATCCACATGCTGCCTCTGACCCTCAGGTTTCTGTTTCAGTGCCTCCGCAATCTTTCGTGCTTCTCTTAGCTGATCAGATAGGTCAGCGATTTTCTCCCGTTGCTTTCTTTTTCTCATTTTTACTTTCCACCTAGCGGGAGATTTCTTCTCATCATTCTTCTGCTCTGCTTTCTTATCTTCAGTGATCGGCTCGGCGTTCTTCTTCTCCTTAACAGAGACTTTGGTGACAACTTCTACTTCTGGCGCTTGACTCTTCATCCTTAGCGGCTGTCTGACTTGTGCTGTACTTAATTTCACAACCCTGGGTGACGTCGTCATGGCGGACCTACGGCCACCAGGGTCAAAACGTCTCAACATGCCTTCTAGAGGTTCGTCCTCAGTCAGAATCCGCTTGGCTCAATACTCTGGGCGTGCAGTGGCTTCGAACTCTGGAAGTCACTGTACTCTGTAACTTAATTGGCTCTGCACAAGGGACACTTAGCACTGCCCTGTATAGCTCTCGAGATTTGGCAACTGTACCCTTCCTACTTGAAGGATGTCTACTTTTATGCCGAAGGCATACTACCGGACGCAACGGTCATCCTGGGTCAAACCTGTTGGTCATCATAATTACCTGGACGAGACCCTACCCGTCATTCTGATCCGCCATAATTGTTGAGATCTGATCACGTGTCCCTCAAAGCGTGCGTATACAGGCACCGGTGTCGTCAGAGATTTACCAAATCTGGAAAAATTTATTATACTGTTGCCAAATCTACGGTAGGGGATACAGGTCATTTCTTCATTAACTACCTGTCAGACAGTGACTTGACTAGCCCACTGTCGGTTGCAAATTGAGTACGTGGCACGGCGAAACATCGTACTGCTGTGATGCAACTCCGCATCACCTGCGTAAACAAACAGCGTTAAATTTTTTTTTCTTTTCAAAACCCGTCCTGGTGCGATTCCTCACAACTAGACTATCTGCCGGTGTAGACTGATTCCCGGTGCGATGCTTCCTTTCAACTACACTGGACATCTGCACCATCATAAACTGGTTTAAGCTAGGGCTGAGAGGCGAGGTGGCTGTCACTATAGAGCTTAAGCCTACTGCCATTGATCCATATGGGAAGAAGCTCCCCGTTCAACTGGCTAAGCTGAACGGCACCTCCCTCCGTAACTTGCTGTATCTGATACGGCCCCAGCCAATGTGTCTTGAACTTCCCTGGAAACTTAATGAATCTATTGTCATAGAGGAGTACTAGGTCTCCGATCTGGAAAGTCTTACTCTTAATGTGTCTGTCATGCCAAGCTTTTTCTCGTGCTTTCTGCACTTTCTGATGGAATCCGGCGATGAATCTGTCTTCTTCTAAGGCAAGCAGCTGTGCTAGCCTTTCCTCCACTGTGTCTGTATCAGTCATCTCGGTAATCTGAGCGATTCTTAAACTGGGAAGAATATACTCCATAGGCATAACAGCCTCCTGTCCATATACCAAGTTGAAAGGTGTGTGTCCCGTAAGTTTCTTGCATGTGGTTCTGTATGCCCATAATACAGCGTTAACCTGGAGATCCCAATCATTCCTTTGGTTATTGCAGATTTTAGTAAGAGCATTTTCTAGAATCTTATTGAAGGCCTCCACCGTACCATTAGCCTGTGGGTGGTAGGGAGTGCTCTTATGGTGTTGGATCTGGAATTCTTCTGTCAATGCCTCAATAGTACTGTTCAAGAAATGTGTGCTTTGATCATTCATCAAAATTACTGGGCATCCAAACCTACTGATGATGTTTTCAAACAGGAACTGTGCGGCTGTAGCAGCGTCACAATTTCTTACTGCTTTGGCCTCTGCCCATCTGGTGAGGTACTCTGTTCCGGTAATAATATATCTCGCACCCGTGCGCTTTCCTGGTGGGTTGATAGGACCCACAAATTCTATAGCCCATTTGTCAAATGCACGCAGCGTGACCTGGGGTCGCAGCGGCATTTCATCGTGTCGCGAGGGTTTTCCTACCCTCTGGCAGATATCGCAGCATCTGCAAAAGTCCTTGGTGTCTTTGTGTAACGTAGGCCACCATAGTCCTACCTCCAATATTTTCTGCGCAGTCGGCTTTCCAGCGAAATGACCTCCTGTGGTTCCTGAGTGTGCCTCTTTAAGAATAGCGTCTTTTTCATGCGGCATTACACATCTGCGTAGAACTTCATCCGGACCTAACTTATATAGGCATCTTGCAATGAGGGTGAAGTCTGCTGCCTTAACAACCAACTGCTTCTTTTGCTGCTTAGTGAACTCATCAGGTGCTACTCCTGTAGTGAGGAATTGAATAATGTTGGCATAGTAGTCATCTGCGATCTGTATAGAGAACAACGGCGCATCCGATAGATTGTATTCTAGGTTACTTGGCTCTTCTCCTGAGTCTATCCGCGACAAATGATCAGGTCCTGCATTCAGTCTTCCCGGTTTCACAATGATTTCAAAATCATACTCTTGAAAGAGGAGTAACCATCTATAGATTCTCCCCCTTAACACTGGTTTATTGACTAGGTACTTCAATGCGGAATGGTCAGTAAACATTTTAAACGAGGCGCCCAATAGATAGTGCCTGAACTTCTGCAGCGCATACACCATAGCTAAGCCCTCTCTTTCTGTTGTGGTGTAAATTTTTTCTGTTGTTGATAGCTTTCTGCTGGAATATGCGATGGGATGGTCAAGATCCCCTTCTCCTGGCTGTGTCAAGACGACTCCTAGTGCGATGCTGGATGCATCCACGTGTACATGAAATGGCTTAGTCCAGTCTGGAAACACTAGGATGGGTGCTGTAACCATCTTTTCTTTAAGCATGTCTAGGCTCTGCTGACATTCCTCATTCCATAGGAATTTTACATCCTTCTTGAGCAATTTCTCCATTGGTGCTGTGATCTTTGCGTAGCCCTTGATGAACTTTCTGTAGTACCCGGTATGACCAAGTACTGTCCTTAGTTGCTTGACTGAATTGGGTGCCGCAAGGTTTACAATGATGGAAATCTTCGCGAGATCTACCATCAAGCCTTGTCTGCACACAATATGACCCAACAAGATACCAAATGGTGCACAAAATATACATTTTTTCAAGTCTAGAGAAATCTGGTACTGCCTACATTTCTCTAACATCAGTCTTAAATCTCCTATGTGCTTATCGATTAGCCCAAATATAGTCCAGTCATCAAAATATACTTCTAAGAATTTATGGATGTATTCTTTAAATACAGCAACTACTACTCTAGAAAATATAGCTGGTGCATTCTTAAGACCAAAGCGCATTATCGTATATTGGAACGAGCCCCATTCTGTTGCAAAGGTGGTCTTAGATCGATCTTCTGGATGTATTCTGATCCGATGGTAGCCTGAAAAGCCATCAGTGAAGGAGTAGACCTCCTGTCCTCCCACGTTGTCTAATACTTCATCAGTGAACGGTGTTGGAAATGGATCATGACGTGATGGATCGTTGAGTTTTCGCAGATCAACACAGATTCTGATGTCCCCTTTTGTTTTCTTCTCTTGGACGACCATGGGGCTAACCCATTCGCTTTCTTCTACCGGCTCAATGATGCCTGCTGCTAGCATCTTATCAATCTCGTCCTTGACTTTTTCTTTGTAGCGCGGATTCAATCTATATGGGTGCTGCTTAACTAGTCTAGCATCCTCCTTCAATGGTATCCTCATCACCCCCAGGTCTCCGACTATTCCCTTCATCTCCGTGAACTTGGTGGGAAATAGGTCCTGATAGTCATGTAACAAATCTGCAATCTGTCCCACTGTTTCATCGTTCCAATAGTCTCCAATAGAGGCAAACTTAGGTTCTGCGTCTGTGCCAATATTGAACTTTTTAATCTTGATGGGCTCAGTGATTGCTGGAGTCTCTAAGTGTGGTCCTCCAACATCACGAGTTCCTTCCGACTCCGGAATGTTGGTGTTGCGAGGGTCCTCATCCGCCTCCTCTGATTTTGATGCAAAATTATAGCATTCCAACGCCTCTTCTAGCTGGATAGTCCACTCAGGTTGGACTGGTACTGAGATGGTGCAATCCTCAAATATCTTGGTCTTGATTATGTCTAGGGCCTGAGCAACACTTGGATGTTCTGATTCAAACGCAAAGGTGAGCAGGAAACTGTTTGTCATAAGTGACCATGTAGTCGTCCCCTTGCGTAATTCGGTCTCTGTGTACCAGTTCCTTGGAACTGTGTCCAATGTGTGAATGAATCTGTGAGCCCATTCATCCTCTGGAAGGTCTGACCAGTTCTGTTCACATGTCTGAATGTGTGCCCTGGGGTCAGTTTCTCCTGTGTACTTCTGCGGTACATACTCTTTATTGAGAGAAAATCTGATTGCCATCAGTCCTTTAATATCATCCCATGATGCGATATTTTCTTTATGCGCGTACCACCATCTTGCAGGTGTGGCTCGTACTGCAAGGTCCATAGCTGCGATTCTCTGCTCGTAAGGAATCTGTTGCTCAAACTGCTCAAGGAATTCCTGAATATCTGTTAGACCATGATATGATGGAATCTCAGTGATCTCTGTGCCAATCCATCGCAGAGATTTACTCATAAACGCACATCTGCGTGCTGAGACTTCATAAAGTCTGTTCTTCCAGTTCTCTAGACCAATATCAGAATCCGATGCGCATGAGCTGTCGCATTGCCAACTAATGTTCCCTTCTGCGGTTGGATTGATGTAGTCACTCTGGTTCGCGGTCATCTGGTAGAGACTATCCATGTTATGTGCCTCCTTCTCTGCTCGGATAGGTTCGATATATCTAGGACCTTGGTAAGGATCCAGCGGTGCGATGACCCGGATCTGCGCATCCTCAAAGGTCATTTGTCTTCTCTTTAGGTCGATGACAGCCTTGCTATCAATCGCCCAATCGATACTTAATAGTGCTGGATACGGTCGACTGTCGCCAATGATTTCTATAACTTCGAAGTCCACAAAAGTACGAACTTCGTCAATGTCAACTGGCACCTGTGGCAGTCGACCCAGTGGTGATACTCGCTGCTGATTAGCTAATCTCAGGTGGATAGGCGATAGGGCTAACTGAGGACTACCCATCTGTTCCCATGTCTGCTTAGTTAGAACATTCACCTCTGATCCCAAATCTACGACAACTTCGTCCATTTCGAACTCTCCAATTTGTGATGTGAGTTTCATCTCCCTTCCGGTCCTTGTATGTCCTGTAATATTATGAACAGCGTGGTGTGCACTGCCCGAGAGAGAAGGTTGCTGACACTGATCTATGATGTGCTGTAGCTCGCCGATAGCTTTTTCATTTCTCAAGAGCTTCAAACAACTGCGCAGGAAGGATTGTATACTTCCTGTCGATTCATCCTCGTCGCATCTTCCCGATGTGGTGGCCTGTGGTATCTGTTCTGGGCTATCGCCACGAGGTGCTTGCTGCGGTATGCCCCTAGACAGCGGTACCTGCGATCCTGATTGTGTAGGTTCATCGAAGGAAGCCTTGGCTTCATGAAATGTCTCTTTATTCTTCTGTAGGTCGAGTGCTGTTGCTTTTCTAGGAGCTCTGCGCACCCACTCCTGACTTGTGTTCTTTTCGGTCTCTTGCGGTGTCCCACTGGTGGAAGCACCACTACGAGTCACAATATTGACTCTTGGTTCAAGCTCTGCTTGTTCGGAAAAAATAAGCTGGATGTTCTGATGTGCTGCTGGCTTAGGGTCTTTGATCTTAGCTATCAGGATAGAACACTCTTCTATGGTATGATCGTAAGATTTGCAGTAGTTACAAGTGGTGGTGGGGTTCTGACAGTCCCTAGCATAATGTCCCACAACTCCGCAATTATAACAAGTGATTGGCCCACGACCTTGGCCAAAACCTCCTCCTCGGCCAAAGCCTTCTCCACGTGCAAAGCCTCCTCCATGGCCTCGTCCTCTGAATCCTCCTGCACGGCCTCCGTAAGCCTGATTCGACTGTGGTCTTGTTGCTGGACCCGGTGTTTTTGATTGGACTCTGTACACATCATGTTTTCTATCTAACATGAGATCATAGGCTCGACAGTCCTGTTCATCATGCCTGACGGATTTGCAGAAGACACAGTATAGGTTCTTAGGTGTCTGTACATACTTCTGAAGCAAAGGGCATTGCTGAGGCGGATGTCCTTGTGTTTTACATATTTCACACCATGGCCCTTGTGTTCGTGGTAAGGGGATAGGAGCCCCTGATGCTAAATATTCTGCAAAGACTGGACAGTTGTCTTTACTATGGCCTTGTACTCTACACTTTATGCACCATATGTCTTGCATAACCTCTTTCCCTTTCTTAAGTTCGTGTATCTGTAACGTGAGGTTGGCCAACTAGTTCTGTAGGGTTGTCATGCTTGTGGTAGTCTCTGCTAGAGGTGAAGCCTCTAGTTTCATTGCCATCTCCAGCGCTTCATCTTGAGTAGTGAGTTTCTGCTGCATTAGTGGCAGTCTGATGTGAGGGAGCAGCGCTACAATAAACCATTCTTTATGCTGCTCTGGTGCAAAGTCAAAGCTTACTTGGTCTATCAGGGCTTTGAATTTCTGATCAAAGTCCCATACTGATTCTGATGGAAGCTGCTTAATATCCTTGAGCTCTGTTATACACTGAGATTCAGACTTAGGTTTCTTAAACTCTTTGATCATGGTGTTCTTGACCTGGGCAAGTGTCTTGGGTAATGTAGTATACTTTATGTACCATGTCAAGGCTCTATCTCTGAGTGTGGTGACCAACTGTACAAGCTTAAGGTTATCATCGTTGATTGTTTTAATGGTCCACATGGCTTCACATAGGAACCAATGCTGTTCCGGGTCTTTTGCTCCTGTACCCTTAAAAATAGGTAGCTTCATGTCATCTCCCATTCTATTTCTCTGTGGTGGGTTCTGACTGACTGGGTTACTACCACTCAGTGGTGTAGGTGAAGGTGATGTAGCGGGAGTAGGTATTGTTTGTGAACTAGTAGACGGAGTACCTACGGGGTTATTCTGAGTCCCTGTCTGTTTTTGTGGGGTATAGGGGTGGTAAGGAATACCCCCCTCTGGTTCTTCTATGGTGCTAGGACTCTGTTGTCTAATACTGTCTGAACTGTCTTCAAATACAGGAGAGCTAAAATCTACTTTATACTTATTTCCACTACGTTTTCGTCCAATTTCATCAAAATCACTTTCAAACTCTTATGACATTACTATCTTTACTTATTCATCTGAGACTAGATCCATTGTTCCTTTTTCATATAGCAGCATCTTAAGGGACAAGTTTAGAGATCTTAGGTGCTTACCACGATATCCTCTGAAGAAGTATCGTTCAGCTACACTGAAGCTCTTTCTCTGGTCAACTGCAAATTCCATAACAAAGCCTTCTAGCACACTTTTCAGCCAGAATTCCATTGCTCTCGTAATGGGATTGTGAAGGTTCTGCACGGTCTGAATCAGCTCCGGTGTCCAGACAGTGGTTCTTTTCTTCTTGAATGTGTTCCTATCTGTCAACTTTGATAACCAGTCGAAAAGCTCGTTTCCATAGGTTGCAAAAAATATAGCGTGTATGTCTGAAGCGATATGCTTTTCTAACCAGGCCTCTGTGCTCAGTTTAGGGCTCCGATTTTCTTTCTTGGCAAACTCCCTTAAGTCTGAATCCAGCCACTGGTGAAACTCTTCTCCGGTAGGATGCCAACAGAACATTAACTCACAGTTGTTTAAACCGGCAACGAAACCATTTGTTGATTGCATGGGCAGACACGGGTTTACTATAATCAACCAACAACACCCCTAGCTCACTGGCCCTTTCGGCGACAGACCGCACAGCGGCCTGAAGTCTCACCCGAAGTGATTCTAATGGGTTGGCCAAGGACTCAAGCGTCTTGGACCAGGTTTCGTGGCAATCCTACTGGTGGCTCGCAGCTCTCCTAGCTGCGAGATCTCTTTCCTGCGCACTGCGCGATCTTCCTCTCGCGATGCACGATCTATTCCCCGCTTGTGGCCCTTCTAGCCACGGCGTCTCTACCCTTGCGCACGTCGTGCGGATTCTTCTCCCGTTGCACAACTTCCTCCTTTCCACAATATTCCCAATCTTACCGTATCGCCGCGCCCCGTGCGACACGCAACTCCTGCTCAACGCTAAGTCCTCGACCTACGGTATCACGCACCGTAGCTCCTCTGCCAGTGCGGTATCGCCTTCTTGCGATACCCTCCTCCCACGGCTTAGCGCAGCTAGCGTTGTTCGTGTCGACGCGCAAGACTCGATACCCAGACTGTCTTACTGTGATTAATTAACTATCTAAGGCAAGCATAAATAAGTCCTTATACGACGTGCCAAGGATTTCAACTTATAGTTATCTTCCTGTAGTGCTGTAACTAAATAAATCATTCATACATTAACTGTAAACAAATTGCATAACATAACTGATGGATGCAGCAAATAAACACAATACGCAAATCAATCACAGAACACGGGATTTTAACGTGGTTCGCCCCCAAGATGGGAGTTACGTCCACAGAACTGTGCTTCTCTATTATAGCTTAAGGGAAGGCAAACACAGTTCTGCTGCACCTCACATGCAGCTCAATATCTTCTCTCTTAGATCTTTCTTCTCTACCTTTATGTTGTCGCTCTTACAACATACTCTTCCCTCGCAGTCGATCCCTGCGGATCGTTACATGCATGCTCTATAAGCCAACTACTGGTTTCAGTAAGATTGCTACAGCTAAGACCAGAACCAGAGCTCAGCTTTTACAACAGTCTACTTATCCTTATTGCCTATTTCAATCACGACTGT
>LPNX010752944.1:169656-328689 GCA_001517045.1 Pseudotsuga menziesii
AAAAGTCATGGTTTCCGGCTCTGCTTTGCAGCTGGAAACGTGCTACGGCATCGTAGCTCCGTCTTATCTTCTTTCTGCCAAAACTTATCTCTCCGCTAAACTTAGCAGCTTCTTCTGTAGCTGCGGGACCTTACTCCAACAGGTGACCTTTGAATTGTTGCTTATCCAGTAAGAGCCACACCCAATCACCCGGTTGAAACAACAATGGCGTGCGTTGCTGATCGTGCCTTTGTTTCGCACGATCTTGGGAAACTTGCAAGGCAACTGCTACATGCGAATGGCACTGAGCTAACTGGTGAATAAAATGTTTGGCTGACTGTTGTTCTTGTTGCTGATGTGCAGAGCCAGAAGGAGTGAGAGTAAGGGCATCTCTGAGGGTGCAAGTGGCTGAAACCCAAAACAAACTTCAAAGGGCGAGAAACTAGTGGAGGAGTGTGTGGCCTGATTGTAACTGTGTTGGATGATATGCAAATACAAGTCCCATTGTTTGTTTTTGGCAAAATAATTGCAAAGAGAGTGGACTAGAGTACGATTAACCACTTCTGTTTGTCCATCGGTCTGGGGGTGAAAGGCGGTGGAAAAACGAAGTTGGAAACCCAATAAAGATCAGAGAGTACACCAAAAGGTACTGAGAAAACGAGAGTCCATATCAGAGATAATGCTACTTGGCAATCCGAAGTGGGTCCAAATACGATGGAAGAAGAGGTATGTAGTCTGAGTTGCAGAAGTATTCTTATGACAGGGAATAGAGAGAGCCATCTTGGAAAAACGACACATGACCACCCAAATAGCATCGTGTTTGCCGAAAGTGGTAGGGAGACCACTCAAAAAGTCCATGGAAATAGATTCCCAAGGTCGAGAAGGCATTGGTAAAGGCTGATACAAACCGTGATTGTGATTGGATGGCTTACTTTGGGAACAAAGAGAGCAGGCATGAATGAACTTCTCCACTTGTTTGGGCATAGTAGGCCAATAGAAGTGGCGCTGGAGATTTAGAACGGTCTTAGCAGTTCTTAAATGTCCCCCACAAGAAGAGGCATGTGCTTCACGAATGAGAATAAGACGATTGCCATACTGTGGCACACACAATTGGTTAAGTTTGTAAAGCCAACCATCATGGATGGTATAATCTATATGAAGGGAGTTTGATTGATCACTGTAGGCTACTGCAATGCTCTCCAAATTTCACCAAAAGAAGGATCCTCTGTGTACATTTCTTTCCAAGCATCATATGCGACACATCGCACCTTCAAAATGTGTAATGCCTACATAGCGGGGCGGCTTAACAAGTCAACAATCTTGTATTTAATGACTAGATGGAACTGCTAAAGATAAGCGATCCATTTCAGATGGAACTGCTCCTAAATCTTACTCTGCGAATTTATAAAGATCAAGGGGTGATGATTGGTATGAAGAATTGTTTCTTTGCCCAATATGTAATGATGCCATTGCTTTAGTGCCTACACCAAACTGTAGAACTCCTTGTCATAAGTGTTGTAATGAATTTTAACCTTGGCAAGAGTCTCTTAATGGTATGCCACAAGATGACCTCCTTGTTTAAGTACAACCCGAATGGCGAACTGAGAGGCATCTATTTCAATTTCAAAGGGTGGATGCAATTCTATCAATCGTAGAACAGGGGCCAAACATAATGCTGCCTTTAGTCATGCAAAGTGATGCTCAGCTTCTGTAGTCCAAAGAAAGTTGGCTTGATTGGACAACTGATGTAGAGGTCGAGTCAACTGGGAAAAATGAAAGACAAATTTCCTATAGAAATTAATGCCTCCCATGAAACTCTTGAGATCATGTGCATTGGAGGGTGTTGGCCATTGTGCCAAAGCTTGTACCCAAGATGGATCTGGGCATACCCTTGTTTTGTCTAATATGAAACCCAAATATTCAACGGATGTCTGCCCAAAGAATGACTTCTTTTCCTTGACCTGAAGTTTATGTGCTTGTAGGAGCTCCAGTAAACGATGAACATGTTGAAGATGTTCTATCCAAGACTTCTTGAATACCAAAATACCATCCAGATAAATAACCACAATCTTACCCAAGTGGGGCATGAAGATATCATTAATTAACCGCATAAACATGGTCGGTGCATTTGTCAGTCCAAATGGCATGATAAGCCACTCAAAAAGCCCAAAATTAGTCTTGAAAGCAGTCTTCCATGTGTCTAGTGCATGCATACGAACTTGATGGTATCCTGTAGTCAAATCTATCTTTGTGAAGAAACAAGCCCCTTGTAAGTGGTCCAACAAATCCTCAATCCGGGGTAGGGGGTAACGGTTTTTAATGGTGACTTTGTTAAGGGCACGATAATCGGTCACAAGGCGCCACTCAAAGTGCTCCTTTTTGGGAATAATAAAGGCTAGGGATGCACAAGGGGATGAGGAAGGTTGAATATGTCATGAGTCGAGGAGTTGGCCAATTTGGTGTTCTATCTCAGTAGCTTCTCGAGGGGCGAGGCAATAGGAGGGGGCATTGGGAAAAGAAGCACCAAGGATGAGATCAATTGTATGCTCAATAGGGCGAGGTCGGAGGCAAGGTTGTGGGTGTCGTGAAAAGATCGAAAAATTCTTGGAGCAAGGGAGCCATGTCTGGAGGGGCAGGGTTGGTCAGGTTATTTGGTTTAAGGGTGCGCACTAAGCACATAGATACGTCTTTAGTCAAACTAACTTGCTTAACAACTGCATGTCCAGTAATAGGTTTGGTGTATTTAGGAGTTGCGATCGTAAGCACATAGGTGTGCCCTTCCTGTTGCAAGTGTTATTGATGAGTTTTAGCATGGTATACTACGTGCTAAGCTTGTTGGTAAGGAAGGCCAAGTAACAAATCGACACTATCTAAGGGGGAAACATCACACACCATAGTATCCTGAAAAGTGCCAATAGCAAAAGTCACTGCACAACATCGAGAGATAGTAAGACGAGGGCCTCCCTTTTGTACCCAACCGAGTTGATATGGAGTTGGGTGTGGAGTGGTGGGGAGTTGAAGGCGTTGAACTAAGTTTTGGGAAACAAGGTTCTTTTGGCTTCCATTGTCCATGATGAGAGTAGCCAAGTCATGCTTAATTTGGCAATTATGTGTAAACAGGGCTACAGTAGAGGTTCTGGGTTCAGGAACAGTCATCAGGATTAGAGAGGGATCAAATTCAGTAGGATTTTCGAGAGAGACGACTTCAGGTTGGTCAGTGGAATCTGTCTCAGCGATCTCTACAAATAAAGTCTTGTTGGTGCGAAGGTTTTTAAGTGCTTGGTAGTCGGCAGAAGAATGAAAGTTGGTGATCCGAATTTCAGGGGGAAAATGGTCTAAATTCGAATGTATGAGTCATAGAATCATTAAATGGAGAGGCCACCCTCTGTCATTCATCATAAAAGCATTAAATGGAGAGGCACCCTTTCTCATTCATCATAAAAACATTAAATGTAGAGGCCACCCTCTCCCATCCATGGTATTTGACAACCCATGTTTTTGTTCCATGGTATGGCTTCAAGGCACATTGTACCTCTCTCATCCATAGTATTTGACAACCCATGGTATGGCCCTAAGGAACATTGTAATAATGTTATAAAAAGGCTCTATGGCTTCTCAAAAAAACATTCAAGGATTTTTGACATCCTTGTTGATTGCATGGGCAGACCCGGGTTTACTATAATCAACCAACAACACCCCTAGCTCACTGGCCCTTTCGGCGACAGACCACACAGCGGCCTGAAGTCTCACCCGAAGTGATTCTAATGGGTTGGCCAAGGAATCAAGCATCTTGGACCAGGTTACGTGGCAATCCTACTTGCGTTTCGTAGCTCCTTTGGATGCAAGATCTCCCTCTGTGTCTGTGCGTCGCGCGACCTCCTGCTCACGTCGCACGACCCCGTCGTTGCGCAGCTCTTCTAGCCGCGAGATGTTCCTTTACACCACCGTGCGGTCCTTCTCTATGATGCGCACTTTCCCTGACTTGCGATATCTCCAGCCTTACTGCATCGCCGTGCACCGTGCGACACGCAGCTCCTGCCCAACGCGAAGTCCTCAACCTGCGGTACCGCGCACCGCAGCTTCTCTGCCGGTGCGGTATCACCTATCTGTGATATCCTACCTCCATGGTTTAGCGCACTTAGCGTTGCCCGTGTCGACGTGCAAGTCTTAACATACAAAGCTATTCGATACTGCAACCAGTAACTGTTTTACGCAAAGCATAAGTGAACCACATACAACATGCCAAAGGATTTTAACCTATGATTATCCTTCTATGCTGTGGTGAACTGATTAATACATTCATTCATTAAACTGCAAACAAAGTCCATGAAATAACTGAAAAATGCATAAGTAAACATAACACATAAACCAATCGCATAACACAGATTTTAACGTGGTTCACCTCCAGGATGGAAGTTACGTCCACATAACTGTGTTTTCTATTATAGCTCAAGGGGAAGGTAACACATAGTTCTGCTGAACCGCATATGCAGCTCAAGATCTTCTCTCATAGATCTCTCTTCTCTCTATATTGCTCTCTTACAATATACTCTTCCCTCTCAGTCGATCCCTGCGGATCGTTACATGCATGCTCTATAAGCCAGCTACTGGTTTCAATAAGATTGCTACAGCTAAGACCAGAACCAGAGCTCGGCTTTTACAACAGTTTACTTATCCTTATTGCCTATTTCAATCATGATTGTCTAACTGTCTAACCAACCCTTTTCAATGCAAAATTACATTCTTTTATAAGCAGCCCAAAGGTCTTGCTTTTACAACACTATGGGCCTGTCCCAACAGTAACCCAAACCCTAATTAGTGACAGTCAGTCCTCTCTGTCCTTGAGGTATCCGCTTCCCGTCACACCACAGCTCTCTGCAGTCTTCCATGCTTCCCGGCACTGACCATGGGTACTATGCGCCGCTTCTCTTTTCTGTCCTTCGCCTTCAATGCTTGAGCCTCGTTGCTCCTTCTTCTTTATGAGGGTCGCTGAGCCCTCCTGTCTTCCGCCGCTGCCTTCAATGCAGTGGGTGAGCTCTCCTTTCTCGGCCGCTCAGGTACCGTTGCCTTTCTTTGACTTTCCTATCTCAAAAAGTCATGGTTTCCGGCTCTGCTCTGCAGCTGGAAACGTGCTACGGCGTCGTAGTACGTCTTATCTTCTTTCCGCCAAAACTTATCTCTCCGCTAAACTTAGCAGCTTCTTCTATAGCTGCGGGACCCTACTCCAACAGTCCCCTAACACTTACTTGTGGCTTGCCCTCGAGCCACTACCAACGGGCTTCTCCTGCTGTAGCTTTGCTTTGGCTTCCTGTGAAGTCTTCTGCAACTTTCGTCGAAGTCCTTCGACTTCATTCTTCATTACCTCGACATGTTCTTTTGGAGTTTCGGTAACTTAGTTCGCTGGGCTCTCTTATCCTTTCTGCTCGTAGTCACGGTTTCGCTATCTTCGCTCATTCTCCTTTGAGAATGCTCTAGTGTTTGAGAAGTGCTCCACAGATATCGTTTCCTTTTTATTTGGGTTAGAACTTTTATCACAAGGAAAATCTGTATCTTCCAGCCTTCTCAAACATTTCATTCTGTCTGGAGCCTTGTGGATGGAAGAGAAGCAAACCATGAACTCCGTTCCGAGAACATGCCTTTGTCCTCGTTCTGGAAGTCTCCCCTCTGCTGGGTTTGCAATCCTCTTCCACTTCTCTTCTCTTCGAAGTGGTCCAGATCCACATGCTGCCTCTGACCCTCAGGTTTCTGTTTCAGTGCCTCCGCAATCTTTCGTGCTTCTCTTAGCTGATCAGATAGGTCATATCCACATGTAGATGAGCATCTCTGTAAAGAAGATGTTTGTTTCTTGTTGTTTTTATCTCTGTTATGTGCATATACAACTCCTCTTCGTGCATTGCCTTGTTCATTGTCATGAGTTGGCATAATGCCTACAAGAAAACTGTAAACTTGTTAAAGACTTGGAAGCGTAGATTGTTGCCAACAACACATTTTCTATATGTATTAACTGCAAAGTATATGGATATAAAACAGAAGATATAAAGCAAATGTTAACTGATTGGATATTGGGAACTAAGAGTGTACCTTAAAATGATATTTATGGAGCAAGTATTTTTTTTCAAGTCCTAGCTTGATAATTGTAAGAAAGCAGCAATATAGAAGAGAAAAGTGTAGTATGAGAAAGGATATATGAAAAAAAAAAACATTAAATGTAATTATGGTTTTGTGCGGAAGAATGAAAAGTTGTGCTAAGAAAGAATAGGACAAAGTTGTTTATTTTATAAATAAACACAATAGAAAATTAGTACTGAATTCAAAAGTTGCCATATAGGTTGTATCGGCAATTTAGGTTAAAAATGTTAAGTTATAGCTTGTACAGTGGAATTATGAGACTACAAAATAGAACTGTTATAAGGGAGTTAAAAAAAATACTTGCTATGTTGAACTATGAAATAAGGACTTAAAATTGAGAATTGAGGGCATTCATTACAAACAATAAAGAATGCTTAAGTATCAAGCCGAAATAGCCTATGTATTTAAATGTCCATTTGAAATTTCCGATTATGTTTTTTCAACCATGACAATTACAACTTTTAGGCGTGCAGGTCAACAAAAGGTCTTTGTTCTAACTAAAAGAGTAAGAAATAATTGTTTGTTGGAGATCTTCTGAACTATTTCAACAATTGATGTTGCTTCAGTTGAGAGAACACATAGGGATTTTTCAAAAATTCCCATGCGTTGGTTTCCATCATCATCAAAATCTATGACACCATGAAGGTATCCAATGATATCTTCAAAGTGAACCTTTAGTATGTATTGGTAGTCACATTCAAGAAACTCCCCATCACATTTACCACAATGCCAAATCTCTCCAACTTTGTGGGAAATCTTTTTCATGCATTGTATACCATCAACAAAAAGAAGGCATGCAAGGAAATAAAGGTCATCCACGTTAACATTTGTGATGGTTGCAACAAGAGAGTACCAAATAAGTTTTTCAGATGGTTGAAGAGTTTGTAGCTCACTGATGGTAATGATTTTACAAGGAGCAGAGTGAGAGGCATTAAATTTTTGGCTCAAAGATGGTGATGCTGAACGAAATCCATTGTCATGAAACAATCGTTGGAGAACCATAGTTTCTTCAATATTTGGGTTTATAAAAATAGTAGTGATAGAAATAGTCCCAACATTTTTTCCATTAAAATCTGTAACATGACCGCCTTTGATTGCTACAGCTGGAGGAGTAGGTAAACCGTGAAGGTTGTCAAGCTCGATTCCTTCAATTTGGAAATGCTCTCCCCAAAGTGTTATGTCAATACTATAGCCCGACATGTCACGGAGTCCGATTATGTGCCGTACAGTTGCAACACCATCTCATTTCTGTATCGTGGATGTAGATGAAACTGAAATGACAAGTCCAACAAGGTCAACCATGGAATTGACAGGTCTAGTTTGAATCTCCTGAATAATTTTAAAGTTAAAGAAATATAAAGGTATTAAGGGGTACTCATCTAAGCATGGTTGGATGGTTGAGGAGGAACCTAGGAAAATCTCATTATGGATTTTCAAATGGTTGAAAGTTGGATTGGATGCTTTCAATGTGCCATTTGATACTATGTACACTATTCCTATTTGTATTTGGTCATACAAAGAGAGTGCCAATTCATTGAATGCAGATATATGTATTTCATCGTGTGAAGCATTAACAAGGTCAATTCCAAACACTTTTTCAGGCCCATGTTGGTTTCCATATTCATGTATGTTTATCTTGGCAATAACTCGATGTTGAATGTTCCAAACTTTGCTAGAAAAGGAGAGTGATGTGAATGGGATAGTCGATGCAGAAAAGGAAGGGTTTTAATTTATTGAGCTAGGGATATTCAACTGAAGTTTGTTCGGTGACAAGGACCTATATTATTTACCAGGTGGTGTGCTCTTTGACAGGAGGTCTGGACAAAACCAAACAGAGGAACTACTCTACGAGGGAGAAGTTATAGGTAAGTGGTAAGGTGTAGGGTCTCCAATAATTTCTACATCCATTGTGACAACTTCGAGTGCAAGCAATGTGATAGTCCTGTGAGAAGAACTATGTTAGAGAGTAATGGGAGAAAAAAACATTGGATGCATGAACAGTGTGAAATTGATTAATTGGGAAAAAAACAACGAGGAAATTAAACATACAGTACATTATGTACAATGTTGCATGTACATTGGGTAACTTTTATTATAGTTCCTTCTTTTAGTTGTCCATTTTCTACGAGACTACTATATATAATTGGAAGCAATAGCTCAAGCTTGTGAAAGCCGTTTGAGATAGAAATTCGGAACCAAATAGATGATAAGTTGAGTGAGTTCACTTGGTTTATTAAGGAGACCTGTAGCAGCGGGAAAAGGTTGATAACACCATGTAGCAAGAGTAAAATAGAATCTTCAGTTAGCATAGTCTCCATAACGTGATGGTTCTTTTTTCCTATGGAATGAAACATGCCATGAACAAAAAAAACGTTATTTGCAATGAAACATATCCATGTGACCTAACTAAAATGCATATAAAAAAAAATTGCACATGAACATATGACATGAGTCCGGTTATTGTTATTCATTATCTATTATAAATATTAAATGTGGACTATCACAAACATAAAACAGTTGGAAGAATAGCGCAGGCCTTTTGGGACAAGGTTTTAATCTATTTTCTCTGTGTTTCCTTGGGTGAAAATCGGAAACCGAAAAGACAACCAAAAGTTGTAAGGAAGAGATGGACTTTCAATTTCTGAAGTCGAAAACTCGAAAATCTGTAAAACATAATAAGGGTAAGGTAGAAAGCCGAAGAAGAGTAAACTTGATTTTCTATTTTACATTCAATTTCAAAGAAAATAAATTATAAAAAATATTTTCCTACTATTAAAATATTAAATCCTAATAAAAATGAATTATAGAAAGCTTTGAAAACCAGTGAAAAATGTAAGCTCGAGCGAATTTGTAACTTCCAATTTCTGTATTCCGCACAGCAGAAAGCGAAAGTCAGCAATAAAGTTTTATTGATGAAAAATGAAAATTCTGGAATCCTCATAGGCGGAAGGCAGAAGTGGGAAAGAAATATATTTGAAGTAAAAGTGTATCCAAGTTTTGCATTCCACATTTCGTAATTCGGAAAGTTGAAGGCAGAAGAATTAAAAAATTGCAAAGAAACACAGCAAAGTTCCGATTTCCATATTCAGCACTGCTGAAAGCAGAAGTAGGAAAATGAGAAAAACAAAAAACAAAAAACAAAAAACAAAAAATACTTTTCCGGCTTCCGCATTCCATAGGGCGGAAAGCGGAAGTCGGAAATCATGAAAACTTTATTGCGAACTTGTAACTTCCGATTTCTGCATTCCGCACAGCGGAAGAAGTTGCGGGGTTTCCTCCTTTATGGTTTCCCCAAGGAAAATATTTGTGTCTATTGTCTCCTATGTTTGATTTTTGTGCTTGTTATTTTCTCAGTTAAAGATCCTAATATAATACTGTCTTAATGATAAAAATCTAACATGGTATCAGAGCTAACCTGAGAAGAAGACACTATGCAACTGTGGAAACTAGTGCTTCTTATTTTTTGGGTCTCTCTCCACAATCTATCTGCAACAGGAGGCTAGGTTGAACCTCCATTGAAGGGCACATCTTTTTGTCGAAGCATAATCTGATTCTGAGCATTTTCAGTTTTTGACCTACCACTACAACGAGAAATTAGGGATTTTCACTAAAGAAGAATTTTTTAGTGAGCCCAGGATAGGATTTCTCTCCTCCTCAAAATCGAATTTTAGAGATAAGAATCAAATTTTTTGGTTGGGTAGAACTCTGAGAAAGTCAAACCCTAATTTTCCCTAGAACTAGAGAACCAACAATGTAGAAGATTAGCTCCAGATCCAGTTTTCAGCTTCTCAAATTGGTAATATCTAAATATTTTGTATTTCCATTTGAGGTTCTCAGTTAAGATGTCTCATCATACCAAGCTTGATGAAAAGCTTGAGGGAGCTGATAACTTTTGAGCTTGGAAGTATAGGATCTCCCTGGTCCTAGAAGAAAATGAGTTGGATTCTTACATCAATGAAGAGGTTCCATTTCTAGAGGGAGATGAGGCTAAGTCCTTACATAAAAAGAAGTTGGTCATGGCTAAGAGGATTATTGCTGATTCAATCAAGGATCACCTCATACCACATGTGTCCTCCTTGAGGACAACTAAAGCTATGTTTGATTCCCTGACCAAACTGTTTGAAGGAAAGAACATAAATCAGAAGATGACTTTGAGGAACCAGTTGAAGAATGTGAAGATCCAGAATGCGGAGACCATACAGTCATACTTCACAAGGGTCTCCCAGATCAAAGAACAACTTGAAGCAGTGGATGAAGAAGTGGAGAATGCAGAAATTGTGATGACCACCTTGAATGGTCTACCTAGATCATGGGACTCCTTCATTCAAGGGATTTGTGCAAGAAAGAAGCTACTCAAGTTTAGTATGCTGTGGGAAGAATGCTCACAAGAAGAAGCTTGAATAATAGCCTGAGAATAAAATATGGGAAGTGAAGATAAATCTCTCATAGTACACTCCAAGAATATATTTAAAATAAAAAAATTTACTACAACATTTCAACCATATGTGTTCTTTTGTTCCTTTGCATAACTAGGTACAATTTCTTGTTATAACTTTGGAGGTATGAAGAATTTTTTTATTATTTAAATTTGTTTTGTTTTCCATGCTATATTCAAACTAGCCTTCTTATATATTTAAAATAAAAAAATTCACTACAACATTTCAACCATATGTGTTCTTTTGTTCCTTTGCATAACTAGGTACAATTTCTTGTTATAACTTTCAAGGTCCATAGGTATCTAATTTTGGAGACAAAATCTGCCAGTCAAGCCATTTTGCATCTATTTTAATGTTGAACTTTAATTTTGAATTTTAGTCATGATATTGAGATAATCATCAATTTTACCATCATTATGACTATTTTATATGAAACCAATTTGTGATATATCAATGAGTGCATCGCCTCATGGAACAACATCCTCCCTTGAGGTTTTGAAAGGACATTATTCTACTTTTGAAAATGCTCTCGTGTAACATTGGAGTATTGCAAATAATTCTTTTATGTTTTTTATGAGAGATTTTTTTCCTAATGGGTAACATAGTTTCAATGTTGGTTTTTAAGCTAATTTAGATTAAGGTGAAATCTGTATTTTTTATGCAATAAATTGTGTATAGGTTTGATGGCTTACAACCTTTCACATGGATAATTTATAGAGGATATGTTGGTGTTCCATTTGTGGGCCAAAGGTATTTTTATTCTTGGAGTTTTCTTTAGTTGATTGAGCAAAGATATTTTTATTCTAGATATCCTCTTTAGTTGGATTGACATGGATTGTTGATAATGGTCCATACTTTATGAATAAAATTAGCATATTTATGAACCTATAATGATATGAATCACTCTACATTCGGAGTCATTATTAGAGGTCTTGGTTTGGATGAGAATCACTAGTCCCTATCCTTAATAATGGGGTTATAAGCTTATTTTGATAATTAGTAACACCTAAGGTAAGTGATTATGTTGGAAGTAGAAACTAGAGAGAGGTCAATGAAAACCTTTAAATGCAACATCCATATTTACATTCATTTAAGCAAATGGTTTCCTAATAAAGTTGTCGTTGGAATGTGGGGATTGTAGCTAGACTCAATGATTGGATTGTAAACATATTAATTTTTATTGTAGGATATCTTTCAAACATGGGAATGTGGCATCCTCTTTCCTAAAGAAAAAATATCCTTAGATCAATGAGAGGAAGTAACCCATAGAGTTGAAGAATTAAGTGATAGATTCTTATTGGGTGGCACCCAAAAAGGATTCAAAGTCAGCTAAACTTGTATCTTTTTTTTAATGACCTCACTTCACCCATTAGGGGGTAATGAATACATTGATAAAATTATTACATATAAGTTAATCCCTCTATTGTTACTATACTCAACTAGCTATGCCCTTGGTTGGGTGAAGAGGTGATATGATTCATATCATTGGACCAAGAAAAAGATTAACCCCCTTTCTCAAAGCATATAGCGAAATTAAATTAGCATTACCAAAGACATCAATTCTATCAAATACGTTTTATAGTTGCATTAAAATAAATAAAAAGAAAGTTAAAAATGACACCACTAAGTATGCATAGTTCTTGACTTTAAAAACTAATATAAGTATTGTTAAAAAATTCTAGCATGCTCATAGTTTATTTAAAAAAATAGTAAATATAAATGAAATACATATGTTCAACATTTAACATGATCTAAGTTGTAATTGTAAAGATCAAATTATTAAATTCCGAACCCCAATAATATACAACAAAAGTTATATATGTTTTTGCATATTAAGGGGCCAAAGAGATGACCATAAAAAGCCACACAAAGTTTTTACATAGCTTCTGAGAACTAAGTGGCATATCTTTAAGAGATTTTCCTGATCGAAGTCTCTGTATGGTGATGGTGTAGGAGGTCAGAAGTCGGGCGTGGATGGCCTAGGCCACTAGCTAGGGCTAGGGGTCTGCCCTGGTTTTCTCAAGAATGTTCTTGTTTTGCCCTTGTGGATAGAACAGGAGGTTATTATCTGTGATGGAGGCTGACTGTTGGGGTTTTCGAGGTTTGTAGAATCTTGAGGGTCCTTTGTAGGTGATGGTTACCTTTCCGGCAGTGATGGAGGATCTGGACTTGGTTGATTATTCGAGCGACAGGCTGGAGAGCTCTGACATCTGGGAGGTGCCAGGTGGAGGGAAGACTGAATAGATGGTGGTTTTTCCCTGTTTGGGACAGGAGGTTTTGGGCCCAGCTTGTTTAGAGCCGGTAGGGTTGAAGGATGTTACCTCTTCGGCTGCCTTTTTTGCCCGATCGACGTCGGAGAATATTCCTGGTGTTTCACATGTGGAGTCTTCTGTTCATCGAAATGATACGTTGTTGGAATCATCGCGCTGGAGGGAAGAGGGGGATTTCATCGCAAGGTTTTTAGGGTCTTTGGTTTCTGACAAACGAGGAGGGTTCGAGGTTGTAGAAGGATCTGGCCAGGCCATAGACGGGGAGGTTGGTCCTGTCTTGCTTGGCAAGGGACTTGGTGGAGCATTCTCGGAGGATGAGCTGAGGGTACCGCTGGATGTAACTGAGCAGCATGGTTTTGGGTCTCCTGGAAGGGATTCCTTTGGTGGCTTTCCAGGAGTTTTGGGTGATTCCGATGGAAGACTAGAAGGGGCTTGTGGATCTTCAAAAAAACGAAGGAAAAATTGGATCAAAACAAAGAAGATTTGAAATTATGTGGTTGGCGAAGATTTAGAGTGGGAGAATGTTCTAAACATGGCGAAATGTACTCTGGTTGGGAGGGTTATGGGTAGGAATTTTTCCAAAAAAACTGTACAGGATTGGGCTGCGGCGACTTGGGGCACTCAATTAGGCTATTCTCCTGGGATTGAGCTGTTGAATAGAGGATGGTTTGCGGTCAATTTGGAGAAAGAGGAGGACCTTAGATGGATACAGTTTAAATGCTGGCATATTGACCATTCTCCTGTTCTCTTGAAACCTTGGAGTCCTCTTTTTGACGCCAGCAAAGAAAGAGTTGATGTTGTTCCTCTTTGGGTTAGACTGCCAGCTCTTCCTTTACATTTCTGGGATGTGTATCATTTTAGGAGGATAGGCGATATACTGGGGTCTTTTCTGGAGGCAGGCCTTTCATTCATAGATTCTAAGGAGAAGAAGGTAGCCAGAATCCTGGTAAATATTAATCTCAGGGAGGGATTGGCGGAATCTATTAATCTGGATTAGGGACCAGTGATTATTCCTCAAACCCTGGACTATGAGAATGTCCCGTTTCGTTGTAGACGATGCCATGAATATGGGCATCCGGTTTCGGCTTGTTCTATGCCGGTGCGTCCTCAGAACGGAAGTCGAAGGAAAGTATTTGGGGCTGTACACAAGGGTACATCTGTGATGAATGCTGGATCCTTTGGTTCGGCTCAAACCTCTGTAGATGAACCCAGCAGCGATTCGACTGTTGAAGATTTGATCCCTTCTGAACCTTTGGTGGACGAAGGGGCCAGAGATCTGCCAGCTTTGGTCACTGATTCGGTTACTGGTTATGCTTCAGGGGATCATTCTGGTCTGGGAACATCTACGCTTCCCAATCTGTCAAACGTTAATTTATTCTTGAACAATGTTTCCTTTCTTGGGTTTGATTGGATTGATGGACTGAGGAAGCTTTCCCTTTCGGGTCTGCCTGGATCCCCCCTGTCACTTCCTGTACTCCTTGACCCTCTTGATTTTGGCCCGGGATTGACTGATTATGCTTCTATCGTACTTACACAAGCCCCTTCTCTTGCTAAGGTTATACCCTGCTCTGTTGAATTGGATCCTGAACTTGAAATTCTAACTGAAGAATCCTGTCCCTCTCCTCTAGACTCTATGGATTCAGGGTATTTTCTCAGATCTTGTCAAAAGACTTCATTTGGGTTGGGAAAATTGTCACCGCCTGCGAGAAGGGGACGGGGGAGAAAGACAAATCTTTATAAGGCTCAGTCTAGAGCCAAGGAGGATCTGTTAGGAGGTAAACAACTTTCAATTGAAAAGGCCCTTAGAGCGGAGTAGGCCAAGAAGAAAGGTCACTTATGAAGCTCTTGTCTTTTAACTGTCGGGGGCTGGCTGGGCCTGGCAAGAAATCATCCTTCATTCGGGTGCTTACTCTTGAACACCCGGATGTGATTCTGCTACAAGAGACATTAGGTGCAGGTGAGATGATCCAGGAGAGACTGGAAAGCTGGTTACCCGGGTGGTCTTTTGTGACTTTGGATGCTAGAGGTCGCTCTGGGGGCTTGGCGGTGGGATGGAATAACAGTCGTGTTAAGATGATTAATTCTTGGGGTTCTGAGGCTG
Source organism: Pseudotsuga menziesii (assembly GCA_001517045.1). Taxonomy (NCBI): domain Eukaryota; kingdom Viridiplantae; phylum Streptophyta; class Pinopsida; order Pinales; family Pinaceae; genus Pseudotsuga; species Pseudotsuga menziesii. The sequence continues at coordinate 184,572 of LPNX010752944.1, forward strand.
TGTTGGGTGTTGAAGTATTTTCTGAAGAGTTGGGGATGTCTCTTTTAGTGATTAATGTGTATGGGCCTTACATCAATAGAGTCCCTTTTGGGATTCTCTGTTGCTTAATCCCTTGGTGTCTGGTGATTCGGTGGTAATGGGTGGAGACTTAAATTTCTCACTGAGGCATAGTGAGGTTTGGGGACCTCATGCCCAGGTGGACTCATTGGCAGGATATTTCGTTCAGAAATTGGTAGAGAAGGGTTTGCTGGACATTGAGCCGGTAAAAATTAAGCCGACATGGAGAAATAAACGAAGTGGGGATGCCAGGGTGGCGAAACGAATTGATCGTTTCTTGGTTGCAGAGCAGTTGGTGGATAGATTTTTCTCAGTTAGACAATGGGTGGGCTGTGGGGTCTCTCTGATCATTTCCCAATTTTTTTTTGAAATAAAAAAGGGGCCCAACAACCCACCGAGCCCTTTAAAATTCAATAAATTATGGCTCCAGGATGAGACTTTCAAAAATCTTTTTCACAATCACTGGACTCCTACCGAAGGGGATTTTGATCGATCAGTTGCCTTTCAGTTTGCAGACAATATTAAAAGATTTAAGGTGATAATCAAGGAATGGGCAGCTGCTAAGAGAAGCAGAGATGATGCTGAGCTGAAGAACGTTGAAGCAGCTCTAGTGCTGATATACGAGGGAGTAGGAGGAGGTTTTGCTTTGCTTGAATCTAAGGAGGCTCTGTCAAGGTTGGAGGGGAGACGTTCTTCACTACTATTGGAAAAAGAGGAAACATGGAGGCTCAAAAGCAGGGCACTCTGGTTGGAGTGTGGGGACGATAACACCAAATATTTCCATGCATATGCCAGAGGCAGGAAGGTGGCAAATACTATTTGGAGTCTTCAGGATGAGGAGGGTAACACTCATGTAACCTTTGAAGATAAGGCCATTTGCGGGGTAAATCATTTTCAGCGTTTGTTCAAAGCTCCTCCACAGGCTTCAATTGAGGAAGTAATTCGATTGGCTCAGATGTTCCCACGTTTTGTGGAAGAGGAGGACAATAGGGAGCTTATGAAGGAAGTGTCGGAAGATGAACTCAAGGAGGTTTTGGGCAGTTTCCAGAAAGACAAAAGCCCTGGGCTAGATGGATGGACGATTGATTTTTTTCTGGACCTCTTTGATATCTTGGGGAGGGATCTTTTGCTGGTGATTGAAGATTCAAGGTCGTCTGGTTGGATCCCGGCTAGTTTTAACTCTACTTTTATAGCGCTCATTCCGAAGTCAGATAATGCAATCTCTCTCAATGAGTTTAGGCCAATTTCGTTGTGCAACTGTGTCTATAAGATTATATCAAAAGTTATTGCTAAACGACTGAAAGCTATACTCTCAGTTCAAATCTCAGCTGAACAGTTTGGGTTCTTGGAAGGGCGTCAGATCCATGAGGCAATAGGGGTAGCGCAGGAAGAACTTCACAGTTTAAAGACTAGGAGACTGAAGGGGGCTATTCTCAAAATCGATCTTTCTAAGGCCTATGACAGAGTAAGCTGGTTGTATCTGAGGTTACTTCTAACCCACCTTGGTTTTGGCAACAATTTTATAAGATGGATTATGTCATGTATAACAATTGTCTCCTTTTATGTGCTGATCAATGGAGCGGCCTCTCCCTTTTTTCACGCTGATAGAGGGCTCAGACAAGGTTGTCCCTTGTCACCAATCCTCTTCCTTCTGGTTGCTGAAGGATTAAGTAGGGCTTTAAGAGCTGCCAGAGATGAAGGTCGTTTCTTTGGGATTCAACTAGCTCCAAACCTAAATATTACACATCTACTTTTTGTGGATGATGTACTAATATTCTGCTCTGGTTCTAGAGGAGATTCTCGAGCTTTGTAGAAAATTTTGGAACTCTTCACAAAGGCCACTGGCATGGAGATCAATTCTGGCAAATCTTCATTGACCACTCATATGCTAAGACCGGAAGAAGAGGCGGATTTAACGAGGTTCTTTCCTTATAACACAACAAGTTTGGATGAAGGGCTTAAATACCTTGGTTTCTCTCTGAAGGCCAATCTGTATCGGAAACAGGATTGGTACTGGCTGATTGGGAAGGTTGAAAAGCGATTAATGGTCTGGAGTCACAAGTGGCTTTCTCGGGCTGGAAGATTAGTTTTGGTCAAAGCTGTTTTGGAGGCTATTCCGGTGTATGGGATGTCTCTTTCCTGGATCCCGAAAGGGATTCTCGAAAGGATTAGGAGAATTTGCTTCCGATTTCTATGGAGTGGTAATAAGGAAGATCAGACTACCCCATGGGTTAACTGGAAGCAAATTGCAGTCCCAAAAGGCTTAGGAGGGTGGGGTCTAAAGGACATCTTCTTATTCTCTAAAGCCTTGGCTGCTAAGGGAGGTTGGAGGTTGGTGAAGTCCAGTAGTCTGTGGTCTCGGGTGATAAAGCAGAAATATCTGTCTGGTGTGAGTCTCTTAGATTGGATTAGAAATCCCAGGAAAACACATTTCGGAGGATCGGTGATTTGGAAAGCGATTGTAAAGTCTTTCCATCTGATCGAGGATAATCTTGCTTGGGATGTGGGTAATGGGGAAAATGTCCTGATTGGAAGGGACCCTTGGCTGGGCAGCACCCACCAACACCTTCTCCCTAATGATATCATTGTGGAACTAGGCCAAAGAGGGATCACTACTCTTAATCATCTTGTTGATCCGAGGCCTGCTGAACCGTGGGTTCAATGTTGGACAAGGGTAAACTCCTTAGGATTGGGGGATAGGGAGACTGGTTTTGTTGAGTCATATATAAGGGAGCTGGTTCGGGCACATATTATTATTTCAGATCAAGTTGATTCGCTTGTATGGGAGGCTGCTCCGGGGGGAGATTATACTGCTAAGGCTGGGTATTTACTTCTTAGTGCTGGGGTGGAACAAAGGGAAGAAGTCTGGCGGTGGAGACCATTGTGGAGGCTTAAATGTCCAGCTAAAACAAAGCTGTTTATGTGGTGTGTTCTTAACAACAAGGCTCCTAACTGGGACGTGCTACAGAAGAGGTATTTTCAAGGCCCTGGCTGGTGTGTGCTCTGCAAAAGGGAGCTGGAATCAAGCTTACACTTATTTGTTACATGCTGCTACTCTATTGAAGTCTGGAGGGAGGTTTCCTCTTTGACAGGTATCAATTGCCAATGGGAAGGGGATACAATCGGGGCAGCTTGGGACTCTTGGTGGAGGAGGACAAAACATAAAAGTTTAAAAATGTTACCACTGCTGGTATTTTGGGGGATTTGGATTGCATGGAATAAGGCCATTTTCAAGGATATCCCTTGCACCATGGCAATCACTGGGGCTCAGTCTGTGGGTTTATTCAACTCCTTTCCGGTTCATTTAAGGGCTGCAAGAGAGCGAAGGACTTTAGAGGTGGTGATAGATAGCATTTCTCCGTGGGCTTTCTTTGACGGGGCAGCACAAAATAATATGTGTGGAGGAGGCGCAGTTCTTTATTTAACAGAGTCACACTTCTTCATATTGTTTATGGGCCTAGGGGGGGGCACAAATAATTCTACTGAGTTGATGAGTCTCAAATTACTTTTGATGTTTGCTATTGAAAAAGGGTGCACGGAACTAAATATGTTGGGGGATTCAATGAATGTTATAAACTGGATCAATCAAACTCAAGCTTGTAGGCATTTGAGGCTTGCTCATATTATCTTTTCTATCGGCAGCTCCTCTCTCATTTTACCTCCTACACATGCCGGCCTGTTTATAGGGAAAACAACAAGGAAGCGGACAAAGCTTCCAAGGAAGGGCTCAGGCTGGCATAGGGAACATGGTTGGTGAAAGAATTTTCTAATGGCAGCTTGCAGGCCTTTTACCACAGGCGGTTTATAGAACTACAGTGATTTTTGTCAGGTCTTTTTTTAAAAACACTCTGTTTAAAGGATGAACAATCTTACATCTTTTTGATTTTATATAACACTGATATGCTGGCGAGAGGACTACTGGCCTTTCCACAGGTTGTCTATAGAATGACAGGTGGTATTGAAATTTAAAACAGTTTAATGGCAGCTCTTTTGTCTGGTTGATATCATATATCATTCAGTGAGAGGTACATTGGAATCATCTTTCTCCTTCGTCAAAAATGCATCTTCGTATGCATTTCCAGCTACAATTTACAGAAGTTTTGGCACAATTCAACATGTTATTTTCTGTTAATCAGACTCATTCTGATAGTAAATGATGGGACTTATGATAATGATTACTTTTTGGAAAGCATCTGCAAATGCATACTGTGTTTTTTTTACAGAAGACCTTTCAGGTCTTTCAACAGAACCAGTTTTATGGTGGAACGGATTCACGTTTTAGTGAATATTCAGAATGTAATTTTGATCTCGAAAGATGAATGAAATTACGCTTTTTTTCTTTGGAAAAAAAAATGTTTTTGCATATTAAAACATATAAAAATGTTTTTGCATATTAAGACACATAAATAAACATACAAGCATCACCCATCACCATCTTCCCGTTATCACCATTGCAACAAATTCTTAACCATCATGACTTAATGGTACATATCCACTCATGGTGGTACAAGCGTTTAAATTTGCTTGATCCCAACAAAAATAATGTTGGTAAAATTGATGTAAAAACAAACTTACAATGGAATCAAAGTAGCAAACGTGTGGAAGATAGGAAAATTCAGCAAAAAATATAAATTTTGTTTTTGGATTTTGAAGTTACTATATAAATAGATAGAATCCATTATTATGCTTCTATTTTCATAATTTCATTTATTAGTCTTTGTCTTTCAGGCTTATAGGGATTTTTTTTCAAAAAAAAACTATACTTTAATTAGCAAAGTATATGTACATATGGACAAAACAAAAATCCCCTCATAGAGGCTCCAAGGGCATAGACACAAAAATATACCACATTAGTCACATCATGAAAAACATAAATCCATAAAACTGGATAAGAGCAATAAAATCATCCTCTGAGGCCCAGAGAGGAGGAGACCAAAAGAAAACCAGATCAAGACTAGAAAGAACAATCATTGCTGAAAAATCCCATAATGTTCGAAAGTAGCAGGGAGCCAAATCGCCAATATCAAAGAATATGAGCCCCTCCTGAGCTCCAAATCCCCTACGAGAAAGATGAGCAACATTAACATTAAATTCACGAAAGATGTGGATCAAGGAAGTTTGGGGAGACCTCATAAGCAGAGAGCAGGTGTCCTCCAGCCATGATTGGAGATTCAAGGCATGGATGTTAAATTTCATATTATCCCAATGAAAGATTAGAAGGGAGTCACACGATATGTACAAGAATAATATTCTTTATCATAGCGAAATAGAGAGTCATCCACAAACCCAAAAGCTCCCTTTGGTGTTTGTGCCTTGGCCACAATTCATCCAAAGTTTAAATAAACCATTATAGTCCAAAAATATCATAGCACCAACATCACAAAATGAACCATCCAACCGTGCAGCCCCTTCAAAGTTGGCCCTCATACCATCAACGTAGATAGGAGGATATCTCAAATGTTTAGAAGTATACCCAAAAACAAGAGAGTCTTGATATTTTGCAAAGGAAGATAAAATTCTACAAACCACTTAGTTTAGGGAGAGCCTCTTGTTTTAAAAAATAATAGAGTTCCTAAATCAACTAAAAGAGTCACTCTATGAATAGTCCTTCCTCCAGATCGCCAGATCGATGAATATATAACTAATTATATATTCATCAATATATAATCAGTCGGTTCCTCATAGCTTATTGCAGTGTCTTTCCTCTGTACTTAAGATGTCTCCCATAGCTATATCTATCCCAATTCCAATGGAAAGCAGATTCTCAAAGTCTCTCAAGTAGTGGTCCTCATATTTGGATGCTTTATGGGATTCCTAGCAATGGCATTGAATGTTTCTTTAGCAATTGACATACGGTGGAAGCAACGACTCTTTACAAGCTCAGTGAGGCGCCCTTCAAACCACGGAAAATGGGAGCCAAATACATTTGAGAATATTGCATACATCAGATTATTGACAAAAAATGATAAAATGTTCGAAATGCAGGGCACGAGATTGACATGAAACGGAGTGGGATATGGGAAACCAAAACGCCCTGTTTTCTCCCATCTACCACGTATTGTCGCTATCGGAGTTGCCTTTTGCCCCAGATGACATCCCGATGTCCTCCTCAAATCCAACGCGCAGAGATCTATTGTCAGATCCATCAGGGACATCCTTGTTTCCCTTAACCGAGGATCCATTATGGTCATTTTAAAATCCCTCGCCAATGTCCCCATCCATCCCGAGTTAGTTCAAACCAAATTTGAGAGGGAATTGCAGTGCATTGATATTTCCCCCTGCAACATATCGATTAGATCTGGTCCATAGTATGGAGTTGATGTAGTTGGAGTGACCAGCAAAGTGATGGGGAGGAGGAGGACAATGGAGATGGCGTATGCAGATATTATACATGCTCTTCGTTCCAAACAAATCTACAATGCAAACCCGAAGGATTATTTGACATTTTTCTGTTTGGAAAACAGAGAGATCAAGAAAAATGGTGAGTATATTCCCAAGGAGGAGCATAAGGAGCATTTTGATTAGAAGAGAGCTTAAGAAAATAGGCATTTTATTTTCATGCCAAGATGATGATAGGTAAGAACTCTTGAGGTTAATGCTTCACCAAATTCCAATTTGCTCTACCTCCTTCCTTCAACAACATCCTTTTTTTGAAATGCTTGTTAGTTTACCTCAGTTGGGTCCTGGTCTAACAGTAGAATGATAGAAATTCTACTACAACTAGCCTGACTATATAAGGGAAGTGGGAGAGGCGGGAATAGCAGTTTTAGTTTGGGAGGAAGGAATTGTGGAGAGGGGAGGGATTTCTAATAGGGAAGATGGACTATGCGAGGATGTGGTGGTGGTATGAGGTGTATGGGGAACTGATGAAACATGTGGAGAAGAAGGGGTGGTAGGAGTGGCCAATTATTTTGATACTAATGGGTCTCTAGAAGTGTCCTCAAGAATAGGCTTTAAACTCAAATGGGAAAAAGAAGACTGTGGAAATAAAGCAGCATAAAGATTTGCTGAAAACTGTGCATTAGGGACAAAAGATGTGATGGAGGTAACGATATTAACAGGGCATGTGGGGTTTCCATCCTCCTCCTCTAGATCACTGTGAATTTCACAGATCTCAATTTTAGGTTGGGGTTGAGGCTCAACCTGTTGGATCAAAGGGATTTGGAGAGGTACTTTCTATTGAAAAGAAACTAGAACTATCTGTAGTGGTTGTTCATCCTTGAGCAACTGCTGATGTATGTGCTTTGTTTGAGCCACTGATGCTTCAATTACTTGTGGTTGCTAGGAAACATACTGAGTTTTTAGTTTCTTTGGTTGAGGTTCAGCCTCTTGCACCTGTGTTCAAAGCTGAGCACTGAGATTGGCTAGACCTTGTTTAAATTATTCCCCTCCCTGTAGAGCTTCCATCTCTTGTGAAAAGTGAGTGCTCCCAGGGGTTTCTATGACAACTTTTACCCTTGTGTTTGGACTGGGATGTTGAAGCAGAAGCTGTCGCTGCTTGCTGTCTTGCTTCTCTCTACATGTTTTTCCTCTAAACCTTTTCCTTTACATCAAATCTCAATTTTCTAAAATCAAGGGTAGACTACTTCAACTCTTTCTGATATTTAAAAAGATGGGACTTTACCTCTGGGTCAGTGATCTTTTCAAGTGCTTTCTGAAAATCGACAGCTCCCCTGTACATGGATTCATCTGGTAGATCCTCATGTGTTATGGAGCTTATCCCATTTTTGAGCAAAGAGGCTAGCCATATAAGCCTTAGGATCATGCATTCTTTTACAGAATTCACCCAGGTTCATAGTTGCAATTTCTGTGGGAATTGAACCCAGGTGTTAGAACAATTACACTCACAAAAATTGCCAATTATACATGCAAATTACACACAAATGAGATTGAATATGGAGCAGAACACTAATCTGTACTGAATAAGTGTACAATAGTGAACCCTGTGAATTCATAGGCTGCCACAATAAATAATTACATGAGAGATTCAAATGCATTGGGATGCCATTCGAATTTGGTCAAAAGCAGGCTTACTAAATCTAAGCAAATCCCCCATAGGTGCATAAAGTAGTTTCCAAATCTGTCTAGGAGCTCACAAATTGGAAAAATCAATTAGGAAATATAATAGGTGATGGAAGGACAACTCATACATGCTTTTATTAGGAGAAAATAGTGGAGGATGATGAGGACAAAAAACAAGTTAACTTCACCTAGTCAAACTTTCCCAATTGCCTTAAAACTCAGCAAAAGCAGGCAATAAAGCAGAAAAAGAAGACATGCGCTAGGAAGGCCAGGAATAAAGAAGAATTGATTCCAAGTGGTTTCCCAAGCGCTCCATGACTCAGTTTTAGCAAGTTTGACCACTTTGGACATGTGGAGGACAACTTGCATAAGGTGGAATATGGAAACTAGGCAAATAAGACAAAAAATGGATTAATTAATGTCTAAGGTAGCTAACTATGGGTTGATTATTCTAACACCCCCCCTTAAGCCTGAATTATGAGTAAAATATCAAAAAATTATAGGGCCTAGAAACAAGGCTTAGTCACCCTTTACATACTACATGTCCATTTAACCAAGGAAAGAGGCAAAAACCCAGTGGGAAAAATCCTCCCTTAAACATGGACAGTAAAACAAAATTTGAAAATCTTGTCATCAATCATGCTTCACAACATGATCAACGATCCTCAGCAGTGATTTGAGATTGCTGAATGTCTTCTCACAAAAAACTTTGGTGAAGATATCTGCTACTTGTTCTGAAGATGAACAGAAGAGTAGGTGAATGGTGCCCTCGTGCACAAGCTGTCAGATGTAGTGCATATGGATCTCAATGTGTTTGGTTCTCTGTCTCTAAAATGGATCATTGCATATTCGAATGGTACTCTGATTATCACAATAGATAGTAGTTGAGTATTGTGATTCGAAGCCACACTCACCAAGTAACCCCTGCAACCATAAACATTGAGTTGCTGCATTTACAACTCCTCTATACTCTGCTTCTGTAGATGAGAGTGCAATGGCACTTTGTTTCTTGCTTGACCAGCTGATTGGTCCTTCAGAAAGCATGAACACATATCCTGATGTTGAATTTCGATCTGTGTTGTCACCTGCCCAATCACTGTCAGTAAGCCCAATCAAATTTAGCTTTGTAGAAGATCCCATGAGTCCTTGTTCCCTAAACAAAGTTAAGGATCTTTTTGGCTACTCTCCAATGGATCTCATGAGGCTGATCCATGTATCTTGAAGCCACAATTACTGCATAAGAAATATCAGTTTGAGTATGTGTAAGGTACAGCAGACACTCAATCAGTTGCCTATACAGTGTATTATTTACCATAGGTGAAGAATCTGCTTCTTCAAGCTTAACTACTGAAAGGAAGGGAGTCTTGCTTGGCTTGCAATACTTCATGTTGAACTTGTTCAGAAAATCCAAAGCATACTTGGACTGATGTACTTTTATTCCATGTTTGGTTTGAGCAATCTTAAGACCCAAGAATTGGTTCAATAACCCCAAATCTGTCATTGAAAATGCATGGTTCATGGCATCCTTCAAGGAGGCAATTTCATCCTTTGAGCTTCCTGTAATGAGAAGGTCATCTACATACAAGACAATAATCATCAAAGAACCATGAATCAGCTTCAAATAAACATTAGGATCTGATTTGCATCGAACAAAATTCAATGATAGCAGAAAGCCATCAATCTTGGCATACCAAGCCGTGGGGGCTTGTTTAAGCCCATACAATTATTTCTTTAGCCTGCATACAAGAGATGGATTAGTAGCAAATCCTTGAGGCTGCTGCATATAAATCTCTTTAGTAAGATCTACATTCATGAAAGCACACTTCACATCCATGTGATGTACCTCCCACTGCTTCGAAGCTGCAATGGCTAAGGCTAGCCTGATGGAGTCCATCTTTGCCACTGGTGCAAAGGTCTCATTGTAGTCTATGCCATGTACCTGTGAGTATCCCTTGGATACCAATATTTCCTTAAGTTTCAAAGGTGAACCATCAGCAGCAAACTTGGTTTTGTAAACCGACTTACATTGAACTAGCTTCCTCCCTGGGGGAAGATCAACCAGCTCCCAAGTGTTGTTCTTCTGGAGTGAGCTGAACTCTTCTTTCATGGCTGTTTTCCATCTTGGATCATGTGCTGCATCTTCATATGTCTATGGGTCTAATTCAACCATCAGATAGCATTTCTATGCAAACAAAGGATCTTTCATACACATAGCACTTTCAAACTGAGATCTCGTCCTCCTAGCATCACTAGGATTTCCAGCTAGTTCTCTAGCTACATGAATGGTCTTTGCTACCCATTTTGGTCTTGTAGGACTATTAGGATCTACAATTAAATCATCATTATCAGACATATTTGAATCAACAACCTCAACTATCTCTTCACTTACTTTCAATGGTTCTGGTGGTGAAGAGGATTCTCCAACTTCCATTGCTGCTAAAGGCTCTTCTTGGAACTGAACACTCCTTTCAGTGAAGGATTTGTATGTGCTCAAATTGATCAGCTTGTATCCTTTTGAATCTTTAGAGTACCCAAAAAATAGACACTCTTGGCTTTGGGGCTGCAAAGCCTTCCTCTTTTCTGTTGGAATTCTAGCCCAAGCCCTTGAGCCAAAAATCCTGAAATGGGTCACATCTGGCTTATGCCCACTCCATGCTTCGAAAGGAGTCACACCATCAAGCTGTTTATGAGGCACCATATTCTAGATATAGGCTGCATAGTTTATAGCTCCGACCCAAAACTTTGGTGGCAAAATCTTAGCCTCCATCATGCAGGTTGCCATCTCTTTCAGTGATCTGTTCTTCCTCTCAGCAACACCATTTTGCTGTGGTGTGTAAGGGATAGAATGTTGCGTCTGAATACCTTCATCTGCACAATATTGAATGAACTCAGACTCAACATACTCACCACCATTGTCAGATCTGAGGACCTTGAGTTTCCTCCCAGATTGGTTTTCAACCAAAGCCTTAAAGACTTTGAAAAGGCCAAAAACTTCAGACTTGTGTTTCAGGAAGTAAACCCAGCAGTACCTGGAAAGTCATCTATGAATGTCAATGCATATTTGGCCCGACTCATTGACATATGAGGAAATGGGCCAGCAACATTACTGTGGATCAACTCAATAGGTGCAGAGGTTCTCTCATGACTAGATTTCTCAAATTTATGCTCTGGGTGTTTTCCTAAGATGCAACCTTGACAGACTCCTTTGGAAAACTTAATATTTTGTAACCCTATGACCATTTCTTTTTCACTAAGATCATAAAGATACTTATAGTTAAGATGTCCAAATATTTCATGCCAAAGCTTTCTTTCCTCATTAGCATGAATCATAAGAGCAGAGGGGTTTGAGTAGGGTAGGAAGTGTGAGAACATGTATACCTTTGAAGTGTGATTTGCAACTCCTTTTGCAATGACTTTACCACTTGAAATCTCTGTGATCTCAACTTCATCAGGGGAGAATATGACCTTCTTTGGAGACTCTGTGTGGGTCATCTGATACACTGATAAGAGGTTAGAGGCAAGACCTGGAACATACAATACATTGCTGAACTTACCATGGTCAAGATCAATCCTCCCTTTGCCTAAACTTTCAGTGAGAGTGTCATCTCCCAGTAGTATTGGTGGACCTTTCAACATGTCAAGTGAGGTGAATGCCTCCTTGGTCGAAACCATATGTCTTGAAGCTCCAGAATCAATGATGAAACTAGGTGAGCTTGATGCGGCAGCAACCAATGCATGAACTCTCTCTCTGTCTTCTGAATTTGATCCTCCTTCCCTCTTCTTTGAGCTATCAGGAAGGGAGATGCCATTCTTCTCCAAGATTTGGGTCATCATGTCAATTTTCTTCTTCATGTAGGAGATTTCAGGATGATTGCCCTTACTGCAGTATGCGCACTTGCTCATTTCTCTTTTGTTCTTCTTCTTCTGGGGGTTCTTCTTGGAACCTTGGGGCTCCTCTGAAGACTTGTTCTTGTCTTTCTTTTGCTCAGGTGGCTTCTTAGCTTTCTTCTTGCCTTTTGAATCCACCCTCGAATCTCCAGCAACCAGAGCTTGGTCTTTGGAAGGTTTGATGGTGCCCATCATCACCAGTTTATCTTGTTCTTGTGTGAGAGATTCCATGAAATCTGCAAGGCTAGGCATTTTCCAGGCTCGAGCTGTCAACTTTGTGACATAGAAGGTCGATAAAAACACTGAATAGTTAGGGCCAAGCTTCGAGAGTATGGTCAAAACCAGTTGCTCATCCTTGTTTTCAATTCCACACTGTTTTAGCTACAAAACAAGGGCTTTGAACTTGGAAAAATAGAGTTGCAGGGATTCAAAGCTATTGGGAATTAGGGAGATCAATTCATTTTCAATTTGATGTCCCCTCATCTCATCTGCCTTACCAAAAAGCTCAACAAGATTCTCCCATACTTCATTTTGTGATGTCAATCCATCAAGATGGAAAAGGAGGTCTCTGGATATTCTCAGACACAGGAGACCATAGGCCTCATCCCTCCTGTTGTGCCATTTAATTTTCTCTGCAGCTGCATTGGGCTCTGCTTCTGTTGCCATAGTCACTCTATAGAGGCCTTTCACTCTCAACGGTATCTCCATCTCTTCTTTCCATTCAAAGAAGTTAAATGGAGTCAAGATGATCTTCTGAGATTGATCCATAGCTCAGAAATTTTCCCTTCAATCAGTAGAATGCTCCCAGTTAATGATGTCGAACCTGCAATAACAAATTTGAAGGAGAGGAATTGATCTACAAAGGCTCTGATACCATGTGGAAATTGAGCCCAGGTGTTAGAAGAATTACACTCACAAAAATTGCCAATTACACATGCAAATTACACACAAAGGAGACTGAATATGGAGCAGAACACTAATCTTTATTGAATAAGTGTACAATAGCCAACCCTATGAAGTAATAGGCTACCACAATAAATAATTACATGAGAGATTCGAATGCATTGGGATGCCATTCGAATTTGGTCAAAAGCAGGCTTACTAAATCTAAGCAAATCCCCCTTAGGTGCATAAAGCAGTTTCCAAATCTGTCTAAGAGCTCACGAATTGGAAAAATCAATTGGGCAAGCTAATAGGTGATGGAAGTACAACTCATACATGCTTTTCTTAGGAGAAAAGGGTGGAGGATGATGAGGACAAAAAACAAGTTAACTTCACCTAGTCAAACTTTCCCAATTGCCTTAAAACTCAGCAAAAGCAGGCAATCAAATAGAAAAAGCAGACATGCGCTAGGAAGGCTAGGAATAAAGTAGATTTGATTCCAAGTGGTTTCCCAAGTGCTGCATGACTCAAATTTAGCAAGTTTGACCACTTTGGAGATGTGGAGGACAACTTGCATAAGGTGGAATATGGAAACTAGGCAAATAAGACAAAAATTGGATGAATTAATGTCTAAGGTAGCTAACTATGGGTTGATTATTCTAACAATTTCCTTACCCAACAAACCTGTGTTGGTATAATTCTGTAGGACCAAAGAATCCAAAGACATCAAAACTTAGGTCAACCCTTCCTCTTGTGCTTAGACAATTTTGGGAAAGTGCCATCGATGACTATTTGAAAAGCAAATTCCTGCAATACCACGCAGTATGGAACAATTCTCGGCAATAGATGGACCATGTTCCTGCCCCAAATTCTGAAATAGGAGAAATATTCTCCAACATACCAATCCCCATGTAAAGTAATCAAAGCCGTGACTCTTTCTGAAAATGTCGAAGCATCATCCTTGAAGATTTTATGATACATGGACCCTAAGAAAAGGTCGCGAATGTCATATATGCGAGGAACGAAGTTTTCCTCCCATATGTCAGAACAGTAAATATGGACCAGTGGACAATCCTTCTTCCAATTCCAACCTAGGTCAAGAAATGCCGAAGTTGCACAAAAAACGTCCATGACATAGGCTGACATGTAAAATTGGGGTTTTTTGTTTGCCTTGTCTTGCTGGTATTTATCAATTTCCTCTTGCAAATTAATAGATAAAATCTGATCCCAATTAAAAGACTCACATGTAAGAAGAAAGTGGTGAGCTGTCGGAACCCATTCTGCTTTGAATAATGTGCAATTTTATAACCCATATAATCGGCAGAACATAACTGCAAGCATCGAATATGGTTCCCTGAACCACGAAACGGGGTTGGAATTACCTGGTTGTGGGACAAATAGGGAAGGATTTTCCATCCATGATTTCACCACTTCTTCATAATTGAGACGAGAGGTTGCTTCATCCAGGGAATTACGGTTTAGTAGTTGTTTCAAGGGTCCAAGTGCGTAAGCCTTGGAAAATTTTTTAGGGTGAAATGAGGCCAGAAGGTACCAATGTGGTCATTAAAAACGTGGCTCTCAGGTTTAGCGTGATCGAGTCTCCACTGCACCGGGTCTGTGTAGGGCATAAATGGTGGTCTAGCGACAATTAGATGGAGCTACAAGCTCCAAATTATGATATAACCTAGCTGGTCATGAGGAATGGCTGAGAAATCGTCATTATCGAAGATATAATAGATCATCGACCAACCCACATGTAGGTTTTCAAAAATACGCTCACTAGTGTCTGTGAAAATTCTGACATTTGGATCTTTAGACTTCTGCTCTTGTAGATCCGTCTTTGATCTTGTGTTTCTGGGCGCGGGAGATGCAATGTCTGCTTGAAATTTGGCAACCATGGTCAAAATTTACTACGGTGAAAAAAATTAATAGGATAAACGGTCGTAAAGAGTTAACTTACCGGTAGAAAGCTTTCAAAACCAGTGAAAAATGTAAACTTGAGCGAGAATAAATTGCAGTAAAAACCTCCAGGCACAGTGAAAAATGTAGGTAAAAATGGTAAAAACCTCAGATATTCGAACATACTATATAGACAAAATATCAACGGTGAAACAAATATAAATCGTAGATCTAGAAAACAATAAACGACTGAGATGAAAGCGCACAACTGAAACTTCAGAAATATAAAATTTGGGAAAGTTTGGATCTAGTGTTTCTGGCTTCCGCATTCCGCACAGCGGGAAGCGGAAGTCGAAAAGAAATTTATTTGAACTAAAAACACATTGAAATTCCGCATTCCACATTCCGTACTATGGAAAGCGGAAAGTGGAAGAAAACATAAATTGCAAAGAAAAACATCAAAGTTCCGATTTCCACATTTCGAACTGCGGAAACAAGAAGTAAAAAAAGTGAATAAAAAACCACAAAGACTTTTCTAAATTCTGCATTCTGCATGGCAGAAAGTGGAAGTCGAAAAGCACAAAAATTTTATTGTGAACTTGTAACTTTCGATTTCTGCATTTCGCTCAGGGGAAAGCAGAAATTGACAACACCGAAAGAAATCTAAACCACAGATCTAGTAAAAAATAAATGGCTGAGATGAAAGCGCGCAACTGAAACTTTAGAAATATAAAGTTTGGGAAAGTTTTGGTTTGTCGTTTTCGACTTTCGCATTCCGCACAGTGGAAAGCGGAAGTCGAAAAGAAATTTATTTGAACTAAAAATGTATCGAAGTTCCGTATTCCGCATTTTATACTTCGGAAAGAGGAAAGCGGAAGACAACAAAAATTGCGAAGAAAAACATCAAAGTTTCAATTTCCACATTCCGCATTGCGGAAACTGGAAGTCGAAAAAATGAGTAATTAAAAAAAACACAAATATTTTTTCGGCTTCCGCCGGAAAGCACAACTTAAAATTTCCGATTTCCACATTCCGCACAAAGGAAATCGAAAGTTGGCAAGAAAGTTTTATTGACGAAAAATGAAAATTCTGGAATCCGGATAGGTAGAAAGCGAAAGTCGGTAGTGGATTTCCTCGATCACTTGAAAAAAATGGATCCCCGCATTCTGCAATGCAGAAAGCATAATGCGGAAGGCGGAATCGCCCAAAATGAAAAGGTGCTTCTGAAATCAACAAAATCCCCAAAACAACAAGACCAATGAGGAAATTTTATTAAGTGAAAATATCATACTCATAACTTTATAGTTCCCATTAAGGAAATATGGTTTGGGAAACGAGTTAAAAATGTTAATGGGGGATCCCATTTTCGTGACTCAAAATGGGTTTTGTTGCAGTCATTAACAGGGAGGAACCGTAGAGTGAGGGAAGTGTGGAAATAAGGCCTGTTCGGTTTTGAGGCATGTAAACGAACAATGCCATTAGAAAATTTCTACTGCAGAGAGTTTGTTGTGGCAAAGATTCAATATTTTTACCCTCTTGGTGTTCTTTTGCACCGCTTGGTGCAAATGCTAGTTGTAAACACATTTCGAGGAGTTATGTTGTATTATGTAAACTTTTTTGAATAAGGTGTTAAGATTTAGGGTATATGTGCCTTCTTCACTTGGCATTTAATATCATTTTTGGCTACAATCTGCACTAGACAATGTGCCACTTAGGTATTGTGATATTAAAATTTTACACAAAATTTACATTTAGTGAATAGTTTTCTGAAAATCATTTTTTACAAAATTAAAAAAAAAAAATAAATACAAAATATAAACTTTCTTAAAAACTTTGAAGTGATTATGTAAATAATGGCATTACATGTTAGAAAGGCCAACCCCTAACTAAAAAATAAAAATAATTAATGTTGACTACCAAGTCTACATTTTAGGAAATGGTTATCATAAAATTAAAGGACCTAGGAATGAATAATTTAAAGAATCCAAATAATGGTATTAGTGAGAATTCCAAACAATGAATTGGTGGTTATCATAAAATTAAACGAACCTAGGAATGTATAATTTAAAGAATCCAAAAATGATATTAGTGAGAATTCCAAACAATGAATTGGTAAGATTTCCAACCAAGGAATGATTTTTGTTGCAAAATAACATAATTGGGAAACCATTCAATGCACATCTCTAAACAACACAAACATTAAAAAACAATCCCTTTCTATTTGATACATGATTAATCATTGTCATTCATACAAACTTTCTATAAAGAGATAAGTTGGAAAATTAAAATAACAAATAATTAGACCAATTTGGCTTTGAGGTTTTTTATTCTTTAGTCTTTATCATTCTACACAAAGTTGTTTTGAAAACAAAAGAGAGAAAAATAAACATTAAATTTATTTTATTCATTTTTTTCAAATAGTTTGAATGTATATGTAAGTATATACTTATTTTACTATAATGCTATATTTAAACTAGTTTCAATATTAAAAAAAACATAAAAATCAATTACAACATTTTAAGAAAAGATTTTACTTTTACTTATTTGTTATCACTATTAGATTTAAACTAGCATTTCATATAAAAACACAAAAATCCATTACAACATTTTAAAAAGTGATTTTTTTAAAACATATTTTGTTATCATTACTATATTTAAACTAGTCTTAGATATCAAAAACACAAAAATCCATTACAACATTTTAATAGTATACATTCTTTTAGCATTGCTTTGCACCACGAGGTATAATTTCTAATATAAGTTTATAGTTTCATAGGGAGCTAGGAAGTAACTTTTTTTAATATTAAAATTTAATAAGTCAAATGATATTACATTAATTTTAATGTTGAAATTTAGTTATAATTTTTAGTCAAGATATTGAGCTTAAAATTAATTTTAGCATCCTTTCATATGATGTGTTAAAATACAATTTGTGATGTTTTAGTGAGTGCATTATTGCATGGATATTTTATTTATGATGTTTTAATAAAAAATTGAGAAGATGTTTTAGTGAGTGCATTATTGCATGGATATTTTATTTATGATGTTTTAATAAAAAATTGAGAAGAAGACATGGCACAATATTACATATTAATAATATCTTTATTATACATGAGTCATAATACCACACATACATATAATTCTAGTCAAATGTAACTATTTCCAAACATGAATAGAGATATTGAGAAAATATCTTAACAATCTCCTATAAAATCTCAAACCAATTCCAAACTTAACACACAACATTAATGGAAGGAAGCATTATCTTTGACAACCCCTTTAATTCTTACATTACAAACATTCAAATACATAAAATTATGTCATATGTCATATTTTTCTGATACAGTCTTCACTAGCATTCATACCCACTCTGAAATCACGCTGACCATCATTGATGTACTTGCAGAATTGACACTTGTTGACTTCTTGGTGGACAATCTCGATATTGAATCATTATAGGGAATTGCCACCATCTGTGAATACACGACCCTCTACAATATTCACCAGTTATAGAAGATAACATTTTGAACACGAAATATGTAATACAACTTGACCTTGTATAAAAATAACTTGTAACGAACTGGCGCTCTCTGAGCACAATGAGTCACATAAGATTGAGCTTATGAAGAACAACCGATAACTAATGCTCCCAGAGCACGACAGTTCACATCAACATATAACAGAGTTAATTGGCACGGCACGTTCTTTGTGGCTCTGCATCATTTGATTTTTGCACACTACGCTTGAACAATAGGTAATAACAAACCCACAACGAAACACGTATTAATACATGTTTGCGAAGGATTGACACAACCATCAACACAAAATAGAATTGTTGGGCATAGATCCTTAATTCAAGAAATGCACCAACAAGTAACACAAATATAAATAGGACATCCAAAACAAATGAGGTAGGCGATCTTCTATTGTAAAGTTTAAACTGATCTTTTCAGGATGACTCTAAGTTGGAGGGGCGAGTCCTTCCTCATGGGAGAAAATTCATCGCATCTCTCTTTAAATCCCAAGGAGCGCTAACGTGGGAAGCTTCTTTTTTATAGGCGACGAATTGCTCTCCATCTCTGCTCTCTATGTTTGGAAATATAGTTTAGTTATTAAACTAGTCAATGAATTACGCCAACGAACATAAATATGGTGACGAAATTACAGCAGTGATTCAGAACTATGGGCTATGGATTAGCAATACAATCTCTACGATGTTGTCTTGATCTTTATGCAGACCTTCTTACAACGCTGCTGCTTTGGTCACCCAGTTCTTTGGGAGTTGATCACATTCAATTCTGCAATGTAGGCATCGTAGGAACAGAAAAATTGGTTGGTTGTTCCACTAACAATTGAATAAGGAAACTTCTTTAATTTCAAAATATGTGATATTTGATATTTTAATTTAAAATATTTGATATTTAAAAAATTTAATTTAAAAAAGGTGTTATCAGTAGTACCACTTTTCGATTCAAGGTAAAAATAGCCATTAAATGCAACAAATAAAAAAATGAGAACTCTCGAGACTTCTCGTTAAGTTGTATAATATGTTGCAACTACAAAAAGGAAATGAAAAGTGTCTAGTAGCATGAAATTGTAATTAATCAAGAAGGTATGTAATCTATCTTTAAGACACAAGTAAATTCTAAATAACCCCCAAATACAGGTGTGGACATTTGGCACACCCAGAAGTTAGAACGAATACTATTGTGATCCACCATGTGGATCACCCTCCACCCACTCCTCACACACATTAATTCTCCTCAGCTGACAAACATAGAGGCATTTGTGAAGACAACCTTTCAATCTTTGCGTAGAGTCGTCTGTAGTACCATGGTAATCATGTCTTTCTCAACAATTTTATGGATTCTTGGGAAGTTGATAAAACTCATTTAACGAGGCTAATATCCGGATTCAAGTGTTTAGAGTTGGGAGTATTTGCGGTGTTCTTTCTCGGTTCCTCAAGGATTCAGAGGAAAACATGTATCATCGGATTCGAGCGACCCTCAACCATGGAAGTGGCGGTCTGGTTCATTTTGGAAGTCATTGTATTAGAGGCTCTATCGACAGTGGATACAATAGCTCTATCCCTGGGAATTTCAGAATTATTCTAGATGTTTGGGAGGAGGAAATGGTGGTGCAATGATTGGTTGGGCAAAGGGCTTGGATTCGATGAAGACATTATTGGTCTATCAAGAGTATTCTTACTTAGGTATTTATGCATTCTCATGATAATTCTCAAGAGAGTAGTCCTCATCTATCCCCCTCCCTTGCTATGGATCCTCACATATCCTCCTCATCTGGCTCTTCTCAGGTCTCCAAGCCACCTGAGCAGTAGGGAATGCAATTGACCAAGGAACTCTCGTTGGTTCATGATAAAACTGAAATAGCTTCCACTAGTGGCCATAAAAGGAATCACATGGAGCGCAAAAATATCGTGGATCCATCCCATCCTCCTTCCAGAAAATAGTGGGCCTACCAGTCAAGGAAGTTGCTAACAGCTCATCTAGATCTCGAGAATATCACTACCCAATTTTGGAGGAAAATCTTGAAGACGTAGACATTGTCTGCAACTCCACGTAATTTCTTAGTTTTTGAGTCCTTTAGAATTTTGGTTTTTGTTAGATTGAATAGAATGTTTTCAATAGGAGTAGATAGCCATTTTTGTTGTGGGTTTCATTATGTACTATGTAGTTTCCATCTTGGTATTTATAGGCCTGATAGAAAGTTTAAGAAAGTTTTTGATCCCCTATGCATGGGAAGACTATATTGGGAAGGTTTTTTTGATAAACCATGCATAGTATGGACTTTAATTATAAATAGTTTGATATTTTGGAACTGTATGGAGTCACTCTAGACTCCCATACACTCTGATACTCTTGTGCTTGTTCTATTTTTTGTATTCTAATATAATTTCTTTGTGGAACTTACGAAAAAAAAGAAAATTCTAAATAATTTCTAACTAATGGTTGCAATATTATAATATTTTGCTGTCCTACTTTCCACTTAGTTCCTCATCAGTTAATTCAGGGGAAATCATAGGGTGATATTTTGCATTCAGTTGTGATAGCATTCACTGAAATCCCCCCTTACTCTACATTCACATTACTATATGCAAGCATTGTGAAGCTATGAGTTCCATGCACATATTCAAACATGCAGAGGGCTAGCCTTAACCATGTCACGATAATGATATCCTATATATGAAAGAAATATCATGCTCAATTTAAATTGTAATTACAAATAAAATCTATGATAACCATTTGCTTAGATAGAAAAAAATAACTTTCGAACAGTAAATGTAGTAAATCTATAGTAAATAGTAAAGTACTTTGTTCTACATAATTCACTAAAAATAATATGAAAAATGAATCTACTCTTATAAATACAAGTTCATGTACTTCACTTGGATGGGACCTTATCCAAGATCACCATAGGAACTAAGAACTACTTAGATATAAGTGGAAATAAGTTCTTTCACCATTAAATGTAGAAAATTGGTTACATGCGAATATGTCTTCACACTGTAAGAATCAAAATTAAATGTGATGACATAATTTTACAAACCATTGTGCAACCTTAAGCTTTCTTTTTCAAAATGATTAAATAAACAAAATTCCCTAATTAACTATATCAGAATCTAAGATAACTCATAGCTTTCAAACAAATTCATCATGACTGTGATGATGAGCAATAACACATAGTGAATAGGGACTGACCATCAATCTCGGATAACATATGGACAATGAGAGATATGAAGCTGTGATATGTCTAACTCAATCTTCCTAAAAATTGGTCAATTATGATTTGTCTGTGTCAATAAGAGGATTTCACCAAGGGATCTACTGCATTGAATTAAGATCTAACTACACTTAATTATGATCTAACCATACTGCTCAGGAACTAAATGCACTCAGCTCAAACTAACAATGCTAATTAAGATCTAACTCAAAATGTATCATACGTGCATGTAGTTAAGAGTCACTATTGATGTTAATGTATTAGTACCCATATACCTTTTATCTATCAAAAGGAATACATTATCAGATAAGTAACTATTTGTAATCAACACATAATCCTAACTAAAATGCATATCACATGCATAAAAATTACTATCCACATTATCCCCTTTATGGATCGATTGTGTTCTCATGTTTTCAAACAACAAGAAATGGATCATGGATTTTCATACCCAAATAGGGAGGCATCATTATTGTTGGAACTTAACTGTGTAAATAGTTAGTGAAAAATAATTAAGATAAAATGATAACTTTTCTCTCTTTAACCAACATTTCAAGATTGTTTAAATGATTCTTACAAATATTTTAAGCATATATGTTCAGAGATAAACTCACTTAATCACATAGATTTATATTTTGCAAATATAATCAAATTTGTTATTCGTTATTATACTTGGCATTGACATTTAAGATTTATGTAACAAAATGAATTGTTTCTCTTTGTTTAGTAGTAATTGTGTTAATGAAGAGCATCTTAGGCAAGGCATAACGAACATGGGATCATGCCAAATTCCTAGAATGCAAAGAATGGATTCAACTCTCTAAAGAAGAATTATACATAGAACAATAGCATGGACCCTCAATTTCATTTTTCATCTCAATGTTCTAAGGTCTTGTTGGTTGTTGGTTTCGTAATAAGCTATTTGCACTACAAATAGCCAACAAAATTGATATTTGTAAATGGATCTTGTTGATACTATATGTGCTTCATCTTTAATATTACTTCTGGAATGAATTGTCTTAGTAACTTCATCTTTTGTGTTGCATTATTGACTGAATATTGTCTTATTGTAGCTATTCACTTTGGCTATTGGTGATGATTACCTATTGATGTCTACCAATGTAATGATTTTTTATGTGTTATAAGTATATTTTTCATGACTATGTTTATCCATGCCATGAGGTATACTCACCATGGAGATTTTGAAAACTTATAAACTTGATAACTTTGAAATTAAAGGAGTTTAACCCACAACGAGTTTCCTTAAGATTCATATTTTGATAAAGATAAGTATTTAATTTTCACTTTGCAATTTTTTAATTAGTTGGATATAAATATGTTTCCATAGTTATGATTTCTTCCATACAATTTTCTTGTACATATTTTTACTTTAGTGGTTATAAACAATGTGGTGGAACTACTATGTATACCATGTTTACAAATACATAAGTTTGGTTTAAAAAAAATCCCTATAATTTGACATGCTTAGTTGAATAAATATCTAGACATGTAAATTATTTATTTTCAACATATCATGTTGTAGCTCTAACAGTTCATTGACTTCCTTTATGAGAAATTGATAACAATAGTAAGCCACCTGTAAGTGTAATTCACCATAGAAATTATAGACTTAAAGTTGTAATTTCTCAATGAAAACTCCTTTGAATTTGGTTCATTCTGATATTGATCAATTTACCCATTGCATTTTTATTAAAGGGATGCATTTTCCTTTTCTTGACCCATGAAATTTGTTTTATTTCTATGACATTGAGCATGATAAGTCATGTTACTTAGTGGTCTTGTATGGTTAGTTGGATAATGATACTGTTGGTGTTTTGGATCTTAGTGAAGCATATAACTACCTTAGCAATTTTGATGCCATTGTTTGTTTAGCTGGCGAATGCAAAGGATTTTGAAGGCATTAAAATGTTGGCTTGGGTTGAATGTATCAACTCTTCAACTACCTTTGTTTTGATTTGGTGGTAGTTTTGTTGGAGTTCTTTATTACATATTTGGTGGATAGTTTATCCTTCATCCTTAACCAACTTCTTTTGAGATAGGCCTTTCTCTATGCATGAGTATAAACATGTAAGTTTTATCCATTCTACTATTATTCCAATCATTCTTTTTAAGGAATTGTTCTTTGGTAAATCAATTATACGAATGATTAAGTTCAAAATCTTGTAGGTATTATTTATTTATTATTACTTTTAATCCTAGTGGTGTTTTTTTGGTAGTTCTTTATGGTGGCAATTAATAGACAAAGGGTGTTCCACATATAGCCTATCTTTGGTAAAAAACTTATCAATATTTTTCTCATTTAGTGTTGTATCAATGATATAGTGATGGTTTACAATGTATCCATTATTCTGTAACATATTAGGAGACCTATACATTCACAAAAGTTCTACTCTGCTAAGTACAATATATATAGATAAGGATCTTTATTGATCAATTTAAACATGGTTTTGAATCTCTTATTTCTAGTACTAATGGAATATTCTTCATTAAGTGATGGGGAAATCATCTAATATTAACATTACATTTCAAATGGTCCATTGAAATGCCACTTAAGTAATGAAATGAATTTTCATCTTCGCATTGAGAGAAAAAATAGGCAGAAATTTGTGTGCCAACTATAGCATTAGCAGTAAGGTGGATACTTACTCTTTGGATGGAATTTGATCCAATATCACTTACAAATCAATGGAATAGAATCCCAACCCAATGCTATGGATTTTTTTAAGAAGGAATAATGTTTAGATACTCCCCAGTAATTTATTTTATTATGTTAGAATAATAAAAAACACATTCTCATACTTAGGATACATTAAATAATCTTTTTTATTAACTTCCTAGATCCTATACTAGCTAGTTGGAATCCACTTGCACCACTTGGTCAAAACATGACAAAAATGAATCCATTAGCACCTTTAAAATATTTTGGATAAGGTTATAACAACTACACATGCTACCAAGTTTAGAAAGAGCGCTTTCCTGCCTTATCCATACTTAGACTCTTTTTCAACAGCTTTAAGGTAAAAATGTGAAAGGTAATCACATAGAAGCTTCCATGTTTTTGCACAAATCATCCTTCTTTTTCTCTCTTCAAATCATGTGTATACTGAATTGCCATCACTTATTGTCTGAAATTCATCATTTAGCCAATTTATGACCTTCCTGGAATGATTTGGAAAGTGTTTTATACACCTAAGGGGCATTTTTGACTTTTAGTAAGCCTACTATTGTGAGGATTAAACTTGCCTCCTTAGGATTCAAATCCATAATGTAATGATATGTTTGGAAAGCCTATTACTAAATAAGGTTGGATAATGTACACTTATGCAATGCAAGTTAGTGTTATGTACCAATTTCAGTCTCCAATTTTGAGTTGATCTTTGCATGTAGTCTATCATTTTTTGTGAGTTCAATAAATCTAAGTATCGGATTAATTTTCACATGGTATGAGATATTCTTTAGCTCAATTTTTATCCTCTCTTATTTATTTTGTATGATTTATCATCACTCTCTCAAGGAGCGCATTCAGTCTTCCTTAGGGTGAAGTTGCCAAAGAAATGGATCGATGTCACCATACCATCTTGACTCTGTTCAACTACTTCGAATGGAAGGAACATATGGATATTCTAATGAGGAGAAAATGACTCTTCAGAGTGACCACAGAAACTTAGGCTGAGCCTAATGTTGCTACAGAAAAGGTCAAGTGGAACAACGTGAGGGATGAGGCTTATGCTCTCTTGTGTCTCGACATTTCTAGATACCTTGTTTTCCATCAAGATGGATTGACATCACCAAATGAACTACAGGAGAAACTCCAAGAATTATTTGGAAATAAAATTGAAATGAGGTTACATTACATTCACTGGAGAATGAGCTTGTCTCATTGATTCCAAGAAAGTTTGAGTCCTTACTGGTATACTTCTCCAAGTTGAAAGGTCTCGTTCTTTAGTTAAAGTAGTGTGGTATTGAAAATAAATATGAACAACTAGTCTTGGAAATAATTTTGAAGCTTATCCCTGACTATTCTATGTTTGTATCGACCTTCCATGCCACCAAGTTTAATGATTGAAATTGGAATATTCCTTCACTTTCAGAGTTCATGGAATCCTTGACCCAGGAGAAAGATAAGTTGGTCATGATGGGCACCATAAACCCTTCCAAATATCAAGCTTTGGCTGCTGGAGATTCAAATATGGATTCCAAAGGAAAGAAGGATCCTAATCCAAAGAAGCCTCCTCATCAAATTAAACACAAGTCTAAGTATTATGAGGAATATTCAATATACAAGAAGAATTCCCAGAAGAAGAAAGGTAAAGGTGAAATGAGCAAGTGTGCACACTGTGGTAAGGGATTCCATCCAAAGAGATCTTGTATGAAGAAACAATTTGACCTGTTGTCTCAAATCCTTTAAAATAACAATATCTGTCTTCTTGAAGGTGCAAAGAAGAAGGATGGTGCATCAAATTTTGAAGACAATGAGAGAGTTCATGTGCAGGTTGCAAGGACTATAAGATCCTCTTCCTTTATCATTGATTCTGGAGCTTCAAGACACATAGCTTTGACAAGGGAGGCCTTATCCTCTCTTGATGATTCAAATGGTCCTAATATTGTATTGGGGGATGATTATGAAACTGAGTGTAAAAGGAAGGGTAGAATATATTTTGACCATGGTTATTTTAATAATCTTTTGTATGTCCCAGGTCTTACTGCTAAGCTCTTGTCAATTATCAAATGACTCACACTGTGTCACCTAATAAGGTTGTCTTCACTCCCAATAATGTTTAAATCACTAATATGTCGAATGGTATATTCATAGCACAAGGTTATGTTGGTAATACCTCTAAAGTATACAAGTTCTCGCACTTCATGCCCTACTCTAACCCCTCTTATCTCCTCACTCATGTTAATGAAGATAACAAGCTATGTCATGAAAGGTTTGTCCATATTAAATACACATATTTATTTGATTTATGTGACAAATATATGGTCATAGGGTTACCCAAAATCTTTTGTTCTAAAGGATTTTGTCAAGGATGTATTCTAGGAAAACACCTAGAGAACAAGTATGAAAGAGTCAGTCATGAGAGAACCTATGAACCTCTTGATATTATTCATAGTGATATAGATGGTCCTTTTACTCACATGTCAATGAGTCAATATAACTATTTCCTAACCTTCATTGATTACTTTTCCAGATATTGTTGGGTTTTCTTCCTCAAGCACAAGTCATAAGTTTTTGACCTCTTCAAGAGTTTTAAACCTCTAGTTGAGAACCAGACTGGAAGAAATATAAAAGTCCTCATATATGATAATGGTGGTGAGTACGTCAAATATAAATTCATACAATTTTGTGAATATGAAACTATCCAAATGCAACACTATATTCTATACACACCTGAACATAATGGTGTTGCTGAAAGGAACTATAGATCTCTCAAAGAGATGGAAACTTTCATGATGGAGTCTAAAAATTTTCCACCAAAGTTTTGGGATGAAGAAATTAATTATGCAGCCTATATATAGAATAGGGTTCCTCACAAATCCTTGGATGGAATCACTCCTTTTCAATATTGGAGTGGACACAATCATGATGTGTCACACTTCAGGATTTTTGGCTCTAAATCTTAGGCTAGAATTACACCTGAAAAGAGAAAGGATTTGGAACCAAAAAATCAATAATTCCTATTTGTTGGGTATTCAAAATATTCCAAATAATAAATTGATCAACATGAGCACTCAAAAATCCTTCATTGAGATGAGTGTTCAGTTTGAAGAAGAGCATATGCCACCAACAATCGAAAATGGGGAATCCTCTTCACCTCTACCAACTCTGATTGTAAGTGAAGACTCTAATAATTTTTATTATTCTGATATTTATGATAATTAATATTTAATTTCATATTATAGCACTCCTAAAATGCCAAAATGGGTAGGAAATACCATTCAAGCAACTAGGGAGCTAGCTAGGAATCCTAGTGATCCCAGAAGAACTAGATCTCAATTAGAGAGTGCCCTTTATGTCAAGGACCCATTATTTGCTGAGAAGTGTTATATGATGATTAAATATGTTACACAAACATATTAATAAGATTCATAATATCCAATATGAAAAACAACCATCAAAGAAGAATTGCATTCGCTCTAGAAGAATGAAACATGTGAACTAGTCAATCTTCTACCAAGGAGAAAGCTAGTGAAATGAATATGGGTATTAGAGAAATTTTTTGTTACTTATGTATATTTTCTGAAGTATAAGTCAAGGATAGTGGCCAAGTAATTGACTACAATAATACCTTTGCACCGGTGGCAGAGATGGATTCTATAAGAGTAATTTTTTACATTGCATCTTCCAAGAAATGGGAGGTACATCACATGAATGTGAAGAGTGCCTTTATAAATGGAAATATCAAAGAAGAGATATATATACAGCATCCATAATGTTTATTTATTAATAAATCTCTTGTGTGCAGGTTTAATAAATCACTATATGGGATAAAACAAGCTCCTAGAGTTTGGTATGCCAAGATTGTTGGCTTTCTGCTATAACAAAACTTTTGTAGATGTAAGTATGATACAAATGTATATTTGAAGATGATTCATGGTTCAATAATTATTATTTTATTGTATGTTGATGACATTTTAATGACAAGAAGCTCCAAGAAATAAATTTCCTCCTTGAAGGATGCTTTGAACCATGTCTTCTCCATGACCAATTTGGGACTATTGAGCCAAATTTTGGGGCTCGAGATTTCTCAATAAGATCTTGGAATAATAGTAAATCAATACAAATATTCTTAAGACCTAATAAAAAAATTTAAAATGAAATATTATAAGCTAATCAAGAATCCTTTCCTTTCAAGAGTTAAGCTTGAGGAAGCAAAATCTACTCCCTTGGAAAACAATACTATGTACAGACAACTAGTTGGTTGTATTCTCTATTTTACTCATACTATACCTGATATTTATTATGAAATCCATTGGAGGGAAGAAAAGAGAATCGTTCACTTTGTGCAACGAACCAAGACACATGGGATTCACTATGTTGCAAAATATGACCTAGAGTTAGTTGGTTTTACCGACTCTAATTGGGAAGGTGATAACAATGATAGAAAATAAAATTATTGATATGTGTTTATGTTTGTAGATGGCTGAATCATTTGGTCAAGTAACAATCAAAGTGCCATTGCAATTTCTTCTACAGAGGAAGAATAAAGAGGAGTTGTAAATGCAACTAGGTAGTGTGCATGGTTACAAGGAATACTTGGAGAGTTTGGGATCGAATGTAACACTTCCACTGTCATATTTTGTGACAATAAAAGTAATATTCAAATCCCAATAGACCCTATACAGAGGAAACAAGCCAAAAACATAGATATCCATATGCACTACATCAAAGGACTTGTGCATGGTGAGGTCATTGCTCTGCACTATTGTGCATCATTTGAGAAAGTTGAAGACAAATTCACCAAGGAATTATTTGAGAAGACATTAAACCGTATAAAATCAATGCTTGGGATAAATTATCACATGGTGAAGACTGATTGAAGATAATATTTCACAAATTTTGTTTCATGTTCATGTTTCGAGGGAAGTTTTTCCCCTTCTGGTTCTGCCTCTTTCTTTGTTTTCCATGAACAAAGTAGTATGTAAAGGGTGACTAAGCCTTGTTGATAGGACCTATATCTCTTATATATTTCTGATATTTAAAATAAGTTCTTTTTATGGGGGGGGGGTTGTTATAATAATCAAAAACCCATTCCCATACTTAGGATACATTAAAAAAATATTTTTGATTAATTTCTTAGGACCTATACTTGCACCACTTGGTCAAAACTTTCCAAACCTGCCTCCAAGATCTGCTTTAAAATATTCTAAATAATATGGTGACAAATAAATGGACTTCCCAGTTTATAAAGAGTGCTTTCTTTCCTTATCTGGACTTAGACTTCTTTTCAACATATTTAAGGTAAAAAGGTGAAAGCTAGTCACATAGAAACTGCCATGTTTTTTGTAAAACTCATTCTCCTTTTTATATATTGAAAGCATGAGTATATTGAATTTACATCACTTATTAAATGGCATACATCATTCATCCAATCCGTGACCTTCCTAGATTGATTTGGAAAGTGTTTTATGCACATAAGGGGGATTTTTAATTTTTAGTAATCCTGCTATTGTGAGGATTCAACTCGCCTCCTTAGGAATTTGATCCCTAAGGTAATGATATGTTTGGAAAGAATATTCCTATATGTGGTTGGGTGATGTACACTTGTGCAATGCAAGTTAGTGTTATGCACCAATTTTAGTCTCCAATTTTGAGTGGATCTTTGCATGTCTTCTACAAAATTTTGTGAGTTCAATTTATCTAAATTTGGGATTAATTTCCATAGATTGAATCATATTGTATTTTTTTCATTTGGGAAAAGATCCTGTTATTGCCCAATAATTTTCCTATGGTTGTGGTAGGAGAATCATTGGGGTAACCATTTCAAACCAATATTTAGATTGTATTGTAGCATATAAAGTCAGAGAGGGATCTCTCTTTATCATAGGGTCATTCAAATATAAATTTGGATTTAAAAAAGTATTCATAAGGCTATATTTATGAGGGGAAGGGTTGTTCCTATTTTAAAGAGTGTACGACAAACAAATGTTAAATACCAGTGGGCAATGGAGTCATAGCCTAGATCATTCAAGGGTTTTACAACGATAATGAGTGGTGATTTTCCATTGTAATATGAGGCAAAGTGGGTGTCACATTCATTCAAAATTCTTCAAGTGTTGGTAGGAGAAAGGAGAAAGAGCCCAGTGAAACAAGAGTCACCTATCTATGGATCAATATCTTGCACCTCCTTTAGCAAAAGAAACAATAAAGGCTAGTATATGAAATAGAGCACCTAATAGAAGGTGAATTAAATGAAAGTCGTCATGAATACATCACAAATGCAATATCTGATGCAAAGAGTGCTTAATAAAATGAATTCCTCACATGCAACTAGAAATCATTAGCATAAACTTACATAATATGGAAATGATGCAAACAAGAAACACAAACTGAACATGTAACACCATGATGAATCTTGGAAATGCAGAAGAATATTTCTCATTAACACTTTCAATAAAGTTACAAAGCTACAAAAACCAGGCACACATGGCTTCAAAAATGAAAGTCCATCCCCCCTTTTTCTTCCTCTGTAGAGGTTACATTTATAGTGTCATGGGATCCCGAGACCAACCTCAAAACATAGCCAAATTTAGTTACAAAAATTGGGAATCAGTCCTTCACACATAAAATACTAAAAAATTATGATTTGGAAGATTCGCCATGATCACAAAACATATCATAAAATTATGCTGGGATGTGTGTGATGGATCAAAATGGAAAATTTGACACCTGCGATTCAGGCCTGGTGGATGAAAACGACTGTTTAGAGGATATTCAAGTGGCCTACAACATTGTTATTAACCAATGCATATTCAATCAGAGAAATTTCTCTTTAACCATTGATTTCCGTAATATTCATCCTGCATTGTTGATCTAGGATCAAAATGGCAGAAAGAGGATTGCAGAAGGAGGGCTTCCAACTTTCTCGAGGCTCAATTTGATCTTTCTAATCTAGCCTTATCCTTTCATCCCTTTAGCTCTCAACAACATTGATTTCCTTTGGATTCATCCTTAGACGTTGATCTGAGATCAAGCTACGGGCTGCAGAAAGCGAAAGTCAAGATTTCTACTTTCACGGTGCTAAATTTTTATATTTCCGCTTTCCACCTTTCTGCTCCCTTTCGGGTCGTTGATTTGTGCAGAAGATTTCTAGACCATTGATCTTGCAGATCATGGAAAGCAGGATTTTGACTTTTTACGGCCAAATTTCTATATCTTCCACTTTCCGCTTTTTCCTTTCCGTAAAATAGCAGAAAGCAAAAGGTGGAAATACCAACTTTTATAACCAAATTTTGGCCCTTTTCGCTTTTCCGCTCTCAAATTTTCCTTGGCAGAAATGATTTTTGGCCTTTGATCTTCTCTGATGTGCATCCAAGTCATCCATCGTGGTCAGCTTTTAACCTTGATCAAAATTTCCTTATTTAGGTATATTTATAAGGCTAAAACTCAGGATTTTCAATAATTTTTCATTTCAAAGCAATGGATGAACCCCTTAGAACATGTAGAAACCCCATCAATATCCTCCAAAGCCATGTGATATAGAAAATTTTTAGACCTTACTCTTTCTTTTACTGGTGTAAACCTTTGTAGGGGAATTAGTGCAGTTGCATATGTAAAAATATTAAATCTTTAGCACAGGTGCTAACAGATCCTAGGGTATGGCTCATTTTATCACACCAATAATGAAGTTATTCTCTTTGTGTATATTCTATGAATTTGGGGTGGCTTCCCAATATTGTTTTGAAATGATTGTAGAGGTAAGTTGTACTCTTGATTCCTCCTTTTAGTTTAAATGATAATAATCTTTTGAATATTTTCATGCATCTATAGATACCTATATGGATTTTTTTGTAGTCTATTTGTTTATTCATAAAATCCTATTCTAAGTTTATAGTTATTTTTTATTCAACAAGTATAAATTGATGGTGTGAACCTTTGAGTTTCCCTTTGGCTATTTGACTTAGAAATATAAATCCGTCTACACACTTAGGAGTAAATACCTTGCAATAACTCATTTGCTTGATTTTGTTGGATAAACTTGTACACTCATTTGACCTTTGAATGATTTTAAATGTAATGGTATATGTACCCAATACAATTCTCTAGTTCATCTTATCCATGTTAAATATTTTCAAAAGTACAAATAGCATCTTGCGCCCATACTTTCATATTTTTTCTATTTTTTCTGGTTGTTAATTACGAAATTCCAGTCTATTAGTTATATGGTTGCACGTTTTCAAGGGTTGTGCATATTTATCTTCTAACTTTAAAACTTAACCTACATGCCTTAAAATTGAAGAGTTTTTTGTTTATCTCTCTATATTGTTGAGATGGTTATTTATCAACTTTGAATAATCTTATCATATGTTTCTTGATGTCATTTCTTTCAAGTATTATGAAACCCTTGTATTCAAGTTTTTATTATAAGCACCTACTTGAGTATTGGTTGAATATTTAGGATTTGTTTTAAGACACCATGATAAATTTTCAAGTGTTTATCCTTGAGTTCTATATGATTAAACATTCTCACACACACAATAAATATTTGAAATGGTGTATTCATTTTGAAGGCATGCTTCTTATACAAATTTATTGAAACATTGACGCTCAATCCTATTTTTATTGTGTGGAGTCCAAGTTATTTGGTATTACAAAAAATGCTTAACCTATCAGGGGTATTACAATTGGTATTAAGGAAACTTACAACACTGTGGTTGTATGGACTCAATGAACGTTGAACGTATAATTGTTTGTGTAGATAACATAGTAGAGTTGGATATGGAAAACAAAATTATGAGTCCTCAGGAGACTATGAAGGAATGAGATTGTTCTAATTGGTGATATTTGAACCTCACAACAATTTTTGAAAAATGATTTCATACATAATGTTTCAAATTATACATATATTATTATTAGTGATTGAGCAAATATGAAGAAACTTGAAATTTAAAACTTTATTACACAATTACAATGAAGATAGATCTCATCAATAATCCAAATAAATAAATAAATAAAATCACAGAAAAAAGGATATACCTTGGGAAAACCCTCCACTGATTCAGAGGATAGAAAAACCAACAAACAATCTTAGAGTACAATTGATAAGTTGCAGAGAATGATTACAACACAATGGCATATTTCTTTCATCGAGAGCACCAGAGAGTGAAGATCAAACATGAAACCATTATAATATTTCCAAGTGCATAACACTTTAATGACAAGTCAAGTTAGGTTATACAACAAAAATAGAATGGTTTCATGCATCAGTAACTTATTAACACTTAGAACATTGATACATCTTCAATAATGTGCCCCCCATTGACCTAGTGCCAAGATGGAACTTCATAATTATCTGCCACTACAATATATGTTCCCTCACTTAATTAACTAACTCTAACTAAGTTTTTAACTGAGTGTATTGAGCTCAACTGGATGGAACTACATGTAATTGAATGGAACTTAGTGTAATTGCATGGAATTGAGTGTATATGAACAAAAATAAATGTAATTGAATAGAACTGGACGTAACTAAACTGAACTAAATGTAATTGAACATAACTGAATGTAACTGAACATAACTAGTGCTTATCCATTAGTGTCATATTAAACCACCACTTGCATAAATTAAGGAGTTAAGGAGTTGATTCCTTAATTAAATGAACTTGTTTACCATAACTAATACTCAATTGATGTCTTATCAATTCTAGTTCACTTGGTGGAAACATGGGAAATTTGAATTCGCTTTCCATCTTTGTGGTTATACTACTTATCTTTGAATGGTCCATATGTGTTTTCATAAATTCTATATCATATCATACTCATAAGAATAGTTCCGAGCCTATGATAATATGTAATACCCAAGGTCATATAGTCACATGCTAACGTAAATCACTCTAGGGGTAGCTAGTCCCTAAAGGATACTTATAGAACCTATTGACCATGACTAGCCATACATCACATAGTATATCATCAAGACTTAATAAAACATAAGTCATGTGAAATTAATGCACATAAGTTCTGAACTTGACACAACAAGTCTCAGACCTCAACATAATGTCATGATATTAACCATAAGATCCTAGTACACAAATATCTACCGAATATGACAATGTCGTGTGAACTTAATACAATATAAGTTTCAGACTTGATACAACAAAATCTAGACCTTAGTACAACATAAGGTCAAGGAGAATATCCGAACCTAATTACAACATAGATTCCGGACTTGATTACAACACAAGTATCATACCTTAACACATAAGGTCATGGAGAATAAATCTTGAAGTTGTATATTCAACACTCCCTCTAAGTGAGGGAGACATTCTATGCCATACCAAGCTTGTCTTGAAAGTGTCTAAACTCCGTCATAGATAGAGGCTTGTCACAAATTTGCAATTTTCTCATCAGTACCTATGTACTGGAACTCATTTTACATGACCATGACTTCAATGAAGTAAAACTTCATCTCGAATGTGTTTTTAACTTAAAACACATATAGGGTTTTCGAGAAATATTGACTATTAATACCTAATGAATTTAGGATCAATTATTTAACCCTAGTAGGTAGCTTCCTGAGATACACTACACCTCAGTATGTAGTACTATTTGTAAACACATTTTTCTTCTGTAGTACTCTAAGACATATATCTCACTTTTGTGGTAATAGCTGAAATACACTTAGCATTCATAGTACTATCGTCAAATTACAACGCTTATTTGAGGCTAACAAAATCAATGTATAGCACAATCAAATATTATGTCTTCCATGTATAATATACACTAAAGATTCAATTCTAATGTACCTCAAAGGTACTCAAACATATGCCTGGTAGAAAGCATAAAATACAAGAGGTCTTCTCAAATACCAACCAACTACTTACACAAAGTAGCAACATCTGGATCCAATAAAAAATAAAGTTTCCCTAAACTAGAAACCATGGATTTTAAATCCATCGCATATAATATTTGTTAGATTTTTATCATTCAAGCTAGCATTATATTAGGATCTTTAATTGAGAGAATAAAAAGCACATCAATCAAACACATGAGACAATGAACACAATGTTTTTCCTTGGGGACACCATAAAGGAGAAAACCCTGCAACTTCCTCAGAGATAGAATTAGCACCAAAAGTAAAACCCTAAAACAGTAAGATGATCTCTCGACAATAGTAGTCTCTTTCTTTCTATCCCCAACAACTTGTTCTCCCTCAGCTATGCACTACAATTGAGTGTGTGATAAATAGAGAGGCTCATTCTCTATTTATACTAATTCATTACTTGACAATAACTCACTAGGACCGACTTCTCTAGGAATGTCTAATAATCATAGGGCCCCACAACTATGGGGAATTTAACCCTTGATCAATAGAATGGTTACCCATAATAACTTGACATGAATTTTTCACATTATAGAGACTCTCGATGAGAACATCGGGGTAATGAATCAATTACATTACAAACACTTCCCGGAAAAAACATCGGGGTACAATACATAAGATATAGAAGTGAATATATTCTGAAGTTACAATTACATCAACACTCCCTTTTAACTAGGAAGTTATTCTCTCGACACAATTTATCAGCACAAGTCTTCTTCTCTGTATCATCTGGATCATCATCGAGTCCTCGTCATCTTCATGTTCAAGTCATCTTCATCTGGATCTGGATCATCACTCAATCTGGATCATCATCACTGGATCTGGATCATCACTGGATCTGGATCATCACTACTAGATCAACATCACTGTATTTGGATCATCACTCGATCTAGATCATCACTGCTGGATCAACATCACTAGATCTACATCATCAATCGATCTGGATCATCATTGGGTCATCATCACTAGTGCCATCTCTTGATTCTTCTCGTCATAGGAAGTTCTACAGAGCCAACCCTTTTTCATGCTAGTTATAGGCCTAGCCTCCATGTAGGTCTTCTTCAATGCTTATATCTAACCCTAAGTCAAAATGGCCTGTCCAACACTTACATATAACCATGAGAGGAACAAATCCAACACCATTTCAAAAAGGCATGCCTAGCACTCACATCCGACCATGTGGGAACACATCCCACAACCTTGTTAGAAAGGCCTAGCACTCACATCCGATCATGGGAGGAAAACATCCAAGAACCATACCAGAAAGGCTTAGAACTCACATCCGACCATGGGAGGAACACATCCAAGAACCATATCGGAAAGGCTCAGCACTTATATCTGGCCGTGGGAGGAACACATCCAAGAACCATATCAAAAGGGATCAACACTTATATCTGACCATTGGAGGAGCACATCCAAGAACCATATCAGAAGGGCTCAACACTTATATCCAGCCATGTGGGGAACACATCCCATATCTATGCTAGAAGGGCTCAACACTTATATCCATCCATGTGGGGAACACATCCCACAACCATGCTAGAAGGGCTCAACACTTATATCTGATCATGTGGGAACAAATCCCACAGTCCCCTTAGAAAGGCTCTGCACTTACATCTGATCATGTGGGAACACATCCCACAGTCACATCAGAAAGGATCTGCACTTACATATGATCATGTGGGAACACATCCCATAGTCACATCAGAATGGCCCTCAGCCCTAAGCTGAGTATTCCTGGTAACTGACCAGGTGCCTCCATTCAGAGAATGGAATTCAACACTTATATCTGATCATGTAGGAACCAATCCTACAGTCACAACAGAATGGCTCAGCACTCATATCTGACATGGAAGGAACTAATCCTCTCACCATGATAGAATGGCTCAGCCCTTACATCTGACCATGGAAGGAACCAATCCTCTCACCATGATAGAATGGCTCAGCCCTTACATCTGACCATGGAAGGAACCAATCCTCTCACCATGTCAGAATGGCTCATGGACTCATCACTCCCCTTTGAGGGAACCTCGATCTAGAGAACACCAAGCTTCTCCCTGAAGTACTCAAACTTCACTCCGGCTAATGTCTTTGTCAACACATCAGCTATATGTTAGTCCATCACAACATACTAGAGCTTCCCTGCTCCTCTCTGCACCATATCCTTGATATAGTGATACTTGATCTTGATATTATTTGACTTGTCATGGAACACCGGGTTCTCAGAAAACTTCACACAACTCTGGTTGTTGCAATATACACAAGTAGCATCCAACTGGAGATCAAATAAATCATACAGTAGCTTCCTTAGCCATATTGCATCACAACTAGCTGAAGAAGCTGCAACATACTCTGCTTCAGCTGTACTCAGTGCCACACAGGCCTGCTTCATGCTAAACCAAGAGATCACACCTGATCCCATACTGAAGTAACACCCTGAAGTTCTCTTCCTATCGATGGCACTGCCTTCCCAATATGGATCAACATAACCTTCCAGGTTAATCTTTTGATTCGCCTCATACTTGGGCCCATAATCAACTGTACCCTTTAGGTACCTCAGAATATGCTTTGCAGCAATCAAGTGAACATGTCTCTGATTTGTCAGAAACTGGCTCAAGGTGTTCACAGCAAAGAAAATATATGGTCTCATGTTCATCAAGTACATCAACGACCCAATCATCTGATGATACATTGTAGCATCAAATGCTTTTGATGAATCATCACTCAATAGCTTCAGGTTCGATGCCATAGGTGTGGTTATGGCATTGCAGTCCATCATCCCAAACCTCATAAGGATCTCTACTCCATACTTCCTTTGTCTAAGGAATATTCCATCTGTATTCTTCCACACCTCCATGCCTAGAAAATAGTGCATCATACCCAAGTCCTTCATTTCAAACTCGGCAGCAAGCTTTCTCTTTGTATTGGCAATCAATCCATCCATACCTGTTACAAATAGATCATCTAAATATAGTAGGAGTATCAATGGGTTACCTTCTTCAACCTTGTAGTAAAGGTTGGAATCTACTTTACTTTTGGTAAATCCCAAACTGGATAGAAAGCCATCAATTCTGCTGTACCATGTCCTGGGTGCATGTTTCAAACCGTACATGGCTTTCTTCAATTTACACACATGAGTCTCCCTGTCATGTGTCTCAAAACCGAGTGGCTGCTACACATACACTTCCTCTTCTACTACACCATTCAAGAAGGAATTATTGACATCCATATGGTGTATCTTCCATTTCATCACTGCAGCCAGAGCAGGTACTAATCTGATGGAAGTGTATTTGGCTACAGGTGCAAATGTTTCTTCATAATCTATTCCTTCTTTCTGGGAGAATCCATGAGCCACAAATCTTGCTTTATATTTTTCTATGCTGCTGTCTGCAGCATGCTTGATATTGTATATCCATTTGGAAGTCACAATATACTTCCCTTTTGGTCTTGGGACAACATCCCAAACATCATTCTTCATGATCGATTGATACTCCTTGATCATAGCATTCTTCCATTCTTTCTTCTCCACCGCTTCTTCATAGTTGGAAGGTTCTTTATCCATAATTTCACATAGTAGGGATACATAACCAGAACAGGATATGGTTCTTTTCCTTTCTCTGTGATTTTTTTCTGGAGCCCCATATCTTTCTGCACCTTGGATGGCTTCTCGTACCTAAGCAGTTTTCCTCTTGTGAGTATTCTTCTCCTGAGGTGGATCTACAGGTTCTTGAGGTTATTCTATTTCTCGATCTTCTTCTCGATTTTCTTCATTCATGGTTGTGTCATGAATTCTGGGTGCTTTTGTTTCTTCAGGTTCTTCAGTAGGTCTTTTTCTGGATTTGTTGTAAGCTAAGCCTTCATGAAATGTTACGTCCCTGCTGATGTCAATCTTATTGAATCCTAGGAAGTATATTCTGTATGCCTTCAAGATTTCAGAGTATCCCACAAATATACCCTTCTTTCTTGAAGGATCTAACTTTGTCCTCTTTTCTTTCAGAATGTGTATGTACACTGGACAACTAAATATTCTGAGATGGCTAACTTTTGGTTTCTTGTCGAAAAATACTTCTTTAGGTGTCTTATTCTCGAGTACTCTGTGTGGAGTACAGTTTTGTACATACACCGTTGTTCTAGAAGCTTCTTCCCATAGATGCATGGGAATATCTTGATCATGAAGCATAGCCCTTGCAGCTTCCATGATCGTATTATTCTTCCTTTCTGCAACCCCATTTTGTTGTGGATTATATGTAGTGGTTAACTCCCTCTTAATCCCTGAATCTTTGCATAATGCTTTGAATTCATTTGATGTGAATTCTCCACCATTATTTGATCGAAAGGTTTTGATCTTCTTTTCTCTGTGGTTCTCAATCAAGGCTTTGAATTCCTTGAACTTGCTAAATACCTCATCTTTGTTCTTCATGAAGTATATCCATGTCTTCCTAGAAAAATCATCAATAAAAGAAACATAGTATACATTCCCGCTTAATGAACTTGATGACATTGGACCACATACATCAGAGTGAATGATTTCCAAGATTACTTTTGCCTTGCTCTCGCTACTTGGAAATGTCTTCTTTGTGTTATTTCCATTTGCACATCCTTTGCAGACTCCATCATGCTTTTCCTAAATTTTTGGAAGACCTTCAACAGCTTTGCTCACAAGTGGTAGTGCTCTATAATGCACATGTGCAAGCCTTCTATGCCAAAGTTCATTTGGCTCTACTGTGTCATGGCCCAAGGCTTGTTCTGGATGGCCCTTCAATTTTTATAGACCTCCCTCTTTTTCCCCAATCAGTACTACATCATTAATAGTCTTTCCCTTCGGCGACATGATAACTTGGCCATCTACAAACGCAACCCTCATGCCTTTTGCATCTAATGCAGATATGGAGAGGAGGTTCTTCTTTAGTGCTGGTACAAACAATACATCTTGAATCTTCATAGACTTTTCAGAGTCTAGCTTATAGGAGGATTCCCCACTACCTTTTATTGGATACTGGTAGTCATCCCCAAGTTTCACCTTGTGAGGTGACTCATGTTCAGATAGTTTCACAAATGATTCTTTGAATCCCGTCATATGTTTGGAAGCACCACTGTCTATAATCCAATAATT
Source organism: Pseudotsuga menziesii (assembly GCA_001517045.1). Lineage (NCBI taxonomy): Eukaryota > Viridiplantae > Streptophyta > Pinopsida > Pinales > Pinaceae > Pseudotsuga > Pseudotsuga menziesii. The sequence continues at coordinate 224,736 of LPNX010752944.1, forward strand.
GCTTCCATGTGTGATAGTTCTCATGAGGGCGGAAATGAAGACATATTCTTCATCACTTTCTTACTTGATTCTCTTTGTGGAAGGTTCATCATCTTCTATAGCATGAGCATGATGTCTTATCTTTTTTCCATTCTTCTTATGAGAGTTAATCTTGTTTCTAGGATAGTCTTTGGCAAAGTGTCCTCTTTCATTACATGTATAGCATCTGAATTTAGATAAATATTTTCTAGTGTTATATTTATGGTGGAAGTTCTTACCTTTGGAGTGATGAGAGATTATTCTACTTTTCTTGGAGTGTACTGTGAGATCTTGATCTTCACTTCCCATCTTTTCTTCTCGAGCTGCTATTCGAGCTTCTTCTTGAGAGAATTCTTCCCATAGTTTGCTGAACTTGACTAGCTTCTTTCTGGCATAGATCCCTTGAATGAAAGAGTCCCATGTCCTAGGGAGACCATTCAAGGTGGCCATCACAATCTCTACATTCTCCACTTCTTCATCCACTAATTCAAGTTGTTCTTTGATCTGAGAGACTCTTGTAAAGTAAGACTGGATGGTTTCCACATTCTGGATCTTTACATTCTTCAATTGGTTTCTCAGAGTCATCTTCCGATTTATGTTCTTCCCTTCAAACAGTTTGGTCAGGGCATCAAACATAGCTTTAGGTGTATTTAGGGAGGACACCTGTGGTATGAGGTGATCCTTGATTGAATCAACAATAATCCTCTTATCCATGACTAATTTATTCTTATGTAAGGCCTTATCCTCATCTCCCTCTGGAACTGGAACCTCCTCATTGATATAGGAGTCCAACTCATTTTCTTCTAGGACTAGGGAGATCCTATACTTCCAGGCTTAGAAGTTATCAGCTCCCTCAAGATTTTCATCAAGATTGGTATGATGAGACATATTAACTCAGAACCTCAAATGGAAATACACAAGATTTAGATCTTACCAGGTTAAGATGTCAGATCTGGATCTGGAGCTGAATTTCTATAGAGCTGGTTCAGGAGAAGATTAGGGTTTGAATTTCCTAGAGTTTTGTCCAACCAAAATATTTGATCTTGATCTCTAAACTTTGATTTTGAGGAGGAGATCAATCTAGGCCTGGGCTCACTCAAAAATTCCACTCCTATGTAAAGCCCTAATTTTCAGCAGCAATGTCAGGTCAAAAACTGAAAATGCTCAGAATCAGATTCTGCTTTGACAAAAAGATGCGCCCTGGAGAGGAGAGTCTGCCCAACCTTCTTTTGCTGAAAATACATGGAGAGAGATCCAAAAATTAGGAAGCCCTAGTTTCCGGAGCTGCACAGTGTCTTCTTCTCAGGTTAGCTCTGATACCATGTTAGATTTTTATCATTCAAGCTAGCATTATATTAGGATCTTTAACTGAGAGAATGACAAGCACAACAATCAAACTAAAGAGACAATGCACACAATGTTTTTCCTCGGGGAAACCATAAAGGAGAAAACCCCGCAACTTCCTCAGAGATAGAATCAACACCAATAGTAAAACCCTAAAATAGTAAGGTGATCTCCCGATAGTAGTAGTCTCTTTCTTTCTAGCGCCAACAACTTCTTCTCCCTCAGATATGCGCTATAACTGAGTGTGTGATAAATAGAGAGGCTCACTCTCTATTTATACTAATTCCTGACTTGACAATAACTCACTAGGGCCGACTTCTATAGGAGAGTCTAATAACCCTAGGGCCCCACAACTGCGGGGACCTTAACCCTTGATCAATGGGAGGGTTACCCACAATGACTTGACATGACTTGTTCACATTATAGAGACTCCCAATCAGAACATCGGGGCATGACATGACTCAATTGCATTACAAACACTTCCCAGAATAAACATCAGTGTACAATACATAAGATATACAAGTGAATACATTTCGAAGTTACAATTACATCAACAATATTATACAAGAAATATGTAATAACATGCAAAAATAAGGTCTTATCTTTCTTTCACTCTTCAACATTTGTTGACTTGTTGAATCTTCTGCTATCTTGAGAACTTCTATGTGAGCTTTCCATTCTCTATGATGTTCTTCAAGTCATCATCACTTTCTCAATGATGCTTCTATTTATATTTGCATCACCCCAACTACCTCTCTGAGAGGTTTTAACTGTTCTCTATCAGTCCAGACTATAAATAGTCTATGAGACTTTTAACTATGTCTCTGCTCATGTGGGTTCTCTCCACAAGGTATCCCAACCCTTGGCTTCCAAAGTCATGCACTATGACAAACTAGTGGGGAATTTATCTGCTACCTCATATGAAGACACATCAATACTCCCTCTTCAACTAGAGGATTTCTTATGTATTATACCAAGTTTTTCCCATACATATCATTTGTAAGAATGTTGGAAATGTTGCACATCTATAGATATGTACCATGTGTCGAATATAACTGACCATAACCATCAAAATCCTTACTGGTTTTCAACATGCTCTTTTAATAGAAACATATGTGATCTTCATCAATCACTATACAAGTCATATTTCATATACCTTTGAAGCATTATTTTACTAATCAAGACATATATGAGTCCTCATACACTTTTACCAATTAGGTACCACAACACATTCTTTGTATATGTCTATGTACAAACTAAAAAGGACATAACAAATCCTAGGACCAGTGACTAACCAAATACATCTTAATTTGTTTGATATCCTCCAAATATGAAAAATAATAATTAAATTTCATATTTACCTTCATATGTGTGGCCATGTATTTGTAGTCCATCATCCTGAAAATCTTCAGGTTCTTTTAATACAAATTTTTGTTAACTGAGGAAAATATTTGTCGGGTGACTGCCACACCTCTAATCATAAGAATCATAACAAGATTCTTGAATACTATTCTGAGTTTCCTTCTAAACTATGAGCATCATGCACATCTCCATTTTACAGGAGGTACATCAACCTATTACACTTGTTCTTTAGGACCTATCGAGACTAATACATAGGAACCTCTTGATCTGCGCTAGAAGCTTATTGCTTCACAAAATCCCTTTCTCTTTCAAGATCAGCCATTGGAATTGATCTTAATTCAATACATGCGATTTTTCTTAGAGGTCACGTAGAGGTCACGCCATACAGTTTTTACCTACAAGCCAAATTCAATCAAGTTATTAACAACCCTGCATAATCCATTCATTTCAATAAAATTGTGAACAACACATACTAACATGCAAAACATTCTAACCATTTTTTCAGTATAACCATATCTCACGAATTTTAATCAAATGAACACCTCAATGTATTTGTAGTTGTTGATATTGTTATGTACACATTAAAACAATGTTTCAACATAACCCCATTTATATTTCATGTAGTGTTTTGTAGTTCTTTATCAGTCTTATATTTAGATCTCATGAAGATTTATGCAAGCTCTTATTCTTCTTAACATGAATTGATCTATTTACCAATAAAATAGAAATATTGTAACATATGCTTTTAATCATGTTTATACCATAACATGATTCCTAATCCGATGAATATAGATTATAATGAAATGAAATATGATTTTATAAAGCATATCATAATCAAATAATCATGCAACCCAACATTCATATCTAATGAATCAATCATGCAGCTCTATATTAATGTATTTATGAACAATCATGCATTCTCTATATTCGTATTTTATAAAACAATCATGCATGCTCTATATTCATATCTTATGAACAATCATGCATGCTATATATTCATATTTAATAAAACAATCATGTAGCTCTATGTTCATATCTTATGAAACAATCATGCATTCTTTATTTTTATATCTTATCATGCATGTTTTATAGTCATATCTTATGAATTTTGTTTATTTCCAAATAAATAAAAGACAATGAACATATATGCTCACAATTCCTAATCTTAGGAATATGAATCTCTATATGATTGTAATGAAAACATTTAAAAACATATAGATCTAAATAACATATAATAAAAATCTAGGTACTCATTATTTTATTGTTTTGCATGCTCTCTCTTGATCTATGTTTCCTTGTAGAGATAACTGGAGTCCCTCGGTCTTGATCTCTTAGCAAATTTGAGTGCATGTTGGAGGTAGTGAATATTTGCATTGAGAAACTAGAAACCATGCAACTCGGAGCACATTCTCTTCTTCAAGGGAAACAATTCTTCCAATGATGATCTTATTCTTAAGATGACATCCTAACTCTATGAGGCTCTCATTATACACAAGATCCATTGAATTATGATAATATCCAAACCACAGATCTTGGGGTTGTTCCATCAATTCATCCACTTTGGGAAGACGAACGTAAAACAAATTATAAGAATTTCTTTTCCAAAAATATGATCGTATCTCTCAAATAGTTTCAAATTTTTGAAATATTTAATGAGTAAGCTAAATCACCCCATTTGGGAAGTGGGTTTTCAACCGTTTTGTTTAATTCTTCACGGATTGATCATAAATTCTCCATGCAATTTGTGTCCTGAAAAGGGATGTAAATGGTGCATATTGACTTGTTCTTGAATTTTCCCTGCATTGGATAGATTATCCTCAATATTTGAGGTCACAGAGGAATATAGATCATTCTACTTAAGAATGCATAACACCCTCTCCTTCCATGTGTTGAAGTTGGAAGCACCTTCAAGTCGGTCTTTCGGTTAAACAGAGATCGATGCCATGGATCCAAGCTCTTTGCTCAATAATTCAATATCTATGTAGCATTTAGTTGTTTGTGCAAACTAGCCTCTTGCATTCCCTTGCTATGATACCATGTTAGTGATTGAATAAATATGAATAAACTTGAACTTTAAAACTTTAATCCACAATTATAGTGCAGATAGATCTCATTAATAGTCCAAATACATAAATAAATCAAACCATAGAAAATGGGATATACCTTGGGAAAACCCTCCACTGATTAGGAGGATAAAAACCCAACAAACAATGTTAGAGTAAAATTGATAATTTACAGAGAATGATTACAAGACAATGGTAGATTTCTTTTACCCAGAGCACCAAAGAGTGAAGTTCAAATGGAACACAATAATGATATTTCCAAGTACATAACACTTTAATAACAAGTCAAATTAGGCTATACAACAAAAATAGAATGGTTTCATACATCAATGACTTATCAACACTTAGAAAAATGCTACATCTTCAATCATGCACCCCCCATTGACCTAGTGCCAAGATAGCACTCCATAATTATCTCCCACTATAAGACATGTGCCCTCACTTAATTAACTAACTCTAACTGATTGTAATGAACTGAACTGGATGGAACTGCATGCAACTGAACAAAACTGAGTGTAACTGCATGCAACTAAGTGTAACTAAGAAAAACTTAGTGTAACTAAACATAAATGAATGTAACTGAACAAAACTAATGCTTCTACATCAATGTCATCTTCAACAACCACTTGCATAAATTAAGGAGTTGATTCGTTAATTCACTAAAACTGTTTACAATAACTAATACTCAATTGATATCTTATCAATTCGAGTTCACTTGGTGGCATCATGGGAAATTTGAATTCTCTCTCCATCTTTGTGTTTATATTAATTATCTTTGCATGGTCCATATGTGTTTTCATAAATTGTATATCATATCATACTGATAAGAATTGTTCAGAACCTATGATCATATGTATTACCTGAGTTCATACAGTCACATGCTAAAGTAAATCACTCTAGGGGTAGATAATACCTAAAGGAGTCTTGTAGCACCTATTGACCATGACTAGCCATCCATCACATAGTATATCATCGAGACTTAATACAACATAAGCCATGTGAAATTAATACAAATAATTTCGATACTAGACACAACAAGTCTCATACCTCAACATAAGGTCATAATATTAACGATAAGATCATAGTACAAGCATATCTCCTGAATATGACAATGTAATGTGAAATTAATATCATATAAGTTCTAGACTTGATACAACACAAGTATCAGACATTAATATAACATAAGGTCAAGGAGAATATATGAACCTAATTACAACATAGATTCCAGACTTGATTACAACACAAGTATCATACCTTAACACATAAGGTCATGGAGAATAACTCTTGAAGTTGTACTCTCAACACTCCCTCTTAGCGAGGGAGACATTGTATGCCATACCAATCTTGTCTCAGAAGTGTCTAAACTTTGTCATAGATAGAGGCTTGTCACAAATTTTCAATCTTCTCATCAGTATCTATGTACTGGAACTCATTTTACATGACCATTACTTCAATGAAGTAAAACTTCATCTCGAATGTAATTTATCATAAAACACATATAGGTTTTTTGAGAAATCTTGACTATTAACACCTAATGAATGTGGGATCAATTATTTCGCCCTAGTAGGTATTCTTGGAAGTTACACTACACCTAATTATGTATTACTATCAACAAAAGAACATTTTTCTTATGTAGTAATTATCAGACATACATCTTGCTTCTGTAGTACTAGTCGAAATACACTTAGCTTTTGTAGTACTAGCCTCAAATTACAACTCTTATCTCATGTTAAAACAATAGATGGATAGCACAATCAAATAATAGGTCTGTCATGTATCAAATACAATAAAGAGCCTATTCTAATGTACCTCAAAGGTACTCAAACATATTCCTAGTAGAAATCATAAAATACATCAGGTCTACTGAAAGACCAACCAACTACTTACACAAAGTAGCATCATCTGGATCCAATCCAAAATAAAGTTTCTCTAAACTAGAAACCATAGATTTTAAATCCATCGCATAGAATATTATACAAAAACTATGTAATAACATGCAGAAAGAAAATCTTATATTTTCTTTCACTCTTCAACATTTGCTGACTTCTGTTGTCTGGAGAAGTTCTCTGTGAGATTTCCATTCTCTATGATGTTATTCAAGTCATGATAAATTTATCAGCGATCCTTCTCTTTGTATTTGTAGCACCCCAACTACTTCTTCAAGAGGTTTTAACTTTTCTCTAACAGTTCATACTATAAATAGTATCTCAGACTTTTGACCATGCCTCTGCTCATGTGGATTCTCTCCACAAGGTATCAGAACCCTTGGATTCCTAATTTATTTTCTATGACTAAATGGTGGGGACTTTATCTGGTGCCACCTATTAAGACACATCATTACTCCCTCTTCAACTAGAGGATTTCTTATGTACTACATCAAGATTCTCTGGGACAGAGGCTTAGTAAGAATGTTGGAAATGTTGATCATTTATGGATATGTATCATGTATTGAATATAAATGACTAGAACCCTTAAAAGATCTATTTCTTTTCAACATGCTCTATCTAGAGCAACATATGTGATCTTCATCAATCACTATACTAGTCATATTTCATATATATTTCAAACTCTATTTTATTTATCAAGACATATCTAAGTCCACATACACTTGTACCAAGTAGGTACCAGAACACATGCTTTGTACATGTCTATGTAGAAACTGCAAAGCATGTAATAGATCCTGGGACCTGTGACTAAAAAAATACATCTCAACTGACTTGAGATCCTACAGTAAGAATTATAAAATTTCATATTTACCTTCATATATGTGGCCATGGATTTTTAGTCCGTCATCTTGAATCTCTTTAGGTTCTTTTATTGCACATTTTCCTTAACTGAGGAAAATATTTGTCTGGTGACTACCACACCTCTAATCATAATAATAATAATAAGATTCTAGAATATTATTATGATTTTCCTTCTGAATTATGAGCATAATGCACATATCTTTTTTACAGGAGTTACATCACTAGTTACATTGATTCTTCAGGAGCTATCAAGACTAGCAACTTCCTCTCACCATGTCAATGTGAGAATCATAATTTGGGTCCTCCATCAAGGAGATTTCATGCTCATATATGTATGAACATATTGTTCACACATGAATGTAAATAAGATAATTTAATTATATTGAAGAGTCTTTACAGCTCTGAGAATAGGTATAGGGATTATGTGCATACTTCATCCTAATACATAGGAACCTCCCAATCTGCTACTAGAAGCTTCTTGCTTCACAACACCCTTTTCTCTTTCAGAATCAACCATCGGAATTCTCTTCATTCAATACATGCCATTTTTCTTGTAGGTGAAGACATATTGTTTTTTCCCTACAAGCCAAATTCAATCAAGTTACTAACAACCTTGCATAATCTAGTCATTTCAATAAAATGACCAACAAAACATACTAACATGAAAAACATTCTAACCAATGTTTCAATACAACCATATCTCATGAATTTTAATTGGATGAATACCTCAATGTATTTGCAGTGGTTCATATAGTTATGTACAAATTAAATCAATGTTTCGACATAACTGCATTCACATTTCATGTATTGTCTTGCATTTCTATATCAGTCTTATATTTAGATCTGATGAATATTTATGCAAACTCGTATTCTTCGTAACATGAATTTATATATTTACCAATAAAATAGAAATATTGTAACATATTCTTTTAATCATGTTTATATTAATCTGTCACAGTAATCTAGGGACTAAACACAAGTCCCATCAAAGATTAATAACAATAAGGCATGAAAATGGTGTAATTGTGCTATAAAATGAGTAGCCGCTCTGTATATTCACACAAAGAATGAGTAATACAATACAATATCATGCTGCAAGCATGAATGACAAAGCAATTCGAATTCCCAAGGAGGTCATTCGAATTGAATGAGTGAGTCTAGCTTAACTGAATTTAAGCCATAGTCAACACTCAAGTTAACCACTGATCAAAACCCTAATTGAATCAACCGAGCCCTAACTAAAGTCAGAGTGCAATAAATGACTGAGTCTAACTAAAAGTAGGCCAGACACATGTCACAGCAAGCCAACCAACAAGTGGTAGCACATCAATGACTCCAATGAACCCCGATGAGGTTAACTGAAGTGTAACTGAACATCAGAAGTGGTTGGAGGTTCCCCTGTTGACTCTAGATCATTAAATAATCAATAAATAATCAATTTAATGAAGGAATGCACCTTCACTGCTTTGTTTAACTGATTGTAACCACCAGTTAGCAATATGGGGAATTAATGACACTCAGATCACCCTCGGAGTGCTCCAGTTAGCCTCCCCAAATGTAGGAGAAGGTTAAGTTAGCCTCCTTAATTGAAGGTAGGCGTGGGTGTGATCTAGCTAATGTCATCTAGTGCTCCTCTGATGTCAATTAAGTCAATAAAACTTAGGATAGTGGTTTAACTAGGCCAAATTGACCAAATTGAGTGTGTATGGTGGTAAATGTCTCCAACACCCCCTTAAGCTATACACAGGAGGAGTTAGAAAACATAAAATGCATAAAAATGCTAGGGCCCCGAAAACTATGTCCTTAGGTCACCCTGTACAATAATGAAACTGAAACAATGCTAAAAAACAAACTAAGTGAGGAAAATAGGGAAAACCCAGTGGGAAACCCCCCCCTCAAGATGAACACTGAAGGTAGTCTGATCACCTTGATGGACTCACCCCCAATAGTGAACGGAGGTAAGTGAACTTCTTTTTTGAAAATCTCTTGGTGTAGATGTCTGCAATCTGCTCATCAGTCGGGCAGTATTGCAGAATGATGGTCCTATCATGCACTAGCTCCCTGATATAGTGCATGTGGATCTCTACATGCTTGGTCCTATGCCTGGTAACTAGATGTATGGATATATTAATAGCACTTTGATTGTCACAAAATAGGATAGTGGACAAAGTACTACCAATATCAAACTCTGAAAGAATGCCTTGCAACCAAACTGCTTGGATGCAATCATTCACCGCTCCTCGATACTCGGTCTCTACTAAAGATAATGCTATGGCGGCCTACTTTTTTCTAGACCAGAAAATGGGGCCACCACCAAACATGAATACATATCTAGAAGTATACTTCTGATCAATAGAATCACCCACCTAATCGGAATTTGTGTATCCAACCAGCTCTAGCTCAGAGTCTGCAGCATAGTGAATGTCGTAGGTCCTGGTTCCCTGAATATACTGGAGGATCCTCTTGGCTGCCTTCCAATGAATATCATGAGGATTCTGCATGTATCTTGATATAGAATTCATTGCATAACAGATATCAGGTTGAGAATGTCTCAAGTACAACAAGCTACCAATCAATTGTTGATAGATAGTGCAGTCCATGGGAGGTGTGCTTTTTCCTTCTTCAAGGCTGATCCCTGAAAGGAAAGGGAATGGTGTAGGCCTACATTCAGCCATGTTAAACTTGAATAATAGGTATGATATGTATTTGGACTGAGTGACCATTATCCCATCAGAATTTTGCTCAATTTCGAGCCCCAAAAATTGTTTTAAGAGCCCCAAATCGCTCATTTCAAAAGCATTGTGGAGAGCAGTTTTGATGGCTGAAATAGAAGCAACTGTGCTACCTATGATCAGTAAGTCATAAAAATATAAAAAAATAATAATAAAATTACCATCAAAATACTGTATATACACATTTGGATCTGATCTACACCTTTGGAATTTTTGCGAGAGAAGGAAGGCATCCATCTTGGAATACCACTCTCTTGGGGCCTGTTTTAACCCGTGTAGTGACTTATTTAGCTTGAAAACCAAAGATGGATCAGAGAAGTAGCCCTTAGGATGTTTTATGTATATCTCCTCATGAATATCTCCATGCATAAAGGCTGACTTAACATCCATATGATGCACTTCCCAATGCTTAGATGCTGAAATTGCCAAAACTAGGTGGATGGAGTCCATTTCTGCAACCGATGCAAAAGTCTCATGGTAGTCCACACCTTGGACCTGAGAGAAACATTTTGCCACCAGCCTTGCCTTATATTTTTAGGTTCTTCCATCATCAGCAACCTTGGTCTGAAACACCCACTTGCATTGAACCAATTTCCTTCCTATAGGAAGAGAAACTAGCTCCCAAGTAGTGTTTTTGGGAAGATAATTAATCTCTTCATCCATGGAAACTTGCCATCTCGGATCCTTACGAGCATGGTAGTAGGATTTTGGGTCTGAAATAATCATCAAATAGAAATTTTTGGACAGCAAATTCTTAGGACAAGAGAGTGCAATACCTGCTTTTTGGAAATCAGACCGGGTTCTCCTTGGATCATCCGGATTTCCAATGTTATCTCCTGCGGAGGAGAGTGTCTGTCGGGCCCATGTGGGAAGATGATTTTCTACTTCAGGTTCTGATTCAGCATCTGATGTTTGCTACACACTGATATCATAAATCATAGGATCCAAATAAGGGTCATCACCCCCAATTTCATCATCCAAATATTCAGTAGAATAGGAAGGAAATTCATCAGTTTTCTCCTTCACTAGTTCCACTTTTTGAAGAGGCTCATCGAACTTGACACTCCTTTCGATGATGATATATTTTGTTTTGATATATAGTAGCTTGAAACCTTTTGATTCATCAGGATACGTAATAAAAATAAATTCAATGCTTTGCGGTTGCAAATCCCTTCTTTTATCAAGTGGAATTCGGGCCCATGCAGTGGACCCAAACACCCGCAAGTTCAACACATCCGTATTGTGTTCGAAGTATGCTTCGAAAGGGGTATTCCATTTCATGGATGAGTGTGGTACTCTGTTATAAATGTATTCTACAGAATGCATGGATTCAGCCCACAAATTTTCAGCCAACTTCTTTGATTCCAACATGCAGGTGGTCATCTCCTTGAGAGACCGATTCTTCCTTTCCGCTACACCGTTCTGCCGAGGAGTGTAGAGAATTGAATGTTGGACCTGAATACCACCTTGGAAGAATCTATGTAGAAAATAATTACTGAAATAATCCCTACCATTATCAGATCTGAAGATCTTGGTCTTAAGCCCAGAGGCATTCTCGATCAAGTCCTTCAGTTCAGTGAATTTTTCACATACTTCAGACTTCTTTTTGAGAAATAAGACCCATGTGTACCTTGAAAAATCATCAATAAAGGTCAGAATATACCTTGATCCATTCATGGATGTGACAAGCATTGGACTGCTGATATCAGAATGTATCAGCCCCAAGATGCATGTATCTCGGTTTGCCTTCCCCCGATTGAACTTGTGCTCAGGGTGTTTTCCAACCACATAGCCCTTGAAAATTCCAGTGGTTGCCTTGATGACCAGGAGGCCTTCAACCATGGATTTTTTCTGTAATTGCTACAAATATTTGAAATTTAGATGGCCAACCCTCTCATGCCATAGCCTACTAACTTCATTTCCATGAGTTAGCAGAGCAGTGGGCTTTGCATCCGCCACAAAGTGGGAAAACGCATAGGATTTTGCATGATGGTTTGCAAGGCCTTTAGCAACAAATTTCTCGGATGCAAGTTCCGTTATCTTAATATCATTTGGGTTGAAAGATACTCTCTTAGGCACTCCTGTATGTGTCATTTGATAGACACTAAGGAGATTTGATGCCAGAGATGGTACATACAAAACATTTGAAAAATAGCCATTCTCAAGATCAACCGTACCTTGTCCTTCTGAAATGATGGTGGAGTCATCTCCCATGTGGATGGAGATGGATTTTCCGGTCTCCAAGGATGAGAAGGAATCTCTTTCAGCCATCATGTGGTTCGAAGCTCTAGAATCAATCAAGAGTGCTTTGGACTTCGAAGTGCTTGCCATGAGGGCATGACCTTTTTCATGCTGTGGTTCCTGATCTTGATGATCTCTCCTCTGAAATATTTCCGGAAGATTGATGTGGTTTCTCTCAAGGAGAGAGGTAGCTTCATCAAGGTTCTTCTTCATGTAGGCATGTTTAGGGTGGAATCCCTTCCCGTAGTATGAACACTTGAATTTTTCTTTCCCATGATGCCCTTTTCCTTTGTTCTTGTTTGAGCCAGAAGACTCATCATGTTGCTGGTTTTCAACTTTAGGCTTAGGATATTCAAATTTAGTTTTTGGGTTCTTCTGTTGCTTTCCTTTACCCTTCAGATATTTGGGCCCTGAGACATGGAGGGCTTGATCATGAGAGGATCTGATGATCCCCATCTGGACAAGCTTATCATGTTCACTTGTTAGGGACTCAATGAAGGCATTGAGTGTAGGCATCTTCCATCCAAGGGTTGTGTGCTTCCCTGCGCAGAATGTAGAGAAAAAAACTGAATAATCAGCTCCAAGTTTGGAGAGTATGGCGAGGATGAGCTAATCATCCTCCTTCTCCACTTTGCATTGCTTCAACATTAAGACAATGTGCTTGAACTTTGTAAAAAATTCATTCAAGGTATCGAAATTGGAAGGATGGAGAGACATCAATTCATTTTCAAGCTGGTAAACTCTCAAATCATGCTGCTTTCCATACAGGGTTTCCAATTTTTCCCAAATTTCCTTTGGAGTCTTCAATCCTGAAAGATGGAAAATAAGATCCTGGGAAACAGAGAGGCACACGAATCCGAATGCTTCATCTTTCTTGTTCAAGAATCTAGATTTGTCTATCATAGAAGCAAGCTCTTCTTCAGTGTCCATAGTGACCCTATAGATTTCTCTGGCATGTAGCTGGATCTCCATATCTCCTTTCCATGGGTGGAAGTTGAACGGAGTCAAAAGATCTACGGAAGAAGCCATCTGAATTTCCCGGAGCGAATGATTTCACCTATTAAAAATATGAAAATCACAACAAAAAGGGCAATGTAAGGTCAGACAGCCTGCACATTTTAGGCTTTCATCACACCCATCATAGTCAATCAAGCAAGCTTGATCAACAAGTTCTTTACTTGGGGTATTAAGTGGTAAGCCTTGGCTTCTGGTGCAGTGCTGGATTTTTTAGCTATTACTCAATTTTCATGAAAGATCTATCAAAAACCTTGTTTTTGAGAGATCTGAGCTTCATCCCATCGTGTGCTCTGATACCATATTAATCTGTCATAGTAATCTAGGGACTAAACACAAGTCTCATCAAAGATTAATAACAATAAGGCATGAAAATGGTGTAATTGTACTGCTACAAAATGAGTAGTTGCTCTGTATATTCACACAAAGAATGAGTAATACAATACAAGATCATTCTGCAAGCATGAATGACAAAGCAATTCGAATTCCTAAGGAGGTCATTCGAATTGAATGAGTGAGTCTAGCTTAACTGAATGTAAGCCACAGTCAACACTTAAGTTAACCATTGATCAAAACCCTAATTGACTCAACTGAGCCCTAACTGAAGTTGGAGTGCAATAAATGACCGAGTCTAACTGAAAGTAGGTGAGACACATGTCACAGCAATCCAACCAACAAGTGGTAGCATATCAAGGACTCCATTGAACCCCGATGAGGTTAACTGAAGTGTAACTGAACATCATAAGTGGTTGGAGGCACCCTTGTTGACTCCAGTTCATTAAATAATCAATAAATAATCAATTTAATGAAGGAAGGTTCCTTCACTACTCTGTTTAACTGATTGTAACCATCATTTAGCAATATGGGGCATTAATGACACTCAGATCACCCCCGGAGTGCTCCAGTTAGCCTCCCCGAATGTAGGATAAGGCTGAGTTAGCCTCCCCGAATGTAGGAGAAGGCTGAGTTAGCCTCCTTGACTGAAGGTAGGTGTGGGTGTGATCTTGTTGATGTCATCTAGTGCTCCTCTTATGTCAATTAAGTGAATAAAACTTAGGATAGTGGTTTAACTAGGCCAAATTGAACAAAATGAGTGTGTATGGTGGTAAATGTCTCCAACAGTTTATTCCATAACATCATTCATAACCCACAAATATAGATTATAATGAAATGAAATCTAATTTTATAAAAGCATATGATAATCAAATAATCATGCAGCCTAACATTCATATCTCAGGAATCAATCATGTAGCTCTATATTTATATATTTATGAACAATCATGCATCGAAACATTCACTTCTCATGAATAAATCATGCATCTCTATATGCATATCTTTATGAAACAGTCATGCATTCTCTATATTTATATCTTATGAACAATCATGCAACTCTATATTCATTTTTTATAAAACAAACATGCATGCTACATATTCATATCTTATGAACAATCATGCATTTTCTATTTTCATATTTTATAAAACAATCATGCATGCTCTATATTCATATTATATAAAACAATCAGGCAGATCTATGTTCATATCTTATGAAACAATCATTGCATGCTTTATGTTCATATCTTATTATGCATGTTTTAGAGTCATATCTTCTGAATTTTGTTTATTTCAAATAAATGAAAGACAATCAACATATATGCTCACAAATCCTAATATTAGGAACACAAATCTCTATATGAATGTAATGAAAACATTAAAAACATATAGATCTAAATAACCTATAATAATAAAATAGGGTACTTATATTTTATTGTTTTTCATGCTCCCTCTTGATATCTACTTCCTTGCGGAGATTACTAGAGTCCCTCAATCTTGATCTCTTTGCAAATTTGAGTGCATGCAGGAGGTAGTGAATCTCTCAATGGAGAAACTGGATCCCATGCAACCTGGAGAGAATGATCTTCTTCAAGAAAACAAAATTATTCCAATGATCATCCTCTTCTTCACATGACATCCCAACTCTATGAGGCTCTCATTATACACAAGATCTATTGAATAATGATAATATCCAAACCACGCATCTTGGGGTTGTTCCATCAATTCGTCCACTTTGGGAAAATGGTCATAACACGAATTCTCATAATTTCATCTTCAATGATCTTATCATATCTCTCATACAGTTGTGAATGTTTGAGATATTCTCTAGAGTAGGCTAAATCGACCCATTTGGGAAGTTGGGTTTCAGTCGTTTTGTTGGATTCTGCACTGATTGATCCTAAACTCTCCATGAAACTTGTACCCTAAAAGTGACAAAAATGGTGCATATTGACTTTCTCTTGAATTCGCTCTGCATTGGATTGAGGCTCCTCACTCACTGAGGTCACATAGCCATATAGATCATGCTTCTTAAGAATGCATAACACCCTCTCCTTCCATGCGTTGAAGTTGGAAACACCTTCAAGTCAGTATTCATGGTTGGACGAAGATCGATGCCATGGATCCAAGCTCTTTGTTAAATACTTCAAAATATACATGGGATTTAGTTGCTTGCGCAAGCTAATATCTTTCACGCCCTTGCTTTGATACCATGTTAGTGATTGAAAATATATGAATAAACTTCAACTTTAAAGCTTTAATTGACAATTACAGTGCAGATAGATCTCATCAATAATCCAAAGACATAAATAAATCAAACCATATAACATACGATATACCCTAGGAAAACCCTCCACTAATTAAGATGATAAAAATAAAAAACAATCTTAGAGTATAACTGATAAGTTGTAGAGAATGATTACAACACAATGAAAAATTTCTTTCACTGAGATCACTGTAGAGTGAAGATCAAATGGAACATTGTAATGATCTTTCCAAGTTCATAACACTTTAATAACAAGTCAAATTAGGTTATACAACAAAAATAAAATGGTTGCATGCATCAATAACTTATTAACAATTATAACACTAATATGTCTTCAATCATGCGACCGCCATTGACTTGTTTCCAATCTACCACTCCATAATCATCTCCCACTAGAAGATATGCACCCTCACTTAATTAAATAACTCTAACTAAGTTGTTAACTGAGTGTACTAAACTCAACTTGATGTAACTGCATGCAACTGAATGGAACTGAGTGTAAATGCATGCAACTAAGTGTAACTAAACAAAATTGAATGTAACTGAATAGAACTAGTTCTTCTCCATCACCGCCATCTTCAACAACTACTTGCATAACATAAGGAGTTGATTCCTTAATTAACTGAACTTGTTTACCGTAACTAATACTCAATTGATTCCTTATCAATTCAAGTTCACTTGGTGGAAACATGGACAATTCAAATTCTCTCTCTATCTCTGCATAGTCCATATGTGTTTTCATAAATTCTACATCATATCATACTCATAAGAATTGTTCTGAACCTATGATCATATGTATTACCCCATGTCATATAGTCACATGCTAAAGTAAATCACTTCAGGGGTAGCTAATTCCTAAAGGAGACTTGTAGAACTTGTTTACCACGACTAACGATACATCACATAGTATATCATCGAGAATTAATAGAACATAAGTCATGTGAACTTAATACACATAAGTTCTGGACTTGACACAACAAGTCTCAGACCTCAACATAAGGCCATTATCTTAACCATAAGATCCTAGTACAAGAATCTCTCCCGAATATGACAATGTCATGTGAACTTAATACAATATAAGTTCTGGAATTGATACAAATAAAGTGCCAGACTTTAATACAACATAAGGTCAAGGAGAATATTTGAACTTAATTACAACATAGATTCTGAACTTGATCACAACAAAGTCTCAGACCTTAACACATAAGGTCAGGAAGAATAACTCTCAAAGCTGTACTCTCAACAATTATTTGGTTTGTGGAAGTTTCTTGTTATTTTGAATATTATTGTAATTCTAATTCTAGGATAATGAAGACAATTGCAGTAGTGAGATAGGATATAATGCATGGATTCTACCATACTTATAGTCTTCACAACTTCTCTTCTTGCTTGTATTAAGGTATTCTTTTGAATCTTGGCCTTGTTACATAATTGATAACTTTATTTGATATAAAAATAATATCATTATGTTTTAGTAGAATCTTCTTCTCACTGAGATAGTCTTAATATCTCTCTTAATATAAATGGAAAATACAATACATTTATGACAGTTTGGCAAGTTTTAGTATATATCCAATAGTTTTGTGTTGATGCCCATATGTATTCATGCTCATTGTCTACAATCGTTCCTTTGTGTATGTATTTAAGTGATCATGTTCATTGAATTTTAAGGGACTACCATATTCTAGAGTTGGCTTCAGATTTAAGGCATATTCAGATTGAAAAATTGAGTTGTAAGGAAAATAGTGTATGAGTAGGGATAATTTTCATTGTATTGAATTATCCATAACGATTTTAAAAGGGATGCGTCAATGAGTAATTTGGGGGATCTCTTAAGATTGTGTACTAAATTGAAATAATTGGGTTGATGGTAGTCTAGAACTTTTTTTCCTGATAAATTCATCTTTGAGAAATGTGGAAATTTTATTTACTATTATGGAATAGCTCATATGAATTTCCTTGATCACATTTTAACACTCATGGCAATGTTTGGAATATTGGGTACCAATGTTTAAGAAAATTATTTGACCTTGGTTGATTGAAATGGTTAACCTTATTATTGTTTTTCTCATTTGCACCATTAAAAGTATACTATTAAAAAGCTATTTCAAGTTATCTTTGTTTCTTCCAATCTAGGAATCAAATGGGTAATTTATAGTGACTTAGGGGAAAATCTACTCAAGTTTAATCTTGGCCAAAATTTTCTTTGGAAGTAATTGAAATATGTATTATTGTAGTTCCCTACAGAGTTGAAACTATATAAAAATATGTGCATATATGAAAATAATTGTGTTCATTCTATGTTGTTGTGATGTGTGAATTTGCTTTCTACCTTTACATAGTTGAATATGGTATGGAATATGCTACCAAACAACGTACACATGAATTTGTCAAAAGTGGGTGGATTTTGGGTAAAACCTTAAATGAATTAGCACTTTAAAACAAAATATAAGTTATACATTGCAAATTAACTAAGTGTATTTATGAATGCATGGTTGATGCATATGCGAAGAAAACTGGTTCTGAAATTATGCATATGTACACAACTACAACAATTGAAATATGTTGCAGGTAGTAGTATGGGGGGATGTATATTTTCGACTAAATATTTATATCTTAAATAGTTGCAGGTAACTTATAATTTGTCACATACTATCAATGATATTTTTTTATTTTTAAATGCATTACCATCCTGATATTGTGCTAATATTATGCATTGAACACTGTTCTATTGAATAAGGATTAGTTATTTTTTAAGATGGTAATTGATCCCGTATTTCAAGAGGAAGTGTAGATGTTTATATGTTGAGCACTATTGGGTAAGATAATCATGAAGTAGCTTAATTTTCTAGAAAATGGGAAACCATAAAAATGGATAGAACTTGCAAGTAGAATCCTTAGAACAAGAAATGGTTAAAAAATATTAAAAGCACAAGCAAAATAATTTCCAAAAACAAGGGCAAGAAATGTTAGATTTTTATCATAGCATAACATTAAGATCTTTAACTAAGACAATAACAAGCACATCGATCAAACGCAAGAGACAATGAACACAATGTTTATCCTCGGGGAAACCATAAATGGTGAAAACTCGGCAACTTCCTCAGAGATAGAATCAGCACCAAAAGTAAAACCGGAAAACAATAAGATGATCTCCGACAGCAACTGTCTCTCTCTCTCACACTGAGAGAGCTTCTCCTCTCTCACTCATGCTCCCCAATGAGTGAGTTTGTTTGTATGAGTATGATGAATAGAGAGTCTCTCAATCTCTATTTATATTCTTCCATTCACTTGGAACCCACTCTAACATGTCAGCCTCACTTAACAATTACTTAGTAGAGCCGACATCTCTAGGAGTGTCTAATAACCCTAGTGCCCCACCACTTGTGGGGAATTTTCCTCCTCTGACCAATAGGAGGGTAACACAATGGTGGGGACTATTTCCCTGACTTATAATGACTCACCTTGGGTCGAATTCACTAGGATAGTCTAATAACCCAAGGGCTCCACAACTATGGGGACTTTAACCCTTGACCAATAGGAGGGTTACCCATAATGACTTGACATGACTTTCTCATTATAGAAACTTCCCGGAATAAGCATCGGGGTATGACATGACTCAAATACATTACAATACATCCTGAAATAAACATCGAGTTACAATACATAAGAAATACGGATGAATACATTCCAAAGTTACAAATACATCAACACTCCCTCTTAACTAGGAAGGTATTCTCTCGACACAATATATCAGCACAAGTCTTCTTCGCTGTATCATCTGGATCATCATCAAGTCATCTTCGTCTTCAATTCATCTTAATATTCAAGTCATATTTATTTTCAAGTCATATTTTTCTTCAAGTCATCTTCATCTTCGGATCTGGATCATCACTGGACATCATCACTAGATCTGGATCATCACTGGACATCATCACTGTTTCTGGATCATCACTCGATCTAGATCATCACTGGACATCATCACTGGATCTGGATCATCACTTGATCTGGATCATCACTGCTGGATCATCATCACTGGATCTGGATCATCATCACTCGATCTGGATCATCGCTAGGTCATCATCACGGGTGCTATCTCTTAATTCTTCTCATCATAGGAACATATACAGAGCCAATCCTTTTTCATACTAGATGTATCATCATAGAGCTAGTCCTTTTTCATACTATATGAGTCATCACAGAGCTGGTCCTTTTTCATACCAGATGTTGTTGAAATATTGTAACTTCGAAGAATATTCTATATGTATCTTTTGTGGTCCCCGATGGTCCTACCGAGAGAACCACTTGTATTATCTTGTACCCCGATGCTTCTAATCGGAAGAACTAATAAGAGTCATGAGGTTGTCCCCTCTATTTGTAAAGGTGGGTCATTAGCACCCCAATGTTGTTACTTGAGCCTACATGTGTAACTCGAGCCTACATGATTAACTCGATCCTACATGTCAGATGAGTTAATGCAAGTGAACGAATGAATATAAATAGAGGTGTGGTGCTCCTGATTTGAGACACACACACTCTCACTTGTGTAGCGCATTAGTGGAGAAGAGAAGTAGCTGGAGAAGGAGGAGGATCAGGCTTTGATCTCCTTGTTGGTTTTATCTTTTATCTTTTGGGGCATCTCTATTGAGGAAGATTTTGCTGGGTTTTTCCCTTTAGGGTTTTCCCAGGATAAATCTTTGTGTTCTCATTTTGTATGGTTGTGCTTGTCTATCTTTTAGTGATCCTGTTTATATGCTTTTGTTATGAAATCGAAATGAAATACTAATGATCTAGCTTAGCATATGAAAATTTAACATGGTATCAGAGCCACCCTGAAAGAAGACATAGTACAGCTAAAGAATCTAGGGCTTCTTATTTTTTGGGTCTCTATCCATGATCGATCAGCAAAAGAAAACTAGACTGACTCTCCATTGAAGGGCACATCTTTCTGTCGAAGTGGAATTTGATTCCGAGCATTTTCAGTTTTGGTGCGGAAAATTAGGGCTTTCTACAGAAGAAGATTTTTTGAGTGAGCCCAGAATAGGATTTTTCTCCTCATAAAAATCAAATTTTAGAGACCTGGATCAAGAAATTTGGTTGGGTGAAACTCCGGGAAAGTCAAACCCTAGTTTGACCCCGATCTGGAAAAACCCTAAATACTAAAAATACTAAGTTTTGGTACATTTGCTATATCCTAATATTGGAAAAGGATAAGGATTTGAAAATTGCATAGGCCGAAGATAAAATCCTTATTTACACTGTATCCAAAATTCATCCTCAGATTCGGTATATTCGGGGAGATATGATCCCTCCACGTTAGGGTTCCAACCTCTTCCAAAATTCATCCCTAAACAGGACACCTGGGGAGAATTACTGTAGCGTGGGATAAAGAGGTCCAAATGGAATTCCTAAAGATTTTAAATAAATATCACGGCCTTTAATTTATTTCGTCCGAATTTCCGAACCTGAAGATGAACCAGTGACATGTGGCATTCCGTACAACTTCACTGTTCTGAATAGTCCTGTAACAGGTCACCTTGGGAAAATGATAATAAATCCCAATTGGTGAAATCAATTCTAATAAAACCTATGGTATTGTATCAGGGACATGCGAGGCTACCTTAGTGAGAAATTTCAGACATAGAGGAGTAGTAATTTCGGAGATATCACAGAAACAATAATAGGAATTTCTGCAGAAGAAATTGAAAAACTAGGGCTTCCTGTTCCGGGAGCTTCCCTCCACTGTTTTCAGAAAAGGAGTACATTGGACAGCTCCATTTGAAGAGATATATATTTATATCCAATAAAATATGAAAGATTCAAATTTTTGAAAATTAGGTTTTCTCTGACAAACCCTAGATTAGCCACCTCTGGAAGTAGGACGGACACCTCAAATTGGTAAGATATAATCTTTTGCTATTTGCATTTGAGGTTCTCATTTCAAAGTGATCTATCACATCAGCTTGATGATAAGCTTGGTGAAGTTGAAAACTTCCACGCATGGAAGTATTTGATCTCTCTAAAGAAAATGAATTGGACACCTACATGAGTAGGGAGGTTCTAGTTCTAGAGGGAGATGAGCCTCAAAGCCTTACACAAGAAGAACTTGATCAAGGCCAAGAAGATCATTGTTGATTCAATCACGGATCAACTTGTACCACAAGTGTCTTACCTAAAGACACCGAAGATGTTTGATTCCTTGATCAAGCTATTTGAAGATAAGAACATAATTCAGAAGATGGATTTGAGAAAACAATTGAAGAATGTGAAGATCCAGAATGCATAACATCTTGAAGCGGTAGAAGAAGAAGTAGAGAATGGCCTCCCATGATCATGGGATTCATTCATGTGAGGAATGTGTGCCAAAAGGAAGTGATTACTTTCAGTTGAATCTGGGAAGAAGAATAAGAAGCTTGTCTCATAAGAAGAGAAGAAGAAAGATGGGAGCAAATTGAATATCAAGCTCTCACCATTCAAAGAAGATCCCTCAAGCGATGAGGAATATGAAGAACTCAATTCTTGACGAACCTCTTATCCATATTAGCATTTGGATAAGAAATGATGATTTCATGGATGAAGAAGATGATGAAGTAGAATGATCAAGAAGGAGTCTACCAACGAAACAAACAAAAGATAAGTATTGAATTGTCATTTAATGATATTATTTTGTTATGCATTTGATTATATTCAGTTGATGTGTTGTTTGCATGCATGTGATGGGTAAGTAGCTCATTGTTCTATACAAATCTCCATTGTTAGTTATCTAGAATGAAACCTATTTGGATTAGTGCACAATCTCAATGATGTCATGGTAGAGATGGAAGGCATATAGAAAGTTTCTATGAAATATGGATGAATGTTGTATTGGCTAAATAGTTGCATGATGCATAATAATTTGTCATTATGCATATGTATTTCTAACCATGCAACTGGTGCATTTGAATTGTAGGAAAGGTCCTATACAACCTCCTAAAAGAAAAGAAGGATGAGACTTGTTCCGAAGAACAAGTGATGACAATTCAATAAACATGAATCTGAAGCTCCCGGGGTCAGAGACACCATGATGAAAGAAAGAGCTTCAAAGAGTTGTAGATCCACCTCGAAGGATGCAGACCACCATGGGTATGAGAGATAACTCAAGATGCAGAAAAAAAAATGCTATGAAAGAAGATATGATCAAAGAATAACAGTTGATTATGGGGAATGATGTATATGATATGATTTCGATACATAAAGGGAAGTACACAGTATCCTCCATATGGATCTGAAAGAACAAGTGTACAAAGCAAGAATCATGATTTGCCTCAGAAAGAATAGACTATGACATGACATACTCTATTGACCAGTATATATCAAGCATAGAATCACCTATACAGAATGAAGAAGGAAGATAATACTCCACTTCAGGGGGAGTGACTACAGAAGATATCTGAGTTCGACACGGTACGACATGATGGACAACTTCCTGATGGATCGAGACTTTACCAAAAGTAAAGTGGGTTCCAACCTTCAAAGTTGAATGCAGAAGACTAGGATATGTTGATGATCTGATAAGATGAACTCATGGAAGATGTTATGATGATGTTTAGGATATAGTACTCAAACCAGAAAGCAAGCATGTGGTATCTTACAAATGGATTTGCAAGATAAAATATGTCACTGATAGAAGTAAGGAAAGACTTGTGGCTAGAGGTTTCTATAAGAAAGAGGGAATTAATTTTGAAGAGACACTTACTCCAGGAAGAAAGGTACACTTCCTTCAGAACTATGATGGTAGTTGCTTCCATGATGAAGTAAAGACAATCCTTCCTTAATGGTATGATTGGGGAAGAGTTTTACATCGAAAGGATTTGAAGTTGAAGACAGATGGACTCATATATGTAAGTTGAATAAGGGCCTCTATATCATGAAGCAAGCTACCAGAGCTTGGTATGGAAGTTTCCTGTCAATTATGGGTTTTACCAAGAGTAAAGTTGATCCTGACCTTTATCTCAAGGTTGTAGAAGATGAACCTGTCATCCTGTTATTATATGTGGATGACTTATTCTTGACAGGGAAGGAGAAACAGATCATGGAAAGCAAGAAGAAACTGGCAGAAGAATTTGAGATGAAAGACCTTGGGTTAATGCACTGTTTCCTAGGTCTAGAAATATGACAAAGATCAAAAGAAATATTTCTCAACCAGGGAAAGTATGTGATAAAGATATTGAAGAGATTAAATATGTTGGAATGCAAAGCCATGGCCACACCCATGGACTCCAACCTGAAGTTGTTAGATGATGACTCATCAGAGTTAGTCGATGCGACTCATTACAGATAGATCATTGGCTCATTGATGTACTTAACAAATACTAGACCAGACATTTGTTTTGCTGCGAACACCTTAAGTCAATATCTTTTTCAACCAAGATGGGTTCACCTAGTAGCTGCAAAACATGTGATGAGATATCTGAAAGGGACTATAGACCTTGGTCTATACTATGATGGTAGCCATGACTACAGATTGTATGGCTATACAGATGCAGATTGGGTTGGAAGTATCTCAGACAGGAAAAGCACATCAGGTAGATGCTTTTGTTTGGGGTCTGCTATGAGTTCATGGTTTAGCAGGAAACAGTCCAATGTTTCTCTTAGAACAACAAAAGCAGAATACATAGCAGATTGTTTTGCTAAGTTGTGAAGCCATATGGCTTCGGAAGTTGATATCAGTTCTCCTTGACCTGAAGATGGATACTACATTGATTCTATGTGATAACGAGAGTTGTGATAACAAAGAACCCTGTGTTTCGTTGTAACACATAGAAATTTGATATTTCTACATACAAGATAAAGATGCATATGATGATGTTTCAGTATTCCCATACTGAAGATATAGATGATGCTTTCAGTATTCACATACTGGAGATGCAGATGGTGATAGTTCAGTATTCACATACTGAAGATGTAGATGATGATGGTTTAGATGGTGATGTGCTGATGAATCCTTTGTCCCGAGTAAAGTTCAAACACTTTCGAGACAAGCTTGGTGTGGTTTGGAAAGACCTTCCTTGAAAGGGGGAGTAGTGATGTTGCAATGGGATTGTATCATCCTGGGACATGTGTCCAGAAGTGATCCGGAGACCTCGGTCTTCGAGAATGAAGAGGGATTTTATCATCCTGGGACATATGTTCAGAAGTGATCTGGTGACCTCATTCATCGAGAATGTAGCAGGATTGTATCATCCTTGAACTTTGGTTCAGAATGGATCTGGTGAACTTCAGTCATCGAGAAGGTGGTAGGATTGTATCATCCTTGGACTTTGGTTTAGAATGGATCCGGTGAACTTCAGTCATCGAGAAGGTGGCAG
Organism: Pseudotsuga menziesii; assembly: GCA_001517045.1. Classification (NCBI taxonomy): domain Eukaryota; kingdom Viridiplantae; phylum Streptophyta; class Pinopsida; order Pinales; family Pinaceae; genus Pseudotsuga; species Pseudotsuga menziesii. The sequence continues at coordinate 250,200 of LPNX010752944.1, forward strand.
GATTGTATCATCCTTGGACTTCGGTTTAGAATGGATCCGGTGAACTTCGGTCATCGATAAGGTGGTAGGATTGTATCATCCTTGAAATTTGGCTCAGAATGGATTCGGTGAACTTCGATCATCAAGAAGGTAGTAGGATTGTATCATCCTTGAACCTCAGCTCAGAATAGATCCGGTGACTTCGATACTCGAGAACGTGTGTTGATCCTATAATTCCAATAGGAAGGATTGTTTGAGTTCCACAACTGTGTTGATCCCGTAATTCCGAAAGGAAGGATCATTGAATTGATCCCGTAATTCCAATAGTAAGGATTGTCTGAGTTCCATAGATGTGTTGATCCCGTAATTCTGAAAGGAAGGATCGTTAGTAACTCCGTAAAGACCTAAATCCTGTAATTCCGAAAGGAAGGATCGTTAGTATCTCCGTAAAGACTTGATCCCGTAATTCCAATAAGATGGATTGTCTGAGTTCCACAACTATGTTGATCCCATAATTCTGAAAGGAAGGATCGTTAGTAACTCCGTAAAGACCTAAATCCCGTAATTCTAAAAGGAAGGATCATTGAATTGATCCCGTAATTCCAATAGGAAGGATTGTCTAAGTTCCACAGATGTGTTGATCCCGTAATTCCGAAAGGAAGGATCGTTAGTAACTCCGTAAAGACCTAACTCCCGTAATTCCGAAAGGAAGGATCGTTGGTAGCTCTGTAAAGACTTGATCCCGTAATTCCAACAGGAAGGATTGTCTGAGTTCCACAGATGTGTTGATCCCGTAATTCCAATAGGAAGGATTGTCTGAGTTCCACAAATGTGTTGATCCCGTAATTCCGAAAGGAAGGATCGTTAACAACTCCATAAAGACCTAAATCTCATAATTCCAAAAGGAAGGATCGTTAGTAGCTCCATAAAGACTTGATCCCATAATTCCGAAAGGAAGGATCGTCTGAGCTCCACAAATGTGTTGATCGCGTAATTCCAAAAGGAAGGATCGTCTGAGTACCACAGACATGTTGATCCCGTAATTCCGAAAGGAAGGATCATGTTGATGTTTTGATGATGACGATGTTGATGTTTTGATGATAATAATTTTATGATGATGATGATGATGTACTGATCGAAAGATCAGAGTGTGATGATGATGATATTTTGATGTTTTGATGATGTTGAATGTTTTGATCATAATGATGTTTTGATGATGTTGATGTTTTCATGATGATGATGTTTTTATGATGATGATGATGTACTGATCAAAATATCAGAGTATGATGATGATGTACTGATCGAACGATCAAGAGTATGATGATGATGATGTACTGATCGAAACATCAGAGTGTGATGATGATGATGATTAGTATGTGATGATGATGACATACTGATCAAAAGATCAGAATATGATGATGATGATTCTGTTCGAGAGTTGAAGTATGATGATGGTGCTGATCACGATGCTACTAATCAGAATGTGATGATGTTGCTGATCGAAAGGTCAAAATGTTGAAGATGTCTTTGCTCATCGAAAGATCAAAGTGCTGAAGATATTGCTGATCAAAATGCTGAAGATATTGGTGATGATCGAAAGGTCAAAGTGCTGAAGATGTTGCTGCTGATCAAAAGGTCAAAGTGTTGAATATGTTGCTGAAAATGTTGCTGATCGAAAGGTCAAAGTGTCGAAGATGTTGCTGATTGAAAGGTCAAAGTGCTGAATATGTTGCTGCTGATTGAAAGGTCTAAGTGCTGAAGATGTTGCTGATCAAAAGATCAAAGTGTTGAAGATGTTGCTAATCAAAAGGTCAAAAGATGCTGATGTTGATTAAAGAGTTGCTGTCGTCAAATATTGAAGACGAAGAATATATGATGTTGAAAATCTTCCAATGATTTATATATGTGTTACCCTGATGATGTTGATGATGTCCTCTCCTACTATTGTTGTTGTTGATGTTGTTGTAGAATACCCTTCTCATTAAGGGGGAGTGTTGAAATATTGTAACTTCAAAGAATATTCTATATGTATCTTTTGTGGTCCCCGATGGTCCTACCGGGAGAACCACTTGTATTATCTTGTACCCCGATGCTTCTAATAAGAAGAAATAATAAGAGACATGAGGTTGTCCCCTCTATTTGTAAAGGTGGGTGATTAGCACCCCAGTGTGGTTACTTGAGCCTACATGTCAGATGAGTTAATTCAAGTGAACGGATGAATATAAATAGAGGTGTGGTGCTCCTGATTTGAGACACACACACTCTCACTTGTGTAGCGCATTAGTGGAGAAGAGAAGTAGCTGGAGAAGGAGGAGGATCAGGCTTTGATCTCCTTGTTGGTTTTATCTTTTATCTTTTGGGGCATCTATATTGAGGAAGCTTTTGCTGGGTTTTTCCCAGGATAAATATTTGTGTTCTCCTTTTGTATGGTTGTGCTTGTCTATCTTTCAGTGATCCTGTTTATATGCTTTTGTTATGAAATCAAAATCAAATACTAATGATCTAGCTTAGCATATGAAAATTTAACAAATGTGGCAGCTACCTAGAGCTAGTCCTTTTTCATACTAGATGAGTCTTCATAGAGCTAGTCCTTTTTCATACCAGATGAGGCATCACAGAGCTGGTCCTTTTTCATACCAGATGAGGCATCATAGAGCTGGTCCTTTTTCATACCAGACGAGGCATCACAGAGCTGGTCCTTTTTCATACCAGATGAGGCATCACAGAGCTGGTCCTTTTTCATACCAGATGTGGAAGCTACTTAGAGCTAGTCCTTTTTCATACTAGATGAGTCTTCATAGAGCTGGTCCTTTTTCATACCAGATGTGGCAGCTACTCAAAGCTAGTCCTTTTTCATACTAGATGAATCTTCATAGAGATGGTCCTTTTTCATACCAGATGTGGCAGCTACTGAGAGCTAGTCCTTTTTCATACTAGATGAGTCTTCACAAAGATATTCCTTTTTCATACTAGATGTGGAACCTACACAGAGCTAGTCCTTTTTCATACTAGATGTGTCTTCACAGAGCCGACCCTTTTTCATGCTAGATGTGGCATCCACACAGAGCTAGTCCTTTTTCATACTAGATGCGTCTTCATAGAGCCATCCTTTTTTCATGTTGGATGTGGCATCATCACATACATCTGACAATGGAAGGAACCAATCCTCTTACCATGTCACACCTCTTACATCCAACCATGGAAGGAACCAATCCTTTCACCATGTCGGAAGGGCACAACACTTACATTTGACCATGGAAGGAACCAATCCTCTCACCATGTCAGAAAGACACACAAAATCATCACTTACCTTTGGAGGGAACCTTGATTTGGAGAACACCGAGCTTCTCCCTGAAGTACTCAAACTTCACTCTGGCCATTTCTAGCATAGAATCACATTAGGGCTGATTACATCCAAGGATAACCTACGAGCTTCACTAGTATCTATTACATCCTAAAACAACCTACAAGACCGATTACGTCTGAGCAACCTATGAGCTTTGCCAAGATTTATGCTCAGATGACCTGTCTTACCAGCTATGCTAGAACTCCCTCTTTCAAGAGATCTCGATCTGGATCACAAATTGGAGCTTCTTTTCTCCTCACTACATCATACCAAAATGCAAGTCAGATCAATCAAATCAAATAGTAGTTTTCAAAAAGAAACATACTACCTCCCAAATCACAAGTGGCAACATATTTTTCCTTGGTAGTACTCAGCGCCATGCAGGACTCCATCCTGTCAAACCAAGAGATCACAACTGATCTCATACTAAAGTAGCACCTTGAAGTGCTCTTCCTATCAATGGCACTGCCTGCCCATTACGAATCCACATAACCCTCCAGGTTAATCTTTTGATTTGCCTCATACTTGAGCCCATAATCAACTGTACCCTTTAGGTACCTCACTACATGCTTTGCAACCATCAAGTGAACATGTCACAATGTGTTCACAGTAAAGCAAATATATGGTCTCGTATTCGTTAGGTACATCAAGGAACTAATCATCTGACGATACATCGTAACATCAACCATCTCTAGTGAATCAACACTCAAACAACTTCAGGTTCTATGCCATAGGTGTGGTCATGGCCTTATAGTCCATCATCCTGAACCTCTTTAGGATCTCTACTGCATAGTTCCCTTGACCACACCTCCATGCCTAGAACGTATTGCATTGACACATAACAAGAGCATCACTGGTCTTCCGCCTTCAACCTTGAAGCAAAGGTTGGAATCCACTTTACTCTCAGTAAATCCTAGAGTCATCAGTAATCTATCCATCTTGTCGTACCATGTCGAATCTCAGGATCTTCTGCAGTCACTCCCTCTGAAGTAGAGCATCATACTCCCTCTGTCTTCTGTACTCTATGCACTGAAACATTGTGTACCAGAGTGACAAGTAGCTTCCTATGCTACTAATATTCTATGTATCCATCTAGGATCATTGGATACCAAGATCCTCTCTCTTTGAAAGCGTTCTTCTCGCACCCATCTGTGAGCTTGTCATCCTTTATCAACCTTGTTGTTATAGCGGATTTCACCACTCTAGGTGAATCACACTTTGTATGGCCTTCCCCTGTCCCATTGCAGACTCCTTAGACCCTATGGACCACTTTTTTTCCTTTGATGTTTCCTTGATCATCCCTAAAAACATATGAAAAATGATATACACGACTTTTAAACCTATAAGCGCGTATATACGCGAGTTTGACCACTAAAACCGTGTACATCGGGATGTGTGCATAATCCAAATCCTTTTGGAGTTTTCCTTGACATGGATCCGACTCATTTGACTCCTGGCCTTCCATATGGCTTGAGATCGCTTGGATTCGACCTTTCATTACCCCTTTGAAAAGCTATATAAGGAACCCCTTGGTACATTGAAGGCATAAGAGAGAATTGAGAGCAAAGAAACTATAGTCCATTGTTGCCGGAACTTATGCTTGAGTCTGCATCCCTTTGTCCCTTGGAGCACTAGTGTGTTCTTCCCAAGCTTGTCTTTTTCTTATGAGCTTGCTATCGAGAGATGGAGGATTGAGGTGGTGGAGGCCTAAGTGGGGGATTCAGTTTCTCCGGTTCGCAGACGTGCCGTCAGAGGTTGTACCTTGTAATCTCTGATTTATATTAATAGAAATATCTTTTCCTATCCAATAATGTGTGTTTGAATGAATATTTTATCCATGGGATCATGTCAAATGCTTTTACATTATTGATTATATATGCTAGAATAGATCTAACACCATGATATATAGAATGCTTGTATTGTTTACTTGTTGTTGAGGAAGTAACAGATCAATTCAAGCTGAAGATTGGAAAGCTCAACATGGATCTACTTCAACCGTCCATAATAAGGTACGAGGTCTGATCCTTTAGTGTTAGACATTTAATTTCTATTGCATATTGGAAAGGATTGATTTCTAGATTCAAGCTTTGTGTTGTGGTACCCCAAGTCATAGGAATTTCTCTCCGTAACACTTGTAGCAAAGGTTCAGATCTTCATCAAGATCCTCATGTATGTGTTATCCCATGGGTGTCTTCTGAGCTCGTACAAGGTCTTCTTTCATTTGCACACATGATTATGCCTGTCATGTGTCTCAACTCCCACTAGCTACAAATGTCTCTTAGAATCTTGCCTTGTATCCACGATGTTTCGATCTACTGCATGATGGAACTACGAACTTCCCTTCATGTATCGATACTGCATCCTAGACATCATTCTTCTTGAACTGGTCTTCTTGGTTACTTCTTCATAGCTGGAAAGTTCTGCATCAATGATGTCACTGCATTCATCATATTATTCTTCATCATTGAACTGTCGTCACTTGTTCTTCGGAACAAGTTTCATTCTTCTTTGCTTGTAGGCGATTATGTATGCGGTCTTTGCTACAAATCAAATGCATTTGTATGGTTAGAAACATTTCATAAGGAATATTCATACTGGAAAATTCTTATGCATAAATATGTGATCATGCAACTACTTTAGCCAATACAACATTCATCCATATCTCACGAAAACTTTTCTAGATGCCTTCCATCTTTACCAGGACAACATTGATCTTGTGCACTAATCCAATATGTCAGCAAAGAGGTTTCTTTCTAGATAAGTAGCAATGGAGAGTTGTATAGCACCATGAGCTACTTACCCATCACATGAATATTAGAAATATATTGTCATTAATGCAAACATCCTATCATGCATAATACATCAACTGAATATAAACAAATGTATAACAAAACAATATCATGAAATGATAATTGAATACTTATCTTTATTTGTTTCATGGGTATATTCCTTCTTGAGCCTTCAGCTTCATCGTCTTCTTCATTCATAATATCATCATTTCTTATCCAAATGATAAGGTGGATAAGAGATTCTTCAAGAGTTGATTTCTTCATATTCCTCATTGCTTGAGGGATCTTCTTTGGATGGTGAGAACTTGATCTTCAATTGCTCCCATCTTCTCTTCTCTTCTTATGAATCAAGCTTCTTCTTCTTCCTAGAGTTTACTGAAAGTAATCACTTTTTTCTGGCACACATTCCTTGAATGAATGAATCCCATGATCCTGGGAGGCCAGTCAAGGTGGCCATCACCACTTCTTCATTCTTCACTTCTTCTTTTACCGCTTCAAGTTGTTCTTTGATTTGAGAGACCCTTATGACTGCATGGTCTCTGCATTCTGGATTTTCACATTCTTCAACTAGTTTCTTAAGGTCATCTTCTGATGTATGTTCTTCCCTTCAAATAGCTTGGTCAAGGAATCAAACATCTTCAGTGTCTTTAAGGAAGACACTTTTAGTACAAGTTGATTCGTGACTGAATCAACAATGATCTTCTTGGCCTTGACCAAGTTCTTCTTGTGTAAGGCTTCTAGCCTCATCTCCCTCTGGAACAGGAATGTCTCTACTCATGTAGGTGTCCCATTCATTTTCTTCAGAGAGATCATATGCTTCCATGCTTGGAAGTTGTCAACTTCACCAAGCTTATAATCAAGATTATGTGATAGATCACTTTGAAATGAGAACCTCAAATGAAAATAGCAAAGGATTAGATCTTACCGATTTGAGGTGTCTGTCCTTGTTCCAGAGCTGGCTGATCTAGGGTTTGTCATAGAAACCCTAATTTTCAAAACTTGGAATCTTTCATATTTGATTGGATAGACAGATAGATATCTTCAAATGGAGCTGTCCAATGTACTTCTTTTCTGAAAATAGTGGGGGAAAGTTCCCAGAACAGGAAGCCCTAGTTTTCCAATTTCTTCTGCAGAAATGCATGTCACTGTTTCTGTGATATGTCCGAAATTACTACTCCCCTGTGGCTGAAATTTTTCACTAAGGTAACCTAGTATGTCCCTAATCCAAAAATATAGGTTTCATCAGAATTGGTTTTACCAATTGGGATTTATGATCTTTTTCCCAAGGTGACCTGTTATAGGATTGTTCAGAATAGCAAAGTTGTACGGACTTCCACGTGTCACTGGTTCATCTTCTGAGTTTGAACTTCAGACCACAGAAATTAAATTCCGTGATATTTCTGGAACATCTTCAGGAATTCCATTTGGACCTCTGTAGCCCAAGATATTTCAATTGTCCCCAGGTGTCCTATTTAGGGATGAATTCTAGAAGAGGCTGGAACCCTAACGTGGAGGGATCATATCTCCCAGAATATAGTGAATCGGAGGCTAAAGTTTGGAAACTGTGTTCATCAGGCTGTTAGCTTTGTCCCCTAAAATTTTCATCTCTTGAGGATTTTCCAATATCGGGATATAGCAAATGTACCAAAACGTAGCATTTTTAATATTTAGGATTTTTCTAGCTCGGGGTCAAACTAGTTTTTGACTTTCCCGGAGTTTCACCCAACCAAATTTCTTGATCTAGGTATCTAAACTTTGATTTTTATGAGGAGACAAATCATATGCCAAGCTCACGCAAAAATTACTCTTCTATAGAAACCCCTAATTTCTGCATCGAAAACTGAAAATGCTCGGAATCGAATTCCGCTTCCACACAAAGATGTGCCCTTCAAAGGAGAGTCGGCCTAGCATACTTTTGCTGATGGATTGTGGAGAGAGACCCAAAAATTAAGAATCCCTAGCTTCTACAGTTGCACAATGTCTTCTTCTCATGTTATCTTTGATACCATGTTAGATTTTTATCATTAAGCTAGCATAACATTAAGATCTTTAACTAAGAGAATAACAAGTACAACAATCAAACACAAGAGATAATGAACACAATGCTTATCCTCGGGGAAACCATAAATGGTGAAAACCCCGCAACTTCCTCAGAGATAGAATCAACAAAAAAAGTAAAACCAGAAAATAGTAAGATGATCTTCGACAACAACAGTCTCTCTCTCTCACACTGAGAGAGCTTCTCCTCTCTCACTCATGCGCCCCAATGAGTGAGTGTGTGTGTATGAGTATGATGAATAGAGAGGCTCTCACTCTCTATTTATATTCTTCTGTTCACTTGGAACCCACTCCAACATGTCGGCCTCACTTAACAATTACTTACTAGAGCCGACATCTCTAAGAGCGTCTAATAACCCTAGTGCCCCACCACTTGTGGGGACTTTGCCTCCTCCGACCAATAGGAGGGTAACACAATGGTGGGGACTATTGCCCTGACTTAGAATGACTCACCTAGGGTCGAATTCACTAGGATAGTATAATAACCCAAGGGCCCCACAACTGTGGGGACTTTAACCCTTGACCAATAGGAGGGTTACCCACAATGACTTGACATGACTTTCTCATGATAGAAACTTCTCGGAATAAACATCGGGGTATGACATGACTCAAATACATTACAATACATCCCGGAATAAACATCGGGTTAGAATACATAAGAAATACAGATGAATACATTCCGAAGTTACAAATACATCAACAAGAAAATGCTCATAGAAAAGTGAAATAGAATGTTTCCAACCAAATGCAACAAAATACTTGTAGACACCGCCCTACTAGAAGATATCAGAAGGGGAGACAGTCATAAAATGATGATAAGGAGAATATTAAATTTGATTATTTTAGTGTTGGAAAATGCTAGTGAAACTTTGTTTAAAGGATTCCATAACTAGAGATATTGTCAATGTTTTTTTTTGGTTTATCTCTATGGGAAATATTGTCAATGTAGAAGCATGTGTTGCTATTTTAAAATATTTTCAAGAAGAAATGTATCTTTTTATGAGATTGGAAACAACCTTTATATTTCAATCCATTAATATAAGGTGAGAAATCATGTAATTCTTTGACAAAATATTTGGTTACAACAGAACTAGTTGTCATGGATATTGGTTAGATGATAGCAAAGTTTGAATTCCATTAAAATATTTTCAATTAGAAGCTAACAATAAAGTCTAGGAAAATAAAATCTAGGAAAACAAACTCTCTATTGAGGGCAATGCTAGCATATAACTACACAACCAAACCAATGAATTTATTCTCTAAGGAATTATAACAGAGATAGTGCGCTAGCTCATATTTCTACCAGGGGTACAGACCTTGTTGATTCCCCTTCAAGAGATTGACTTAAAAGTGAATTTTTTAAGTTCCGTATATCTGCAGGGGGTTACCTTGAATAAAAAAAAGAAGTGTTTGTATTCTAGATCTAGAGGGGAAAATAAAGTATAAATATTTATGTTTTAATCTCCTTACTCTTATTTTGATGATGGTGTGATCCTCTTATCCTCCTCTCTTGAGGGGCCCTAGATATATATTATTTACATATGGTTTCTATGATCTTAGATAGTTAGTTGGAAAACTTGGTAAAATTAAGGTCATGATTTTCAATATGTTCATTATCTCTTTATTTAAATATTGCTTCTATTTTAGAGGAAATGAGGTTGGGATCACCATGTCTTACACACATTTTGGGTTACAATTTTAAGGCCATCAACTTAGTTTTAGGCATTCAATTTAGCCCCATCTCAAAAATGGATACAATTCACTTTCCTTTCTTGAGAAGTAGTGTTTTAAACTATACTTTTAAGACGTCCCATAATAGACATGATCATGAAACTTTTGTTCTTTTTGGTTTTGAGATATAGGGACCTGGATTACTAACTTATAACTAGGTTGGGATTCATGTGTCCAAACTCTCCTATTACAAAATATGATATGTTTCAAATAGATATTTACTTAGTCCATAATCCAAGAAGAGTTAGGGCTCGTCCTTTTCACCTTGAAACTATTTTCAAACATGTATCCTTCCTCCAAATGATTTAAACTTTGGGAGAGTTAGCTTCATGGAGAGAGAGGTGTCTCGACTCCCTTTCTAGCTCGTTGTTCATCAAAGAAGTTTTCATTCAAAATTCACTTTGAGCATAGGTGAAATTGGTTCTTTGAGGATTCTTTGTTACCTCATTCTATTGGCATATTTATTAATTGCCTACTCACTATTAGGTACACCTTAGATGCCCCTAGTATATTTATACCTTCCAATTAGGAAATCAATAAGACAGTTAGAAAGGATATCTACAAAGAGTACATTTAGGTCACTTGGACTACCCCCATTGAGTTACTTGACTCTAAAATAGCATTTTGATTTGACATATTGATGTAATTGAGTGATAATATTATTGGAAATCCCAGTTATACACATAGGAATTGGAGGCAGATCCTTTGGATTCCTATTGGCTAGTTTAGGTGTTGTTGTCACTAACTTCATGTTCAGATAGATAACCATAGTATGCAGACAAATAGGATTTGAATTGTTGATTATGTTACATAAAAGAGATTTAATCAAGGCATAACCTTATCTTCAAAAGGAATATTTATTAATAGATCACAAGGAGGTTCCGTTTTCTCGTTCTATGTTTTCTACCCTCATTTTCCCATATATGAACATTTATCACTTGGATAAAATTAAATTCCCTACTATTTATATTCTGAATCAAAGGTTACAAACTTTCTGTCTATGTTGCTGAGTCGATGGACCATTTTGTATTGTATCATTTTTTTGCGTGAGATTAACATAACAATGTTACACCTCGAATTTTGATTTTCGATGTCGACACATTGGAAATCAAGAGTCTTCACCACCTCCATCAATGGTCACGACTACAATGGCATGGTGATCGATGGTCACGATCACTTAGATATTCCAAAGAAACACCTAGCCATTTTCAATAAAAATGACTAAGGAAAGAAAAATCAAGAAAACTAAAAGGATTTATGGCATGTTTTGGCATTGATCCCTTTCTTGCAAAAATTGTGTCAAGCTCATGATTTGACACCAAGGCATAGCAAATGCTAGAAAATGAACTAAGGAAAAATTGCATCGGTAATATAACTAGGGCCATGTCTTTGACAGATCGACTTCATAGGATGATTTTTTTTGTAAAAACTAAGTTAAACAATCAATTGTGGAAAAACAAGAAATAAGCACTAGAATTAGAACAATTCCAACAAGAAAATCCACAGCGGAAATACCACCCACATTATTAGCACATCAAGGATAATTTTAAGAACACCCTTGAAATTTATATGTATAATAAATGGGTGAATCTCCCTCATATATAGGAAAAATTGAAGGTTATTTTATCAATAATACAATATGTATGTATAATTTTCTAGCTAATATTTCATTCTATTATATAATATTGTAAAATATTGGCAAATCTTTCACTAAACTATAATATATTGTAAAATCTTGGTGTATATGTCATTGAATTATAAAATATTGTAAAAACATGTCAAATATTTCATCAAATTATAAAATATTGTAATGTCTTTATGAATCTTTTTTCTATGGAGACTCATCTTTTGATTCTCCAAATTACTAAGGTAGTGCAATATAAAAGCATATACTAGAGCTCGAATATCTCAACTCCCAGACCCTCAAATGAACAAATGCATGAATGAGGAGAGGAGGGATTTATTTATACATTTCACAAGCAGTATTGGGTCACTCATAACTGAAGGTGTTGGTGAAACACAACTACACTAATTAAATTCAGGGAAAGTGGGAACTCCACTCTTTATCTCATCCTTAATGGTCCAACAGACATGTGGGGACCCAAAGCCTTACATACCAACAAACTGATAGAATTGAACACCTTATACCATAGAGTGATTATGGCACTCACGAACTATTATTACAACATGGAGTTTTATCGATACACAAAAAAATAATATATTGTATGAATTCCTAAATACATTATCTTCCAAATCTCTCATTTTTAAGCTACCCTTTAAGAAAAAAATAACCTTCTTATATGTTTATAGATACGAAGGGAACTTTTTCTATTCTTTTGTTGACAATCAAAATATGAATTGTGTCATTTGATTTAGAATTTTTACAATTAGTTAGAATCCTTGCAATGGTTATTAGAAATAAGAACATACACTAACAAGAATAGAAAGCACATTAATGCATCATCATGCATATCATGAGAACTACTCTATTAAAGACTACTTTTTTCTTAGATAAACCGAGGAGGTGTTTGTATTTATGTCCTTGAAATTTTTGAAACCATGCAAAATGTAGTAAAATTCTTTTATCATCATCATTGCATGAAAACGACTAGATATAAAATACCATAATGTCTACATCTCAGGTCAAACATGCCTTGTAGACATTATATACAATCATGATGGAAATGTAGTATCGTGTTCCAACTAAATCGTATATATATCCTACATAACTAGATCCATTTCTAGATGATGATAGAAATTACACATAATTAAAAATCACCAAAAAACACTTTACTTCTGAATGGCCCTCACAAAAAACAAAATATAGTAAAACAAGTACCAAACCCCAAAACAATAGGCTACAAATAAAATTGACGAACATTGCAAAACAAATAAAAAAATATACCAGCATTGAACTTCTCAATACAAATAAAAAAACCTATTAGTGTGCTTTGGACAACCTTACAAGAAGACAACCAAAATAATGACCATTCCTTTGTATCCCCTCCATTATAATCAGTGTGCATTCATTTATATTACAAATATCCCAAATATCAACAATAAAAAACATAAAATATGAACATATACATTCTCATTAACGCATTAGATCCAATAATAATTGCAGATCAAGATCCTAATAAAAACACATTTTAAACAATTGGGTCAAATTCAGTTTGAATATCTAAAAACCATGTGGTGTCTCTCCATCAAGAGTAGCATCCACTAACAACATATAGATGTCGCTCAATAGTTTAAACATGACAAGGAATAAAATAAATCATATCTTTTGATCTCTATAGCACTTTCACATAAACAATACTCTTAGGATAGAAGGAAGCCCCAATAACACTGAATGAGCCCTAAGAATCAAGAGTACCCTAGAATTAAATGGGCCTCAACAATCATCCATGATAAAAAGAATGATAAAAGGTAAATTTATAATATAATAATCTATTGTAACTAAGGATAAAAAGCATAAAAATTTGATAAACAAATACTACGTTAATTACTGGATGAAAAGTGTGATTTGAGTTTGTATTCTCTGATAAATTGCACGTGTGGCATGGCCCTTCAAGAATGAGATTTCGGCAATGGAGATGTTATGAAAAAATTAAAATTTCGATAAAACTATAAATGAAAAGTGGAATCACATCAGCCAAAAAATTCATCTTGCAAGCACAATCTGATGTGGGTGAACGATGAATCAACTAGAAAAAAATAACCCATGATTTTCCCTCGAATAATAGAAATCAAGGGATGAAAGAAGGTACCACATGAAAAATAATACAAATACAGGAAAATGCAACCATATGCTTAAATTACAAGGAAAATGGAGGGATAAACAACCCTTGGGATCCTCCATTACTGAAAATTTGGGGAAAAAGAGTGATTTCACTAGATTTTCTCTAGAAATTGCGGGGGAAGGGTAGATTAGAGGGAAGTTTTTCTAGGAAGAATTTTTTTTTTCTTCATTTTACTCATTAATAAATGGAAGGCTATTCATTTTGGATTTATTTTTTTTCAAATATATATTTGATGAATATATTTTAGCTGGAAAAACCCTTTCCATATAAGAAAACATCCCACTAAAATTTTGTAACCCCTTAATAAAAGAATAAAAGAATATATCAAGCTTATTCACAAAGTTTAAACTATTTAAACCTCCTTATTTTTCATGTAATTCATAACAAAGAAATACTATTCAGGAAGAGTGAATAGTTTAAGGGAAACATATGAACTTTTCATAACAACAACATTTTTCACTTGCCACTTTTCCTTCATATAAATAGGGAAATGAGCCACAATAACCATGGTTCCATTTGACTTTCCAACAATAATGAATCCAAAACAAGAAACAAGGTGAACATAAGAGTTTCAATCCATAACCTTCAAGGTTATGTAAGTCTTGGTTAAGCATAAAGTATTGTGTCCCTTCTTCAACAAATAAATAGGACTAGGAAATCAATGAAATTCTACAACCATGTAGTCCAATTAATAAAGATCAAAAGGTAAAATGAATCATAAACAAATCATAACTTATCAATTATTCCAACCACTAATAAACATGGATTTGCCGGCAATTTATAAACATAAATGACTATTATATCATTCCTTAGCTTGACCAGTTATCACTATGCCATTATAAACTCTATAACATTTATGGATTCAATGGAAATTCTTTCATTTGATTATGTATTTACCATACATGCCAATTGAATGGGAATTAATAACTTAATTCCACACAATAATTAACATTGTAATAAGTATCACAATAATTAATCAATTTCAAAAATTCAACACAAACATCATGTCCTATAATTCCTTTTACACAACCAATTACATAAGAAAATGCAAATCTTAAACATCATTTACTTATTCAAATACAATAGAATTGGTAACTAGCTTCATGTCTTCCACGCTCCACCCAGCCATAGGTTTCTTCCCAACCTATATTATTTTGACACTCAGAGACCACCCTAAGATAAGACTTATAAATTCACGAGGAGATTCTCACCTCTTCCTAGATCTCTTTCCAACTTGGGAAATACCAATCACACTCTCAGACAAAGGGATATAATACTATTTCCAATTCAAGAAATATCATTCATAGACACTCCTAAACACATGAATCTAAAATAGGTCTACAGTCATCCAAGAATATGTCTATGGAAAAATCCATGCCAAACCACACAATCCCCACTTTGGTATCCTTCCAGTGGAACTACAGTGAAACTCATCACTACTTACTTAACACCGAGGAACTCTACAAGAGCGATTATGCATAATTTTGCAATAAATTTACCACCATAGAGTAGTCAACCATAGGCTAAGAAAATAAAACAAGGAAAATTAATTTGTTTCATAACAGTTCATCACTTCTTCACCCAATCCATGTGTGCTACTCTTGTCGCTTCAATGCACATGCACTTTATCCACATAGAGGTCTTTTACACTGGAATTCTCCTCCATGCACTACACATAGCTATTTCCTCTGCACAATCTTCTCCTTGTGTTGCACCGCTAACCCCTATTGTACAACCCTCTCCCACAATCTCCGACCTCTATTTTCCCCAATTCCATCAACCCTACATGGAAACTATGCCACATGCAGCAACGTGTCAAATGACATTGCTAATTAAACACCTAATCCTCTAATAACCACCTCTAACATACTTAGAAATTAAATAATAATTAAAAGGTAAAAGGGTTTTAGCACAGGATTAGCTTAACAAAATATGAAAAGAGGTATTCTTAAGGTTACAAGGTTGACAGGGTTATTCCTTATCCCCCTTTTAGTCTATACAACCCCCCTCTCTTTCCCTTGGTGAATTTACTAGTCCCATGTCTCTTTAGCGTGCTGCCACCACTAAGTCCTCTTTTGCAATTTTATATTAATTAGGTAAAATATTATATTTTTCTTTCCACTCAAGAAATACACATCAAAATTCACATGATACTGCAACTGGGGTTCTTATCCGTGGACATTACGTATATAATATCTTATATGATCAACTTGTTTGAATTATGATGTAATTTTGTAATTGAGTTTATGAAAATTATTTGCCAATTTCAGCTATCTCTCATGGTTAAGGTGTGTGTTTCATTTTCAAGGCGACTTGAGTTCAATACCCTTAAGGGTGACTTAGTTAGGAGGAGACAACAAAAAATCCATCCATGTTTAGGATTGTTGTGGCCTAGGTCCACCCTAGGCCATGTGTGATACCTAGGTTATTTTGATGGCTTAGATTCCCCTGTATTGTGGTTTCTATTGAACACACCAGGTACACTAAGAGGGGGTGTGAATTAGTGTGCTCAACTTTTATTCATTTTTTTCACTTTTAACAATTAAAAACTTATTCAATATTATGTATTATCACATTTTCATTATATCATCATCAAAATTAGTATCCTTTATAATGACTTCATTTCTCCAAGTACAACTGGAAGGATTCTATAACCTCCTAATTTACAAGCTACAACCTGAAGGAAGCTCCAACTCCCTATTTCACTGACTAAAACTGAAAGGAGGATACAACCCCCTTTCCTTTCCTCGTCTTGCCACCCTAATATGGAGAAACTCCTGAACCATGACTACATTGATCCTGTGGACCTTCTAACCGACACCTATACTGCACAACCGAAACATTGTCACTGATCACTACACCACAACTGTATCACACTACTCAACCACTACCACTACTAACCACTACTCATCAATATGTACAATCGACATATCTAATCAAGTTATACCAATCAATATGCTCCTCACATCAAACGAATCAGTCAATATGAGTCTACACACCAACTGCACACAAAAATCAGTCCACCCGAGTCAAACAAACTGCTCATACAACTTATCGAGTTTGAGTCATACCAGTTGCACATAAGGAAACTTGTGCCAATCCTTCTTAACTGAACCAACCTATACCAAGCTGCTTGTTTACCTATCCCAACTCAATCATGTATTTGTGTTAATATAATAAAGTTCTATAACAATCAGCCGACCCTTCTTACTTGGCCTATTTCATCAAGTAAGAGACACATTTGAGCAAGCAAGATACTTCACATACGGTCAACCAAACTTTGTTCAAACACACTCAACTCAATGACACCACAACCAACCTCAATCGCAGTCAAGAAATACTTGATAGTTAAACATGATATACCTCAACCAACTAACATCAACCAAGAAGATAAAATACTTAACCAACTATGTCAAACTCATTTAATATCATAAACTCTTAGACACAAAAGTATTTTTCACTCCACTCAAATCAAGTCAACAAATCAAACAAATATCAACCAAATAATCACTTACAATACTGTCAAAGGTTTCCATTAAAAATCAATAACAGTATAGCTCCACTTAGTTCAAATACACAAAGATCAACATTTGTCAAACTAGTTTTCATAGAAAACACTTAGGTTGATCAAATAAATCACTCACAACATCTATTACTTACATGTTAACTTCTCATTCAATACTACAATATACAACAATCAAGATAAGCACCAAGATCTATGCCAACAATATCTAAGATAATCATCAAGATATATTCCAAGATAACCATCATCATAGTCTCCATACCATATTCAATGAATTCAAAGGTATAACCGATATATAGGCTCGCATACTAAGATAAAAGATGAACTCTATCCATGAGAGACATGTGCCATTACAAGAGAAACACAGAAGCATGAACCATACATTTTTGAATATCACAAGATGAAGAAACAATTAAATAAAATCTATATCATTTCATAACATATCCCTCGTAACAAGCTTTCTAACAGGCCAATACTTTTGTAATCTTGATTCTGTATAAGAAAGTTATGCCAATTTTAGTGAACATGTCAAAAAATTTATCCTCCACAAAGTTTCGCACTTTTATTCAAGAATTGTGAAATATCAAAGAGTGACTTGATTGATGAACAAATGAAATGTTTGATATTCTATTTATATAGGTTGTGGAAGAAATTTCATACCTTAAACTGGGCTAACATGCAATTCAAAATTACAAATAATTAAATTCTCTTTTGTTTGGTCCGCTGACCCAAAAATGTGGGGTACACCAACTTCAAAACTTCATATCTCTTCAACCGTAAGGAGTTAGAAAATGATACACATATCAACATAAATGTATTGACAATGAATATCTCCCTATGATGGGTTTATTTTCAAATTCTTGGTTTAATACATTTAAATGATTCAATTTGTTCAGGACTACAAATATTCCACACATAAAGGTGTCAAATACCATGTTACCTTATGCATAAGTTACAATGTCAAAGGATTCAATGGAAATCATTAAAGGCACACATGATTCAATGGTATTCACATCCACAAACTTCACATCAACAAGAAGGATGGATCCACCATATACTCATCATCTCAAGGGGATCAAGGACCCCACCAATCAAGTGGGAACAAAGAGTTTTTCAAGAATATCAATCACATTCAAGGTATCCATATCATTAAAAGCATATCCAATTGTTCCATTATATATCTTCATCACCATAAGAGTACCAACACCCCAAAACATGGGTACAAAGACCTCACCAGTACTTTTCAACACCTCATGGGCTTCATATGCATGATCACAAGGATACAACATGTCAATGACCATATAGCGTCCAAGGGCCATCAAACCAACATATGTGTTGGTTCAAGACCCAAACATCCAATTACACCAAGGACCCCATAATAATGGGTTCCAACATACCACCATAAGTGTGGGTTCCAAGACCCAAGTCTCGACATGGAAGAGGATCAAGATCTAAACTTGTGGACTTAAGGACCCCACAAGAACTCAACAACCTCAAGACCATCCAATGCAATAAATTGGCTCCAACATCAACATATTAAGGGAATTACACACATGAGCCACATAATCCATGTAAAACCCAATCAAGAGACCAAAACAAGTACAAGCATAACAATCAGCACAAAGACCAATAACGAAATATCAACCAGGATCAAGGAACTTGACAATGGACTCAAATGGGACCAAGATAGAACTTATGGGAAACTTACCAAGTCAATGGGTAACCATGGATTTTTCCATTGTTTCAATGCCTCCAAGGGCTTCAATATTGGGCTTGGACAAGGTCAAAAGGGCTCCTTTGACACAGACAACCACTTAACCCTCAAGGGCTCCTCAAGGGGCACCAAGACACACTTGTTGACATCAATAACCAGGTGTTGTTGGCATCAATGATATCTTAATCATCGATTTCTTAGTCAATGGTTGAAATGCACTTGCCTCGAGTGATGGGAAATTCTAACAAACAAAACAAAAATTATGTAAATTATTGTTTAAATTAAGTTTACAATTTATAATTTAACCTCTCATTCACGCGTGACACTAAGCTGATCATTTTATATGTTTTAATGCAAGTTTAATTACACGTATACATTTTAAATTGGTGTTAGATTCACAGATTCTATGACAATACTATTTATTATTTAATTCATGAACATCAATATTTAATATTTAACAAGAACATTATAAAAATTAATGGTATTTACGAAATTATTTGCATCATGTAAATTTAAATTGAAGAATAATGAGTACCAAAATTAAAATGAATATGAAACTATTAAAGTATTAATAAATGCAATAATTATGCAAAAACCACCTGCAATCAAAATAATAATTGTGCAACTACTCAATATATAGTGATAATAATCAAATCCTAACTAATAATCAATGTACTCGAAATTGGTCGCTAATAATTATTGATTAATTAGTAAATATATTGCAAATTGATGACAAATAATGTCTCATTAAATGAGAAAATATACCACAAATAAACGATTATTAATGGCTCATTAAGCTAGAAAATATACTAGAAATAGATCACAATTAATGACTAAATAAACTACTAAATATAATACATATTAATGACAATTATTGAAAAATTAGCTAATAAATATTCTACAAGGTTATAAATAAGATCAACTAATAATTAATCTAAATACAACTAAATTTTAGTGGCATGCAAATTTAAGACTCTTGGTTGCCTCTCTATGACAATAGTTTATATACATGTTTGCTTTTTTTTTTGCAATAACAATTTTGTCATTTTGTACTATTGAGACTGTTATTTCTGAGTTTCTAATTAGATATCCTATTAGAGTAGGAAAGATAAAGAACATTAATCCTTCGGCTCTACCCAACTTTAATGTTGTTGTTAAAAAATATCTAGACACAATGCTCTTTGAATTTGATGTGCTCTTTTGAAATCATGATTATTATTCAAATGCTCATAAGTCAAAGTTATTTACAATCACCCTTGAGAATGTAGTGTTTTTTTTGTTCATGAGGGTTAGAGGGAATTCTATTCGAACCTAAGAAGATATGAGGGAAAACTTTATGAAGAAATATCAAGACTGCTATAAAGCACATGATGGGAAAGAAGAAATTTTCAAGATAAATGAGAAAGAAGACAAAAATTTGGAAGGTTAGGTCAGTGGAGAGATTCTTGTTTAACTTGCTATGACCAAAACAAAATGGAGGCTATCATGACTCTATGATGACCAATTACAATAATAACATCCTGACGGAGGAATAGAACATGGGCTACATTAGTAAAATACATTTAGAATATTGTTTGAAGTTACAATATCTCAACAAAACTCCTTGAGTTCTTAGATTAATACATTGCAAGAAAAAAAAAAGTGGTGGCTAGGCAATGTTGGCTAAGTATCAATTTTCTATACCAAATGTCCAATTGAGTGACCCTAAGAGACTTCCCATTGAATAAGGTAAAAATTGTGGCATACGTGAGTAGGATCATGCAAGTAATAGCTATCCTTCATTTGCAAAGTTAAAAGCAATATACCAAGGGGCCAATCAAGAAACATAACAAATTTGATTTGCCAATTAAAAATGTCCATGGAAACTATGACCACCAAATATGATTTAACAACCATCTCAATTTCCTAATTCATTTTTGGCTAGCATTTATTATCCCCTTAGATTTGGTATCCACCCACACCATGGTAGCCATGGGCTCTTAAGAAATCCCAAAACTAACCTGGGTAATAATATTGGGGAGGGCCTCCCTTTGGACATATACCACAACAACCCACCTAACAATAGTACCCTCAACAACAACACCGCCACAATGGAATTCCTACTCAACCCATTCCTAACCCAAACAATAAAGTGAGTCAACCACTTACAATGAATATTATTGGGGAGGGCCTTCATTTGGAAATATACCACAACAATCAACCTAACAATAGTACCCTCAACAACACCACCACCACAATGGAATTCCTACTCAACATTGGGCTACTCGATTACCCCACTTTATCTTCCTTGTGGGGGGGAATCTCAACCACCACCCAATATATAGTCAATTTAATAGTTGAGTCTAGTCGCAAAGGAATAAGATAGATGAATTGTGAGAATTGAGCCTCCCATCTCAATATCAAACGGTCTTTGCATTCACATTCCAAAAAACTCAATTACCCTTGGATCCTTCCAACATATAAATGTATTACAAAATAACTTATACATATAAATATTTATTTATTATTATTTTCAAATATTTAATATTAAAATTTTTAATATATAAATGAAAAACTAATTTTTTTATAAAATTTTAATAATAAATTTGAATAAATAATTCAATAATAACAATTTATTCCCATAAAAATTGCCCTGGCATTAATAAAGTCAAATTTGATGAACGGGTCAAATCTTAAGCACAAATAAGGGAATGGCTTAGGAACAAGAAATGCTTATTCCATATCTTGGCTGGCATTATGACCATTTGGCTAAAGCTAGCTAGGTATTTAATGTGTCTTTGTAGTTTATTTTGTCATCTTGCAATCAATAAATTGACCTAGTTTGTATCTTTTTGCAGATTGCTTTGATATGGACAAAGAGAACCAAAAGTTTCTACTAGGGGATTATGATACTCAGTTGGATATAGATTTAGGAGAACCAGAAATAAATATTTTACAATTCAAATTCTTCTCCAATGCTCTCCTATTGCAAGGCATCCTTCATGTCTTCTGATATCCTCTTCTCTTTAGGGTTGAATAGTATGGAGATGTTGAGGACGATCCTGTCAATGAAAATGGCTTAAGATGAGTCCTATATTTTCTGGAGGGACCAAGGCTAGTCATTGAACACCTCTAGATCCATGTCCTCAAGGGTCTTCCTATTAGAATTGACTATGATGGAAAATAGGTACGCTTAGTATCTAAAGTACTTATCCAAATGAAACTTCTCTAGCTGAGAATTGATTTCTCCGGCCAAGAAGTCATCGAAATTAATTCTTGCTTCAGATTGACCCAGGTAAAGGAGAATGCCTAGCATTACTTTATATACCATGATATCGCTATCAATACCTAGGATTTGAATCGGGAGGGAGATGGTTGATATGACAGGTTTTACAAATAATTCAGAGGAAAGTGGGCTGATAAGGGTATCTAAGAGAACTGGGGTCTTCAAAATGGTCTGGAACAATCTATTCTTGGATTCTAGGCCGGCTTTCCCAAACACCTGCAAAAATTCTGATTCAGTGAAGGGGATCAGGGCTTGACTTTGAGCTTCAGAGAAACCTAGGGCAGCCCTGATGGATTCTAGTGTGATTTTGTAGATGACATGGGATTGGGTATCATCTAAGATGGCCTTCCCAATTGCGGCATAGTTGGAGGCTTCCATTTGGACAATATATTGAAGATGGGGAAATTGTTCTAATGTGAACCCTATTAACAATGAATTTAAATTTACCAACAGTTCTAACTGGTCTTCGAAAGGTGATGACAAAGCGTTATGGGCATCAATGACACTAGAAAAATGCAAATGAGGATCAGGAGCATCATACAATCGATCGCAGATGATTTCCTTGGATGGGTCAAATATTTTCATAGATGAGGCCATGGAAAAAGCTACCAATTGGATGAATTAAAGAGCATGAGGGTTGATAGGAGATAATGAGTACCTGGGGGTGAAAATTGACACTTCAAAAAGTTACAATCGTATCCAGCTGACTCATGCTTATCAGACGTCAAAGTTGCAGGGTGGTGGGAGCAACAACAAAACGTTTGATTTCAAATCCTAGGTTACGCAGTTAATGTCAAGTTAATTATCCCTTTAAACCATTGCACTCCACAATGTGAATTTTGTACCTCCAATCTTCAAGCATGATATCCAATGGGCATGGGACATGTCATTTACGCACGTTCCCCAATGTGAAATCCCTCTCCGACTTAGAGTGTGCAAGTTTCCACAACAATTTATGTGTACACTGTCACATCTCATCATATATGCATGAATGGATGAGAGTCATTGATCTTCCCCTGTTTTTTATTGTGGCAATGCTTTTGGGCCCACTAGATTTCGCTGAATCCAAATTCAAAAAAACGCATGTAGGTTCACGTAGCAGGATTTATTTCTTCCCTAGATTAAGGTAGGGCTTTGATCCTTGTCGTCGAAACCTGTGGGATCTATAGAATCCCGTGGATTTTCATATTTACGTCCTCCCCAATACCAAACCTTAGAAATTTTCCCAAGATTTCTTCATTTTCGACCAGGGGAAGCTCCTTTTGAACCTGTCCAACACTCACTAAGGCTGTATTGTTAGGAAGGGGCTAAGGATCAGTTAGCTGCGCAGCATCGTGGATGCTTCACAAGCTTAGAAGACACCACGCAAGACAAAGATAGCGCGCAAGGTGAAACATAGACTACTTTAGAATATTTTGTGTCACTTTTTGTACTTGTTGACCATATTTTGTGGATATTGGTCATTAGTTGGTAGAATCAGTTAGGAGTTAGTTAGAAGTGGACCATGAATGTAAAGGCACAATCCTATAAATAGAAGAGGAATTGTGAATGTCAGAATCATCGGTTGTGAGATGGATTTTTGCATCTAGATAATAGTTCATTTTCATCATAGAGAATCCGAGGCTGAGAATTGAATTATTGTATGTTTTGGATCTGTGATATATTGCGTAGAGGTAATATGAAAAGATGAGGGTTGATCTGAAATACTGTTATCTTTTGTTTCTTTCTTTATTTTAATTTTGTTTATGCAATCCAATGGCGATTAGGTGTGACCTATATCTATGATGCAATGTTTACTTCTTATGAATGATGTTATCGTCTTAGATCTGTTTGTGTGACAATATGGTTATTTCTGTTATATTATACTTCTGCTATGAATGAATGATGCGATCTATTGAAGAGTGATTATGAATGGTTTTATGAATGATTAAAGAAGTGGTCAGATATGATAAATAAGTTGATGAATCGTCGATGCCCATAGTCCTCTTCCATTATGCAAAAACTTAGTTCTCTCATCCCTCCCTTGAACATCTTGGGTGACACTGCATCTGCTTCATAGGTGTTGCTAGATAGGGTAAAACCTGTCCGGGACGGCACTCAGGGAGATCATGGAAAGTCGTGGGTCAACAGAGTGGAAACCCCTATCGACTGGGTTTTGTTAATTGGGATATGTGGCATCCGAAACGACTAGAAATTCAAGATTGGTTTGATCAGAAGCTGCGAGAATTTCCTAAATCAGAAAATTAGAACCTTGGAATGATGACAGACAAGTGGTTGGTGAGATACATACACGACGGTCCTCACGAGTACTTTTTCTGTGAGTTTCCCATCATATTGTATGAGTGGTTGGCATAGTTCACATACAAGAAGACAAATTTCCAAGGAGGAGAACCAACATCCTGGACACTTGAGTTGATACAGGAGCTACAAGAAACTCACAACAGAGCATCACAAGCTATTGAGGTTTGGCTAGATAGTATCCTAGAAGGATATATGACTGAGTTTGTAGTCGACACTACCAAGTCCTACAATGAAGAAGAAAGGGAATTTTTCAACAGACCCAGAGGTAGGTTCTTATTGTCGCTACAATTATCAATTAAAATGCTTGTCTGTGAAAAGGGTATATTGAAGATGCACCTAAAGTAGTAGAACTCCAGTGTGCAGAGGTGGTGGATACTGCAACTAAAGGGGGGAGACGAATGGGAAGGTAAGGGGTAGATGGGTGCAAGTTTCTATGAGACTATGAGGGAAGCCGAGGAAGAAAGTGGTTGTACGATGGGAGGAGTAAGGTTTTGACAAGAAAAGAGGCAGAGGATAGGGGAAGGTCTTACTATGATCGAAACGCAAGACTGCAAAAGAAGACCACATGGGACAAAGCGACCCTACAGTGACGAAGAGGACGAATATACCCAGACTATGCCCATAATAGTAGTAATATCAAACCCTATTAGAAACGTACCCATGCCTCCAGGCAATACTCCAAGTTCAGGATGAAACACAAGTTCCACGTCGACTTTCCCAACGTGCCAGCAACATTCTAGTAGTAGGTCAGCATCTGCAGGAAGAAGGCCAAGGATGGCGGGCCACGATATGAAATTACCTTTGTTTCATGGGAATGAGACTGACGATCCTGAGCAGTATTGGTTTCTATGAGAAGTCGTATGAACATCTAGGCAAACTACTGATGATGATGTCAAGAAAGGCCAATTGGTGACTACTCTGCAGGGTCGTGTGCTAGATTGGTACATGAAATTTATATAGGTTCCTACAAGGACCCTTGAAAAACATTGGATGAATTCCAAAGGGGTCTGATCGAAGAATTATGGAAACCCAAATCTGAAGCACAATATATTACTGAGTTAAAAGAGATTAAGGATTTTCATAGTGAGAATGTTTAGGACTTTGATCAAATATTTAAGACATTGATGGTGTGAGTCAGTTTTGATATGAGCAACGTATAGCAAAAAGAATAGTTTATCATGGAATTGGTACCTCATATCCAACAACCCCTGATGCAACAGAAGATCATGACATAGAGAAAAGCTTTTGATATTTCAATGAGGCTAGAAGCTTAACCAGTGGGGGAGAATGCAGTTGGTATGAACCAAGTATAGGAGCACATGGCGAACTTGATGCTGCAGTTGCAAGACATTAAGAAAGGGAAAGAGAATCGTGAATATATTTGGTGCACTCTTTGTTGCACAGATGGACACACAGAAGACACTTGCCCTGAATTTCATAATTATCTGCTATTCGAGGTGCCAAACCCACTGAGTTGTGGCAGCATACCATGGTGTCTCATGTCTCAAGACTATGGGCACCGACACAAACAATGTAGCTACATGGAGAATATGGTGTCAAATTCAGCCAACCTATATTGTTCAGTTTGTAGATCGGTTGGGCACGAAGATAAAGATTGTCATGCATATGATCTGCTTCAGGAAAGAACATATGATTCATACTTTGATAAGGGTGAAGATCATCATACAGTGCAACAACCACAGCCATAGCCTTGGGTGGAAATATATCGATCTCAACCGTAGTATACACCACCACCACAAATGCAATTTATACCATCGCAGCCACAACCACAGTTTGCATTGCAAGCGCAGTAAAATCGATTGGTGATGCCTTAGCTGCAGCTACAATATTACCGAGTCACGGACTATGTTCAGTAGAAGCACTGCAACAAATGGCTCAGCCACAATACCAACATTAAGGAGGATTTCGTGAAGGATTCCGAGGAAGAGGAGGAGGTTTTGGAAGAAGAGGAGGACGAGGTCGTGAATCTGTCTAGTGTTACAATTGTGGGGTATTTGGACATTACCAGAGAGACTAGGCCACACTTGCAATGTTTATGTACATACTACATTACATTTGATCATACTATCGAAAACTTCCCACAACTAATCGTAAGATGGCAGGCCGAGAACGTTCCTCAGTTGCAGAATCAGAACTAGTTACAGACTCAGAGTTATCTACAAAATCATAATTAATTGTAGAACTAGGCTCAGAACCAAGTTCCACTTCAGAATCATACTATCAATCAACCTATAAACCCTTCATTGAATTAGAATCCACCAATGAACCCGAATCAAGGGCCGATAGTTGCGATGATCTTAGCGGAGCCCAGAATAGAGGATGTTGACGTTTCCATCGTCACTCATGGAGGTGCGATGACTGGAGAGGATGGGCCTCACCCACAGTATTGATTGGTTGGATAGAAGAAGGCACTATTTGATATTGTAACTAAAAAGGATACATTTTTTTGGATCCCAATATGCAATTGGAATAAATCCTGGCAAGTCACATGTCTATGAAATTCCTTCTTCTTTTGATTCTTCACTGGAGGCAAGACCATCATGGCAGGATGGTACCTTGTAGCACTTATTTGAAATTTGTCTATCACTGGAAAGAGATATTGATGCGTCTCTAGCCAATTTTTAAAATTTGTTACACCGCTCAGGGAAGGAGCAGAGGGATTCCGTAGTGAACTCTTTACACAAGAAAAAGATGGGAAAAGAGATGTGCATGAAAATTTAGATCGGGGACTATGAAGTAGATTCATTCATTATGGATCTAGAATCATATGTGAATATTATGACAAAGCAAACCTAGAAAAAAATGGGGAGTCCGACGCTGGGTTGGTCCCCTGTGTAGCTACGATTGGCTAATCAAGCTAAAGTACAACCAATCAGACGTGTTTCGAACCTGGTCATGGATGTTGAAGGTATGAATACTTATGGTGACTTTGATGTGATTGAAGATGTTGAGGGTGGAGGTTATTATCCTGCATTGTTGGGGATTGGATGGGCCAATGATAGTATGGAAATCAAAGAGCGGATGATCATCATTTCAGAACCAAGATATCAGTCATTGCTCCTATGGATCCAAACGAAGGATGACGATATATTGAACCAGTGAAGGATGAAGTTGTTAGGGGATGGGATCATGCTTACAAAATTTATGAATATTACATCCACCCCATTGCTGATGGAGAACTTGGTTGGCATAGTGCATGTTCTGTATCCTCGGATTCTGAAGATGCATTAGAAAACTGGAAAAACCACATCCATGAGGTGTCATTTAGAAAGAGTGGACTAATCATGCATTTTCTATTCCATGTCGCGACTGAGATTGTCGAATTACCAGTTTATGAAGGGATACCTAAGCTTTCTACATTCTTAATGGAGTTTTAAGAGAAGGTATAAGAACCACAACGATTGTTGGAACTGGAGGAAGCACTGCAGGATACTCCAGCATGCTAGTGGGAGACTCATAAAAGGCAATTACTGGATGGGCGCAGTGTCAACGGTTGATGACAGTTTGCTTTGGTGACACAAAAGTATATCATGCTGGGAAGTATGATGGGTGGAATAACCCTAATTTCCATTTGATGTAATTCAAAACACTATGGGAATCATGATCGAAGAATGAATGGGTCCATGCCTTTGTTCACACCTTGGATGAAATTCCAAGGCCATGGTATGTATCGGCAGAGTTGTGCAAAGAAATAACCACTTAGGAAGAGCTGACGGTTTGTTTTGTGCATACATTTAGCTTTGCAGATGCTAATCCCGAGGTCAACAATGCACTTTAGATCATCCGGGATGTGGTATTAAAATTTGTTATGGTTGCATATCCCATGGACCCACATGCGCATTGCCACATGCGGTCGATGATGGAATGGTATAATGTATATGGAGAACCTGAAGATGATGATGAGCTACAGAATATCAATATTCTGAAGATGGAAGGGAGTAGGGATGTCATAGCACCAGATATACTGATTGATCCTATGAATCAACCACTGAAGATTATAAAATTTAACATTGGGACAAAGGAGAATCCAAAATTTGCAAGTGTTGGGGAATACTAGGATGAAGATACCATGGCAAAGATAACGGATCTATTGCATGAGTTTCAAGATCTGTTTCTAACAAATATCTCAGAAATGAAGGGGATATTGGGTGATCTAGGAGAGATGAATATTCTGTTAAAGTGAGATGTGAAACCAGTAAGACAGAGGCCGTATCACCTGAATCTGTTATACAAAGAATGAGTCAAGGCTGAGCTCGATCGATTGTTGGATGCTAGAATCATTGAGCCAGTGGAAGAATCAGAATGGATCAGTCCTATGGTGGTCTAAGACAGAAAAATCGATGAAGTTTGGATTTGTGTCGACCTCAGAAAATTGAATGATTCCTGTATGCATGACCCATTCTTGACACCATTCACAGATGAAGTACTCGAAGGAGTAGGAGGTCAGGAGATGTACTATTTTACAGATGGATTTTCTGGTTATCACCAGATAAGAATCACAAAGGAAGATCGACATAAAATGACATTTGTCACTCAATGGGCCCTCTTTCAATACACAGTAATTCCTTTTGGGTTGAAGAATGCACCTACAATATTTTCCCGAGTCGTTGTCGTGGCATTTAAATATTTCATTCAGAAGTTCCTACAGGTATATATGGATTATTGGAGTGTGTATGGTCTAATAAGGGATCATTTGGAAAATCTGCGAGTCATGCTAGAAATATGTCGACAACATTAGATCGTACTGAACTCCAAGAAGTGTATTTTCTGTGCACCATTTGGGATACTATTGGGACACATTGTGTGCAAGCAAGGATTGCTGGTTGACCCTGTGAAGATAGCACTCATTTTGAGCTTTCCACCTCTGAAAAATGTGAAGATGCTTAAGGCGATGCTGGGGCACACTGTGTATTATCACAAATTCATCAAAGGATATGTTGTGATTACTACCCCTATGGAGAAACTATTGAAGAAAGATGCTGCATTTGTATGGATTCCAAAATGTCAAGGTAGCTTCGACATGTTGAAGGTTGAAAAGATGGCTTCAGCACCAATACTTGTATTCCCATATTGGAACAAGGAGTTCCATGTTCATGTTGATGCATCTCCTGTTGCGTTAGGAGTAGTGCTTGTGCATTTGAGTGAAGGAGATCTTGATCACCCGATCGCTTTTGCTAGTCGGAAATTGTCATTTGCAGAGAAAAACTATACAACCACAAAACAAGAAGGTATGGCGATGGTATATGCGCTGCATAAATTCAGGCATTACCTTTTAGGCGGTCAGTTCAAGATGTTTATTGACCATTCTTCTTTGAAGTATATGGTCAATCAGCCTATGTTTGATTTTGAAATAATTGTGAAGTCGGGTCGCTTAAATGTTGGCGCTGATCATTTGACCAGAATCGAGATAGGCGAGGATCCTACCAATATTGAAGAAGGACTTCCCGATGCGCATCTATTGAGGGTTGGCATGGAAAATGACTACTATGCTCACATAATCCAATTGTTTTCAACAAGAATCACACCAGAATAACTTTCAACAAGTCAAAAGAAGTAGTTGGTGGTTAAAGATTTTGAATTTCAGTTGATTGCTAGACACTTGTATAAGCTTAGACCAGATGAAATTTTGCGGTGATGTTTCCTGCCACATGAACAAGAGAAGATTATGGAGGAAGCACATGCAGGAGTTGTAGGGGGACACTGCGATGGTTGTGCTACGGCTTGGAAGGTGCTTCATGTAGGGATTTGGTGGCCCACTTTACATAATGATGCGGAAGATTATGCACGGAGCTGCGATGCCTGTCAACGCACTAGAAAACCATCACGGTGGGATGAGATGCCACTTGTACCCTAGGTAACTTTGTGACCTTTTGATAAATGGGTTGTGGATTTTGTGGGACCAATCAACCCACCAGAGAAGAGAACTCGTGCGCGTTACATAATCCCAGCAATAGACTACTTGATGCAATGGGAAGAGGCTGCAACAGTCGTGGATTGCACTGCTACGATAGCAACAATATTAAAGATTAATCTATAGGTTTATCCCTAAGATTAGACATATTAATAGGCATTTAAATTAAAATAAAATAAAAATAAAATTTGTTTAATAACTTTATGAATTAAAAATTTTATTATTAAAGTTTTTAAATGTGTTATTAATGATAATAAATTAAAAAACTTCAAGGTTTTATATCTATTATTAAAGTTTTTAAATTTTTTTAATAAATTCTAAGATTAAGCTAAAAAAACACCTTTAAATGGAAATTTAATTATAATTGGTTAATAACTTTAGGAATTTAAAAATTTATTATCAAAGTTTTTAAATTTGTTATTAATGATAATTAATTAAGAACTTTAGGGTTTTTAAATCTATTATTAAAGTTTTTAAAATCTAATAAATCCTAAGATTAAGCTAAAAGAACACCTTTAAATAAAAATTTAATTATAATTATATTTCATTAATAAATTTAATAACTTTAAGTTTTTAAATCTATCATGAGGTTTCTATAATTGTTTTTAATAATAATAAAATTTATGAACTTTAGAGTTTTTTAAATTTATTATTAAACCTTTAAAGTCCTAAAATTAAGCTAGAAATTAATATTCATTAATAATAACAAATTTATAAACTTTAAGTTTTTTAAATTTGGTACTAAGTTTTTAAATGAGTTGTTAATAATAATAATAAAATTTAAAAAACTTTAAGTTTTTTAAGTCTATTATTAAGGCCTCTAAAATTGTTATTAATTATAATAATTAATGTAAAACTTTAGGGTTTTAAGGGTTTTTAGGTTTTTGGTGGTCTTTAAAAAATCAAATTAAAAACTTTGAAAAATAATTAAAATCAACATTCCGAAAAACCGCACACTTGAAATTAAATAAAATTAAAATTATTATTATTTTTTAACCTAACAAACCCTAATCTCCGCGGCCGACCATAGATTTCCCACTCAGCTCCAGTATTTAACTTTAGTCCTCACTCTCTCCACATTCGAACGTGTCCTGATGATGGATCCTGATATGGATTCAAAACGTGACTTGATCATTTCGATACTGTGGCTTCTCCGATTACATCACCAGCAACAATATTTTTGTTTGACAACATCGTGACCGGTTTAGATGCCCAAGGATATTAATGAGCGACCAGGGTAGCCATTTTATCAACCGCATGGTAAGAGCACTGATAGAGGATTTACAAATACAACATAACAAAAGTACACCATATCATTCACAGGCGAATGGGACTATAGAAGAATTCAACAAGATCTTGGAACATGCACTTACAAACGTATGTAACACTAACTGAGATGATTGGTATTTGAAGATTCCAGCAGTATTGTGGGCATATCGCACCACCTGCAGGAGATTAATGGGGAAAACATCATTCAAATTGGTCTACGAGAAAGAGGAAGTCATGCCTATGGAGTACATTCTTCCCAGTCTACGCATTGTCGTCGTGACAATCATGCATGAGGAAACAACGCTAGAAGAGCATGCGACATAGTTGATAAAGATTGAAGAAGACCTCTTTATCGCAAGGTTCCATCATATTGTCAAGAAGGATCGACATAAGGCTTGGCATGATCACCATATAAAAAATGAACAGTTTCAACAAGGAGATTTGGTGTTGCTCTATGATAGCAAGTTCCTGAAGCATCCAGGTAAGTTACAGATGCACTGGCTAGGTCCATATCTTGTTAATTCTATTACTTCTGGGGGGGATTTCAATTGTATCAATTAGATGGAGTGGTGCTACCAAAAATAGTGAATGGTAGCCAGCTGAATCCCTACAGGACTAGGCCGAAGTTGTAGAGTGCTTGAGGCACTGCAAAAAAAAAAATAGAAGGACTGGATAGTTAGAGGGAGGGTGCACCAGAAGGAAGGAGTTGCATAAGCATAGGAGTTCGCAGCATAGTTAGGCATATCTGTCGCAACAAATGTAGGGTCACGACATAGTAAAATGACGAATAAATGAAGAGTAGTTACTATAGTTAACCCAAAAGAACCGCACACTGGTTGAGGCACTGCGCAATGAAGGGGAAGGATAGATAGAAACGAAAGTGGTTATGCAATAGGAAGTGGTTGCACAAGAGAAAGTGGATGCACAAGAAGAAGAATCAGTAGCATCACTTGGAAGACATACACTACCAACTACAAGAAGGTGACCAGATGTCACATCAGTACTCAATAACGAACGTTAAAGAAGGAAAATGACGACAATTTTCAACGTCACATCTAATGATAGCAGATCCAAGCGATGTGTTGGTAGAATTGACGGTGTCTTTGGATCGTGAATGAATGATTTCATCATGATTATGAACCTACTATGACAATGATGAAATTTGAGTCAAGTTGGTATTATAAGCAAAATGTTGCTCACTCAGAGGACACCATTGTATAGAATTCAACTATGCAAGATGAAAAAGTAATCAGAAGGGTTGTTGAGGGAAGCTCTGTTGAGTAAGGCAATGGCTCTGACCAGAAAAGGTATCAGCTTTGCAATTTAGCAGGGAATGTGATATGATATGCAGCACACCCTCGACCTAGGGGAGATTTTGAGTGAGCATGCTTCACCAGTTTCAGTTGAAGAAGAAGTTGCAAGTATTCAGGCTAGCTCATCGAAGACGAAAGTGCTTGGCAAGTTCATCCTTGTCTATATCTCTCTTAGTTGTCTTGAGGTGCAGACCAAGAAACTCATGAAGAATCTGAAAGGGGCCTGAATTCTTTCCCCACAAGACAAAGTCTACAGGAACAGGGAGTGGGATTGACTTCCGGAAGTTTGGGCTGAGCCTGAATGCAAGGAATGACAATGTTGTGAGAGTTGGAATGGATTTCAATGTGGCACATCGACTTCAAAATTTGCAACTGCAGGCTGTCACTATGCAACAAGTATCCACCCAGGAAATGGTAGATAGACAAATGAATTTCAACTACCAGTATCTATGGTTGGAGGAGCAAGTAGATTTTGTGCAACACAAGGTTGCAGAAGTGTGCCAAGTTAAGAAGAAATTGACCACGGAAAAGGAAGTTGCAGCAAATTGCATAGTTCGAGAAGTTCCAGGCGATCGACACACAACTATCTATGAGTTGTTTTTTAGTACACCATGTCCACCTGACGTGTCTCGAGGACGAGCCACGAGACTGTGTTGGGGGCTTGTTGGCAAGGGGTTGAGGATTAGTTAGTTGTGCAACATTGCGGATGCTGCGCAATATCAGAAGACACCGTGCAAGGCAAAAGATAGACTACTTTTGAATATTTTGTGTCACTTTTTGTACTTTTTTACCATGTATTTTGTGGATATTGGTCATTAGTTGGTAGAATCAGTTAGGATTTAGTTAGAAGTGTACCATGAATGTAAAGGCACAAGCCTATAAATAGAAGAAGAATTGTGAATGCAAGAATCATCGGTTGCGAGATGGATTTTTGCATCTAGATTATGGTTCATGTTCATGATACAGAATTTGAGACTGAGAATTAAATTGTTGCCTGTTTTGGATCTATGATTTATTGCGCATAAGTAATATGAAAAGACGAGGGTTGATTTGAAATATTGTTTTCTTTCGTCTCTTTATGTCTTTTAATTTTTTTTTTGCTATCCAATGGCGAGTAGGCGCGACCTAGATCTATGATGAAATTGTTACTACTTATGAATGACGTTATCATCTTAGATATGTTTGTGTGATAATATGGTTATTTCTATTATATGATACTTCTTCTATGAATGAATGATGTGTTTTGTTGAAGAGTGAAGATGAATGGTTCTATGAATGATTAAACAAGTGGTCAGATATGATAAATAAGTTGATGATTCGTCGATTCCCATATTCCTCTTCCATTCTGTGGAAACTTGGTTCCGTCAGCCCTCCCTTGAACATCTCAAGTAAGGCTACATCCTCTTCGTGGGTGTTGCTGGACAGGGTAAAACCTGTTTAGTCCGGTGCTCAGGGAGATCATGGTGAGTCGAGGGTCGACAGATTGGGAACCCATGTCGATTGGGTTTTGTTTGTTGGCATCGAGCCAACACTTATAACGTAAATATTTTTTATTGTGCCCATTATATTCACTGGTCTATCCTTTTGCAGGGGATGAGTGAAGATGCATGTGTGGAAATCCCCAAAACTTAACACAGGTGCTAACACTCATCATGCTCACCCTACATAAAATAGATTGTATCAAGATTAAGATGTATTAAATGTGCCAATCTCTAATATAAATATGTAAATCATGATGTTAATTAAAAACCAATTTTCTTACAAGTAATTGTCAAGCACCAAAATCAAATGCAGCATTGACCGCTGCATCAATATCATTAGCATCAATGGGAAGAGTATGGGAATTTGGGGTGTCATTGGACACTAGCTGTAAATGTGTTCACGTAATTGTCAGATAATTAAAATCAAAAAAAATTATGAAACAATTGAAAACTGTGATATAAAAAATAATAGGCTATGTGAAGAATGAGTTTGAATTACATATTGGAGTAACCCATCATCACGAAACTTTGAATAAGTCCCATAGCATATGTTTCCAAAAAATATGGAGTGATGTGGCATGACGTGACGCTCTGAACCCTCCGCATGTCCAATGTGATATCAAGATTTGGTAGGGTTTGAAGATGTAAGTGGATCCTCTGTGTGTGATGGTCCAACCCGATATGGGACAGTCTCAAATTTTCCAACCCCTTGGCCTACATTTCCCTCGACATAAGTCCCATGTTGAAGCAATGTATCTGCCAAATGGAATAATGCCTCATGTGTGTCATCAATCACGGGACCTGCAATAGGATTTAACCGAGGGTGTCTTTGTGTGCATGGAGGTTGTCACAAACGGGTTGTATCATTCCTCACCCCTTACCTATCTTGGGGCATCCCATGTCCTAGCCCATGGAACTCTAAAATATCAAAGTAATTTACATGTTTACCCAAGATAAACTCTGCATACAATTTCCTCAGGAAATAGAATGAGATTTATCTATTCCCATGAGGGTCTTCATTGAATACCATGTACCAATGATCCATCTAGTTGGATTTACTATTTGGTTCTATGCACTAGTCTATAGAAATGTGTGGCCGATTGGTGGGAGGGACCAATCCAGTGCTAGGGTCCCAGAATAGTGAAAAAAATGGTCTTTTGTTATCTTTAATTTCTTTACATCTTTGTAGCTCATCCCAATGGAATAGTAATTCCTATGGGAATCCTTGTAGGAGCTAATGTTGTACAATTCTCCCTAGGAATTGGAAATTGTATTGGTTATGTTATCTAGTGCCTTTCCCAATGACCCTCTTATGTGGTCCCACCATCTAAAAATTGAACTAAGTCATCTCAATGCACCTAAACGAGCAAGAATTTTTGAATTCCTATCATGTTCCTCCTCCATGTGTTCGGTGTTTGGATTTGGGTTTGGGTTTGAGTTATTGGTTGTTCGATTGTTAGTGTTATCTGTTAATATAAAACAACAAATTACAAAATTAATTAATATTTCATTCTTTGTTTTAATTAAAGATTTATTAAATTAACAAAAGAAACCAAAAATCAAAGCAACTCTCACCTTCGAGTGCATTCCACCTTGTCCATATCCATCCTCAAAATGCGCCCTCCAAATATTTTGTGAGCTAAAATTGCTTCCCGATATATCTCCCTTTCGTACTTCGCGGCCTGAAATATAAAACAAAAATAAAGGTCGCGAGCCTTTATTTTATTTATTTTTATAGTTTCACAAATGACACTTGTGATATATCGCAAGTGCGATATATCACACTTTCTATATATCGCACTTTATCTCACTTGCGATTTGTAACTCTTACAAAACGCAAGTGTGATATATCGCATTTGCGATATAGTGTAACTAGCCTTTGCTTTGGTTTTAGGCTCAGGTTTTCCGAATCAAACCATCTATAACACATATGCGTTATAGATTTCCTTTTCATACATGTGTTTTGGATTTATAAAATGGAACTAACAAGTGGAACAATCTTCGTGTGCACACCCTTATATTCTATTCATTAGGGTACTATTGTCTCAACTTATAATGGAGGCTTTACCTCATGTCTCTATGATGACCAATTACAATAATAACATCCTAACAGAGGAATAGAACATCTCTCTTGGGGTACATTTGTAAAATACATTCAGAATATCTTTTGAAGTTACAATATCTCAACACAACTCCTTGATTTCTTAGTTGAATACACTACAAGCAAAAAAAAAGTTGTGGTGAGGCAAAGTTGGCCAAGTATCAATTTTCTATACCAAATATCCAATTGAGTGTCCCTAAGAGATTGCCCATTGAACAAGGTCAAAATTGTGGCATATGTGAGTAGGATCATGCAACTGATAGCTATCCTTCATTTCCAAAGCTAAAAGAAATACACCAAGGGTCCAATCAGGAAACATAACAAATTTGATTTGTCAATTAAATATTGTCATGGAAACTATGACCACCAAATATGATTTAAGACCCATCTCAATTTCCTAATTCATTTTTGGCTAACATTTATTATCCCCCTTAGAGTTGGTATCCACCCATACTATGGTAGGCATGGGATCTTAAGCAATCCCAAAACCAACCTTGGAAATAATATTGGGGAGGGCCTCCCTTTGGACATATACCACAAAAACCAACCTAACAATAGTACCCACAACAACAACAATGCCATAATGGAATTCCTACTCAACCCATTCCTTACCCAAACAATAAAGTGACTCAAACCACTTACAATGACTCAAACCAATAATGTGACTAATATTGGGGATGCCCTCCCTTTGTACATATACCCCAACAATAAACCTAACAATAGTACCCTAAACAACAACACCGCCACAATTCGATTACCCCACTAATGGCATTGATTTCATAAACTAGGGTTTTGCTTAGTTTGCTTGAATGCAACTCTTGCATTGGTGGGTTAACTCTACAAAAAAATCAACAATGAGACTATTGGTAGTGTTCCCATATCGGCCTTTCCCATACACACTTTTGGGATCCAATGACATGCAATTATGCTGCTCCATTTGGTTTTTCGCTCCCGATCCGAAAGTCAACAAGTGTCCCTGAACCACATTTTGAGGCAACTTTCAACTCAACATAAATTTGAAAACGAAGGTCAGATGGATGAACCGTCGACTCCGTTGGTCTCCTGGAATGAGACTACATCTAGGGGGGCCTCTCTACCATGTTTGTGTGGCTCAGTGACTACATTGTGCTTTGATTTCATAATAAATGGTTTTGCTCAGTTTCCTTGAATGCAACTCTTCTATTGGTAGGTCAACTCTACAAAAAAATCCAGCTTTCTACTATTGGTAGTTTCCCATATCGAACTTACCCATACACACTTTTAGGAGCCAATGACATGCAATTATGCTGCTTCATTTGTTTTTTCGCTTCCGGACCAAAAGTCACCAAGTGTCCAGAGTTCATATGGAGGAACCGTCAACTCTGCTGGTATCTTGGAATGTGACTACATCTAGGGGGAAATATCCACCATGTTTGCATGGACCGGTGACTACATTGTGCATTGATTTCATAAACTAGGGTTTTTCTAAATTTCCTTGAATGCAACTCTTGCATCGGTGGGTCAACTATGCGAAAAAATACACCGTGCGAGTATTGGTAGTGTTACTGTATTGGAAATTCCCATACACACTTGCAGGAGCCAATGACATGCAATTATGCTGCTCCATTTGGTTTTTTGCTCCTGGACCAAAAGTCACCAAGTGTCCTTGAACCACATTTTGAGGAGACTTTCAACTCAACAGAATTCAACAATCAGAGATCAGATGGACAAACCCTTGACTCCATTGGTATCCTGGCATGTGACTACATCTAGGGGGCCCTCTCCACCATGTTTTCATGGCCCGGTGACTACATTGTGCATTTATTTCATAAACTAGGGTTTTGCTCAGTTTCCTTGAATGCAAATCTTGCATTGGTGAGTAAAATCTGCAAAAAAAATCCATTGTGCAATTATTGGTAGTGTTCCCATATCAGACTTGCCCATACACACTTGTAGGAGTCAACGACATGCAATTATACTTCTCCGTTTGGTTTTTCTCTCCCGAGCCGAAAGTCACCAACTGTCATTGAACCATATTTTGAGGCGAATTTCAACTCAACATAAATCAGAAACTAGAGATCGAATGGATGAATTGTCGACTTCATTGGTCTCCAGGAATGCGGCTACATCTAGGGCAGCCTCTCCACTGTGTTTTTATGGTCCGGTGACTACATTGTGCATTGATTTCATAAACTAGATTTTTTCTCAGTTTCCTTGAATACAACTCTTGCATTGGTGGGTCAACTCTGCAAAAAAATACACCGTGGGACTAAATGTAGTGTTCCTATATCAACCTTTCCCAAACACACTTGTAGGAGACAACGACATGCAATTATGCTTCCCCATTTGTTTTTTCGCTCCCGAACCAAAAGGAACCAAGTGTTCCTGAGGCTGAACCACATTTTGAGGCAACTTTCAACTCGACATAAATTGACAACTGAAGGTCAGATGGAGGAACCATATAATCCATTTGTCTCCGAGCATGCAACTACATCTAGGGCGTCCTCTCCACCGTCTTTTCATGTCCCGATGACTACATTGTGCATTGATTTCATAAAATAGTGTTTTTCTTAGTTTCCTTGAATGCAACTCTTTCATTGGTGGGTCAACTCTACAAAAACATCCACCATGTGACTATTGGTAGTGTTCCCATATCGTCCTTTCCCATATGGACTTGCAATATCCAACGACATGCAATTATGCTGCTCTGTTTGTTTTTTCTCTCCCGGATTGAAATTCACCAAGTGTCACTGAACCACATTTTGAGGCGACTTTCAACTCGACATAAGTTAACAGCTAGAGGTCGAATGGACGAACCGTTGACTCCGTTGGTCTCTTGGCATGCGAATACATCTAGGGTTCTCTCTCCACTGTGTCTGCATGGCCCAAAGACTACATTGTGCATTGATTTCATAAACTTATTTTCTAATGAGAGTATTGATGTTTATCCTTTCATATACCTAGGATACAAACATGATCTATGGCACATTAGAGGTGCTAAGAACTATCGGTGTCTTTAGACAACACCAAATAGAATTCAGAAAATAACATGCTCTTGAGTTGTTGCAATTCACTTTTAATGAATGTTTTATATATATTAATGCACATTTAATTAGATTAATGCACATTTAATTACATTAATGCACATTTAATTACATTGGTGAATGAACTCTTGAAAATATTCCATTTGTGGGACAACTCTACAAAAAAAACCATCCCGCGACAATTGGTAGTGTTCCCATATCAACCTTTCCCATACACACTTGCAAGAGCCAACAACGTGCAATTATGCTGCTCCATTTGGTTTTTCGCTACTGGACCGAAAGTCACCAAGTCTCCTTGAACCACATTTTAAGGTGACTTTAAACTCGACATAAATAAAAAACCAGAGGTCATATGGATGAACTGTCGACTCTGTTGGTCTCTTAACATGTGACTACATCTGGGTGTCCCTATCCACTGTGTTTGCATGGCCTCGTGACTACATGGTGTATTGATTTCATAAACTAGGGTTTTACTCAGTTTCCTTGAATTCAACTCTTGCATTGGTGGGTCAACTCTGCAAAAAAATCCACTATGCAACTATTGGCAGTGTTCCCATATCGGTCTTCGCCATACACACTTGAGGAATCCAACGAGATGCAATTATGCCATCACATTTTGAGGCGACTACATTGTGCATTGATTTCATAAACTAGAGAGTTTTTGCTCAGTTTCCTTGAATGCCACTCTTGCATTGGTGGGTCAGCTCTGCAAAAAACTCCCTTGTGCGACTATTGGTAGTGTTCCCATATCGGCCTTGCCCATACACACTTGTAGGATCCAATTACATGCAATTATGCTGCTCCATTTGGTTTTTCGCTCTCGAACCGAAAGTCACCAAGTGTCCCTAAACCACATTTTGAGGTGACTTTCAGCTCGACATAAATCAACAACCGAAGGTTGGATGGACAAATAATTAACTTTGTTGGTCTCCTGGCATGCAAATACATCTAGGGGCCCCTCTCCACCATGTTTGCATGTCCTAGTGACTACATTATGCATTGATTTCATAAACTAGGGTTTTGCTCAGTTTCCTTGAATGCATCTCTTGCATCTATGGGTTAACTCTACAAAAAACTCCACTGTGCGACTATTGGTAGTATTCCCATGTCGGAATTTCCCATACACACTTGCAGGAGACACTAACAAGCAATTATGCTACTCTATTTGGTGTTTTGTTTCCGGAACGAAGGTCACCAAGTGTCCTTGAACCACATTTTGAGGTGACTTTAAACTCATCATTAATCGGCAACCAGAGGTCATGTGGATGAACTGTCAACTCTGTTGGTCTCTTAGCATGTGACTACACTACCCATTGAACAAGGTCAAAATTGTGGCATATGTGAGTAGGATCATGCAACTCATAGCTATCCTTCATTTGCAAAGTTAAAAGAATTATACCAAGGGGCCAATCAGGAAACATAACAAATTTGATTTGTGAATTAAAAATGGTCATGACAACTATGACCACCAAATATGATTTAAGACCCATCTAGATTTCTAATTCATTTTTGGCTAACATTTATTATCCCCCTTGAATTTGGTATCCACCCATACCACGATAGGCATGGGCTCTTAAGCAATCCCAAAATACACCTTGGCAATAATATTGGGGAGGGCCTCCCTTTGGACATATACCGCAACAACCAACCTAACAATAATACCCACAACAACAACGCCATCACAATGGAATTCCTACTCAACCCATTCCTAACCCAAACAATAAAGTGACTCAAACCAATAATGTGACTCATATTAGGGAGGACCTCCCTTTGGACATATACCACAACAATCAACCGTAACAATAGTACCCTCAACAACAACACCGCCACAATTTGATTACCCCACTTACTTTATTGAATTGAATTGGTGAGAATCGAACACATTCCAACCAACTAAACTAAGGCTTGGATCCTTCCAACTTATAAATGTATTACAAAATAACTTACACAAATAAAGAAATATTTATTATTATTTTAAAATATTTAATATTAAAATTTTTAATATATAAATGAAAAACTAACATTTTATTAAATTTTAATAATAAAATTGAATAAATAATTCAATAATAACAATATATTCCTATTAAAATTGCCATAGCATTAATAAAGTCAAATTTGTTGAGCGGGTCAATGCTTAAGCACAAATAAGGGAATGGTTTAGGAACAAGAAACACTTATTCCATATCTTGGCTAGATTTATGACCATTGGGCTAAAGCTAGCTAGGTATTTAATGTGTCTTCGTATTTTCTTTCCTCATCTTGCCATCAA
The DNA here is from genome assembly GCA_001517045.1 of Pseudotsuga menziesii. Taxonomy (NCBI): domain Eukaryota; kingdom Viridiplantae; phylum Streptophyta; class Pinopsida; order Pinales; family Pinaceae; genus Pseudotsuga; species Pseudotsuga menziesii. The sequence goes on from LPNX010752944.1 coordinate 292,097, forward strand.
TCAATTGACCTAGTTTATGTGGTTTTAGAGATTGCTTTGCTCTGGGAAAAGAGAACAACAAGATGCTACCAGGGGGCTTCTGATACTCAATGAGCCAGACATCAAGCTTTTACAATTCAAATTCTGCTGAAACAATTGATTTCTTTTTGTTTGCGAGTTTAAGTATATTGATTGTTTCTCATACATTGTGTTTTGTCTTGTGCTTTTGCTAAGGAGTCCCAAGAGATATGGACTCATCTTGTTATTCAATGGAATCCAAAAGGCCCTTCACAACGAAGCAATGTCTTTGTCCTCTACAAAAACAGGGTGCTTCAATGAATGGTTACATAGTATGGATATTTTCATTTTGCCCTATTTTTTTATAGATGATTTCTATGTTGAAAACGTGCACAATTAGGGTTTTTAGTACAATGAATTGTATCCAAGGCTAAGCATGTTTATGAGGATTTTAATATTATTCATATAATATCACCCTCACAACTTAATCGTCAAACTAATAACTATTGGATGCTCCTTAATTGTGAAGAACCAAAATCATATGCAACATTAACCGTTCCATCAATATCATTAGCATCAACGGGAGGAATATGGGAATTTGGGGTGTCATTAGACACCAGCGGTAAATGTGTTCACGTAATTGTCAGATAATTAAAATAGAAATAATTTATGAAACAATTGAAAAATATGATATAAAAAATAATGGACTATGTGAAGAACGAGTTTGACTTACATATTGGAGTAACCCATCATCACAAAACTATGAGGAAATCCCATAGAATATGTTTGCGCAAGCTGTGGAATGATGTGGCATGATTTGATGCTTTGAACCCTCTGCATGTCCAGTGTGATGTCTAGATCTAGCAGGGTCTGGAGACCTATGTGGATTCTCTGTGTGTGATGGTCTAGCCCGAGATGGGCCAGTCTTAGATATTCCAACCCCTTGGCCTACGTTTACCTCGACATCAGTCCCATGTCGAAGCAATGTACTTGCTAAATGGAATAATGCCTCAAGTGTTCCATCAATCACGGGACCTGCAAGAGGATATAACCAAGGGGGGTTTGGTGTGCATGGAGTTTGTCAAACACGGTTTGTATCAGTTCTCGCCCCTTGCCTATCTTGGGGCATCCCATATCCTACCCCCTGGAACTCTAAAATATCAAAGTAATTTGCATGTTTACCCAAGATAAACATGGCATAGAATTTCCTCAGGAAATAGAATGGGATGTATCTATTCCCATGACGATCTTCATCATAGACCATGTACCATCGATCCATCTAGTTGGATTTAATATTTGGTTCTATGCACCAGTCTATGAAAATGTGTGGTCGATTGGTGGGAGGAACCAACCCAGTGCTAGGGTCCCAGAAAAGTGAATTTTTTTTGTCTTTTGTTATCTTTAATTTCTTTACATATTTGTAGCTCAGCCCAATGGAATAGTTTTTTCCTCTGGGAATCCTTGTAGGAGCTAATGTTGTACAGTGCTCCCCGGGCATTGTAAATTGTATTTGTTATGTTATCTAGTGCCTCGCCCAATGGTCATCTTATGTGGTCCCCCCCCCTAAAAATTGAATTAAGGCGTCTCAATGCACCTAGATGAGCAAGAATTTTTGAATTCCTATCGTGTTCCTCCTCCATGTGTTCGGTGTTTTGATTTGGGTTTTGGTTATTGGTGGTTTGATTATTAGTGTTATCTATTAATATAAAAACAACAAATTACAAAATGAATTAATATTTCATTCTTTGTTTTAATTAAAAATTTATTAAATTAACAAAGAAAAACCAAAATCAAAGCAATTCTTACCTTCCATTGCATTCCACCTTATCGATCTCCTCCCTCAAAATGCGCCCTCCAAATGGCTTGCGAGCTAAAATTCCTTCCCAATATATCTCCCTTTCGTTCTTCATGGCGTAAAATGTAAAATAAAAAAATAAAACTCACGGGCCTTTGTTTTATTTCTTTTTTTAGTTTTACAAATTGCACTTGTTATCTACCGCAAGTGCAATATATCGCACTTGTGATTTGTAACTCTTAGAAAACGAAAATGTGATATATCGCACTTGCGATATAGTGCAACTAGCCTTTGATTCGATTTTAGGATCGGGTTTTTCGAACCAAACCATTTATAATGCATATGCATTATAGATTTCATTTTCATACATGCGTTTTGGATTTATAGAATGGAACTAAAAAGTGGAACCATCTTTGTGCGCACACCCTTATATTATATTCATTAGGGTACTATTGACTCGACTTACAATGGAGGCTCTACCTCATGACTCTATGATGACCAATTACAATAATAACATATTGACAGAGGAAGAGAACATCTCCCTTGGGGTACATTAGTAAAATACATTCATCATATCCTTTGAAGTTACAATATTTCAACACAACTCCTTGAGTTCTTAGTTGAATACACTGCAAAGAAAAAAAAGTTGTGGTGAGGCAGAGTTGGCCAAGTATCAATTTTCTATACCAAATGTCGAATTGAGCATCCCTAAGACACTGCCTATTGAACAAGGTCAAAATTGTGGCATATGTGAGTAGGATCATGCAGAGTCATAGCCATCCTTCATTTGCAAAGTTAAAAGCAATATACCAAGGGGACAATTAGGAAACATAACAAATTTGATTTGTCAATAAAAAATGGTCATGACAACTATGACCACCAAATATGATTTAAGACCCATCTCAATTTCCTAATTCCTTTTTGGCTAACATTTATTGTCCCCCTTGAAGTTGGTATCCACCCATACCATGGTAGGCATGGGCTCTTAAGAAATCATAAAACCCACCTTGGCAATAATATTGGGGAGGGCCTCCCTTTGAACATATACCACAACAACCAACCTAACAATAGTACCCACAACAACAACACCGCCACAATGGAATTCCTACTCAACCCATTCCTAACCAAAACAATAAAGTGACTCAAACCAATAATGTGACTAATATTGGGGAGGACCTCCCTTTGGACATATACCACAAGAATCAACTTAACAATAATACCCTCAACAACAACACCGCCACAATTCGATTACCCCACTTATTTTATTGAATTGAATTAGTGAAAATTGAACACATTCCAACCAACTAAACTACCCTTGGAACCTTCCAACATATAAATGTATTACAAAATAACTTACACAAATAAAGAAATATTTATTATTATTTTAAAATATTTAATATTAAAAATTTTAATATATAAATGAAAAACTAACATTTTTAATAATAAAATTGAATAAATAATTCAATAACAACAATTTATTCCTATGAAAATTGCAATAGCATTAATAAAATCAAATTTGTTGAACGGTCAACGCTTAAGCACAACTAAGGGAATGGTTTAGGAACAAGAAATACTTATTCCAGATCTTGGATGGCTTTATGACCATTGGGCTAAAGCTAGCTAGGTATTTAATGTGTTTTCGCGGTTTCTTTCCTTATCTTGCGATCAATCAGTTGACCTGGTTTGTATGGTTTTAGAGATTGATACTCAAATTCTGCCGAAACAATTGATTTCGTTTTTTTTGCCTGACGACCCTTCCCTTTTTTTTTTTGCCTCTTCAGAGCCGGGATGGAAGGTAAGGTTTTGGAAATTTTTTGGAGGTCCAGATACCTCAAAGAATGCTAAGATTAAAGACGCAAGAGTGGATTTTCAGCAACTTTATAATTCAATCACGATGGATGTTCAACTCAAGGCAATAATTAATATTGTTTTCTGTTCTCTTTATAAAGCTCTTCTGCTAGATTCATTCCAGAAAGAGGAACCATGGATTTTGATGTAGCTAGATTCATGGTCACGCGGAAAGAAAAGGAAAATGAGGATACTCATACCCCCTACCCCTACCCCTCCCCTTCCAAAAAAGCATACAAGAAGGAGATGGCAACAACTTTATTTAAGAATGTAGATGTTGCAGACAACAATTGCAGAATTCTTTTTTCATAGGAAAATCATCGATTGCTTCCCAGGTTTCACAACAATATATGTCAGCTAATCTCCCTGTTGTCAAAAGAGCACGCAGATATATTCCTCAGGTAAAGCTTGGATTTCATATTTCATTTCTTGTCATTTTCATTTGACATTCTATTAACAGATCCTGACTTTCATTGACGTTTACTCGTTATTGAACTAAGCCCTTGTCCTATTTGGATTTGTGTGCGAAATGGCTTGTGCTTGTAATTGCAGCATTATCCCATTTGGATGAATGTTTTACAATCTTTTTTCTCTTTTCCACTTGCAACGATGAATTCGCTACCACATCCATTCCAATTTATTAAAAAATTATATTCACAGAATGATGCCAGGACTTATTTCAGCACAGAAAACTACCCTGAATTCGCTACCACATTCATTCCAATTTATTAAAAAATTATATTCACAGAATGATGCCAGGACTTATTTCAGCACAGAAAACTACCCTGAATTCGCTACCACATTCATTCCAATTTATTAAAAAATTATATTCACAGAATGATGCCAGGACTTATTTCAGCACAGAAAACTACCCTTTCGCAAACGAAGCCCTGGTCCTGCTTTGTTTTGTAAAACCATTGACATTTACCTATCTTTAATTATACTCTTTGGGGACCAGATAAACTACATAGTAGTCGGGGTTTTTGTCATTAGTACGCTGGATGTGGCCATTTCAGAATCATTTTCCTTTGTCATGTTTTCTTAGACTATAAATTTAACCTATCCATGTTGATTGTAGTCTGCAGACAGAACTCTGGAGGCACCAGACATGTTGGATGATTATTACTTGAATCTACTGGATTGGAGTTCTACCAACGTTCTGTCAGTAGCCCTTGGAAACACTGTATACGTGTGGGATGCTTCGGATAGCTCTACATCCGAGCTTTTGATTGGGCACCTGATGGCAGGCAAATTGCCGTTGGGATGAATAATTCTGTTGTACAGCTATGGGACTCTGCATCTGATAAAAAGGTAAATTAAACCAAGGTTTTCTCATTCTAAGGTAATTATAGCAATCTCTAAATTCGACATGGATAAAATTACAGTTAAGAGCTTTGGAAGGTCATCATGAACGCGTTGGTGCCCTTGCTTGGAGGACTGGACGGGATCGTAATCAATCATGATGTTCGCATGCGTGAGCACATTGTTCAAACATACAGAGGGCATACCCATGAGGTTTGAGGATTGAAATGGTCTCCTTCGGGCCAACAACTTGCAAGTGGGGGAAATGACAATCTACTCTACATTTGGGATAAGAGCATGGCATGTCATAATTCTTCCTCTCAATATCTACACAAATTAGATGAACATTGTGCAGCAGTCAAGGCCTTAGCATGGTGCCCCTTCCAGAACAATCTTTTGGCATCCGGTGGAGGGAGTTTAGACAGGTCTATAAAGTTTTGGCACACTCAAACAGGTGCATGCTTGAATACTATCGACACCCATTCCCAAGTCTCTTCGTTACTGTGGAATAAACATGAGCGCGAGTTATTGAGTTCACATGGGTTAAATAAGGACCAGTTAACCTTATGGAAATACCCATCCATGGTGAAGATTACTGAGCTTACAGGGCATACTAATCGAGTTCTTCATATGCCACAGGTATTAAAATTCATGTTTTTATCCATTCAATTCATGTTTTCCCTTTATGAATAGATTTGTTCAGACGACCATGTTTTCCCTATTTTTTTTTGCCTCTTCAGAGCCCTGATGGGTACACCGTTATATGAGCCGCAGCACATGAAACACTATTTTTGGAGGTCCGGATACCTCAAAGAAGGCTAAGATTAAAGACGCAAGAGTGGCTTTTCAGCAACTTTCATACTCACATCCGCTAAGAAGTATCTGTCCACATTTATGGAATCATGATGGATGTTCAACTCAAGGTAGTAATTAATGTTGTTTTCTTTTCTCTGTTTTCTTTTCTCTTTATAAAGCTCTTCTGCAGGCGCTATGTAGTTCTGTTAGATTTTTATGTGGTACGTTCTACTTTCTTCATTGTACTTTGTTCGTTCCTTCGGTACTCATATACCATGAATTGTGTAATTTTTCTGCTGTTGCAACAGATTTGTGACACAACGATCAGATTCTTCAGTTGCATGATAAAATTTGAAATGGTTTTGGTAGCACTTCAAGATGTGAACAAGTATCTCATTCACATCTATAATGAATCCTGCATGCTTCCACACGTGAAATTATGATAAGGTGATGCGCAATTAATTATTGAATTATTTATCTTGATTAGCTGTAAGGCAACTTATTGTGAAATTACTTAATTGAAATAAATTTAGAAGGTTTAGTTGCAGATACTATTCTGATTTGTGTTGCCTCAATTCTAATATGAGAAAATATTGACCAAACGGAAAAATAGACTGAATCCCTCCACCCATAAGCAGGAAAAATAGACTGAATTTCCAATATATTGATTGTCTGCCCCATTATTTTTGGGGGCAACGTCATTTTTAAATGCCACCAATCTATCCGAAACTTTTCCACCTTTCATATTTTTAAATTGGAAATTGGATATCAACATGAAGCTTTTTTGTGATTAAGGTTTAATATATTCTTAACCAAAGTATAGAAAAAATATTAGATACGCAATCTTCATTAAGTCAAAGCTAATGATAATGTTTTAAAAGGGTCTGTAGATGTAAATCACAAATATTTTCTAAAAAAATTGTTGTTTTCCTTTTGTTTAAATTCTACATTACAATATAGAATTGCATCAAATAACTAAAAGTTTAGTTTGTTCATGGTGAATTTTTGGCATTTCATTACATTTATAGAGTGTTGTTACTTACTTCAGGATGCATGTCTTTTAATTTATGCTCGTCAAATTCATCCACCTCTTGTGGGGATGTCGATAAAATACTGGGCTTGAAAGACCTCATTTGATTAGTTCACCAATTTTTTACTCTTGCTTTGGTTCACATTGGATTGTTTGTGTAAGATTGCTCACCATGGAAAGACTTGATTTGATTAGTTCCCTAAAATATTGGGCTTGAAAGACCATAAAAAATGTTTTATAAAAAGTCATACAACTAAAATTTTACACTTTATTATTATTATTATTATTATTATTTATATATACTAATTATTGTAATGAGTTAATATTTTTTTTTGATCATATAAGAAATTCCTAAATGTTGAATACTAAATATTTATAATTATTTTTTTTTGTTTTTATGAAATTAGAAAAATGATAACTAATTTTAATCAATATGGTAATATAAAAAAATAAAAAATGCAAATTTGTTTTGAGAGATTTGGAGTTATAATAGTTTTAATTTTACTATTCTAGTAAATATGTATAAGATTGATGTTAAGTATAAGCATATACTTTGGAATTGACAAAATCTTTGAGAATAACATTGAATAAAATTGACAACAATTGCATTAAGAATGTATATGCTTGATATATTTTGTATGGATAAAAAAATTGAGGAGAGTATGCATAACAATTGCACTAAAATTGAAGTAACGTGAAAAAAAAAATGTCATGTTCCAAATGATTTAAAGGAATTACCCATAATCTAAACTAGCATTTGCAACAATTTCATAAATGAGGCCAAACTAAGATTGTTCTAGTGGAATTGTCCATAATCTTAAAACGTATTATTCTCAAAGATAGTGAAGTTGAATCTTTTAAGTACTTGTGCTAGGTGCTAATTGATTCTTTGTAATGGAATTAAAATTAAATTGACTATTCAAAGCAACCACTTATTAGTCCGCAACCTTTTTTTAACCATCACCTATAATGATTAAAATTAGTATATACATGGACTATATCACCTTTATGTTGTAATCATTCATTAATTTTTATATAACCCTATATATCAAGCTTAGGAGAAGAGGGGGATGCAATAAATATTGCAATTATAATGTATTGGCAAAAAAATTCAAAGACTATGTGTGACAATGATAGGGATGGATGAGCTAATTTTGTAAAAGACTCCAATGATAGGAATAGAAGGTGTAATTTTGGAATAAGATAGTGTTTTGGGATGTAGTGACCCGCCAATTGTGACATCTGGATATTGCAACATAAATTTAGCTACAAGAACACTTTGATATATCTTGGTGATGGACATGCAAGAAAACAAAGATTATTGATTTATCAAGAAGTGCAATTGTATATAACTATTTCATGGATTATATTCAATTGAACTTTGAATCATGGTTTCATTTTTAGATAATCTTTTATATTCAGTTCAAGGGAAGATGGGGTTGAAATTAATATTGCAATTACAATGTATTGATGGAAAATTTCAAAGAGTGTGTATGAGAATGACAAGGATGGAAGAGCTAATTTTGCAATAAGATAGATTGTGATTAAGGATATAGTGATCAGGCCTATTGTGACATGTGGATATTGCAACATAAATTTAGTTGTAAGGCCACTATGATCTAATCTTGCTGATGTGCATAGAAACAAACAAAAACTATTGAATCAAAGCTCTAATAAGTTTCATGAGGTTCATATTTGAATCGTGGTTTCACTGTTCAAAATTTTCCCATGATTTGTAACTTATCATATATTACTAATAGATATTTGGAAAGATGTCAAACCAAAAACTATTCTATCATTTTAGTTGATAGTAAAAATGGATCCATGAGTTCTAATATATTTGGTGGGATCTTAATATCAACAACAATACAATATCTAGTAGGGCAAGGACCCAACAATAATATTGTATTTGCAACCTTTAACTTTTAATTGTCAACCCAAAGATCTGCACAAACTTATGAGGGTTCTGAAAAATATATGCAACTACAAAAAGGAAATGAAAGGTGTCTAGTAGCATGAAATCCTAATTAATCAAGAATCAATGTAATCTATCTTTAAAACACAAGAAAATTCTAAATAACTTCTAACTACTGATTGCCAAAGTATAATATTTGAATTTCCTACTTGGCACTTAGTTCCTCATCAATTCCCTAAGGAGTAAGCACAGGGTGATATTTGTGTATAGCTATGATAGATTTCAATGAAATCCTCCCTTACGCTACTTTCAGGTTACTAGGAACAAACATTCAAACACAATGAGTTCAGTGCACATATTATGACATGCAGAGGGCTAACATTAACCAAGTGAGGATAATGAGATCCTATATATGAAAGAAATAACATGCTCAATTTAAATTGCATTTATAGAAGCAAATAAATGATAATCCTGTGCATAGATAACATAAAATAACATTCTAACAATAAATGTTGTAAATTCATGAAATGCAGTGAATCTATACTAAAGTACTATGTTCTATATTGACTAAAAAAATATGAAAAATTAATCTACTCTAATTAACACAAGTTCATGTACTTCCCTTGGATGGGACCTTATCCAATATCATCAAAGTACTAAGAAATACTCAGACATAAGCAAAAATAAGTTATTTCTTGATTAAATGTAGAAAATTGGCTACATGCAAACATGTCCTCGTTGTAAATAACAAAATTGAATGTGATAACATAATCGTATCAAAAGTCGAACAACTTTAAGCTTGCTTTTTCAAGATGATTAAATAAATAAAATTCCCCAATTAACTTAATCAGAATCTAGTCTAACTCAAAGCTTTCAAATAACTTCATCATGGTTACAATGATAAGCAGTAATGCATAGTGCATAGTAAACAACCCCTTTTCATTGTGACGAGGCTCTTGGTGGTGACTGTGACTCCTCCCTAAATAATAGTATTTTGTTGTTAGAGTTTGAGAAATATTTCCCACTAAAGTGTAGTGTTCTTGCATAACGTTGCAAATAAGAATTTAAAACAGGTAATGTAAGTTTGGATAGTGAAATAGGTTTCCCCAACTAGAACCTGGTGCTCATAGAAGAAAAGGGTTCTAGTAAAAACCATGGAAGACTAATATTTTGGCCAAGTTTTTTCCATGGGAGGTTCCTGAGTAGGTTTAGAAATATGAAGTGGTAGGAATGCACAATGGTGTTCCTAGAATCACAATTACTATACTTCATGATGATTAAGGTGAATTGTTCCCATGGTTCATAGAGTGAATCTCTTCTCATCCCTCCTCTCACTTTCTGATATTATTTAGTAAACATGAAAAATTGATTTTTGTCCTTCTCTACTAGATCTTTGTCCTCCTTATCTTGTTTCATTCCCTTAGGTAATCTAGTGACCCTAGTGAATACTTCCTCATTTAACTCAATAAAAACCCCCTTTATCAAGGTTGTGTAAGTGTTTTCATCCACTTTTTTTATGTTTCTAGTGAATTCATCTTGCATCGTGAAAACATTTAGTTTCTTTTTGGTTTCTATGCAGCTTTGAGAGGTTTGTGGTTTCCACCTAACAAAAAATCCTGCCATTTTTTAGATATTTTGCTCTGCATTTGCATTTACAAGGATTCCAAATGAAAAATCTAATATTCACTTTGGTAGCAAAGAGGAGGGAGAGAATGAACAAAATTCCAGACAAAAAATCTAACAACCCCCATGAAGTACTTGTATGCTCATTACTTTGTCTTTCCCCTTGCTTTTGTAGTATTTCTTGAGGTTTATTTCCTTCTCACTTATCAAGTGGATGAGTTTATTTAAATACGTGCTAACCATTTTTCAGATGTTAACGATGAGTTCTTTGATGTTTTCACATGTTATATTCCTTGATTCACTTGATTGTTGATTTTTTGTGGTAAGCATATTGGATGTAGAAACCTTTAGTAGTTTGTAAAAATCCTACAAATTGTAAAAACATTGTAGGTGCATTTTTCTAGGTGAATATTGTGCTTCTTTAGTGGTTGACAGTTTGTTGATTACATTGATATTTGCACTCCTAATGGTGAGGATTAACTCCATTGTTGGCTTGTGCATGGTATCATACATATTCTTCAATTCCTACAAGAATGATTTGCATTCAAAAGGTATTAGAGAAACATGAGTAGTCATTTTTTTTTATCTTAATTATTTATTTTATAGACTAGCAGGCTACCTCACTGAAGTTTTCAATTTTCCAACCTATATTAGATGAATCAACATAATTTTTCATATAAGATTTTTTTTTCTTTTTTCTTTTTAGATTGGTAGACTACCTCATTGAGGTTTTCAATCTACCAACCTGTCTCAAATGCCTCAACGTAATTTTTCATCTAAGAATTTTTATTATCTTTTTCTCTTTTTTTCCTATTTTTTTTTTTACTTTTTTCCTATTTTTAAACCTTTTTTCCTATTTTTTTCCTTTTTTATTCCAAATCTAATGAAGAGGAAGATGGGGTATTTATTCCTTGTATCAAAGTCGAATTTATTTCCTTTGGGGTTTCAGTGAACTCTACCTTAGTTAGGGGTTTCGTGTAAAGCTTCAGTCTATGCCCATTGACCAATATTGGTACTTGATATTCATATATTGTTCTTATTCTCATTGATCCATTGTCATATATTATTTCAACTTGGTAGCATCCTAACAATCTGGTCCTCAATTTCTCTTTAAATTCTTTAAAAATTGAGTCATAGAGAAGATCCCATTCTTCGTCTTTGAAGTCTTTCATTTTTATGTACTTGTCATGCTATGATTGTCTCTAATGTTGGATTTGATTTTGTGGTGTAGGGATTTCTACCTAAGCTCATCTAGATGTATGAGTTGTAGTAGTGCTTCATTTTGATCTATTGGCAAATCTATGCTAACATTTACTTATTTTCTTAACGCTTTAAGTTTAAACTCAAAGGGAAACATGATTTTTTTAGTGTAGAACAATTCATAGGGAGTGAAATCTATGGTGGTATTCAATGTGGTGTTATATTCCCATGCATATTTATGAATAGGATTTGCTCAATCCCTCATGTGGATCTTGATTATCTTGGTTATTTTTTTTTATATCTCTCTATTTATCACTTCCACATGACCATTTTCCTATGGTTGATAAGAAGCTAATTGTCTATGTTTACCTTTTTTTTTCAGGACATATTATATCAAATTTAAGGTGAATTGTGCTCCCCTATCAATCAGAAGTTCTCTTGGAACTCCAAATCTAGTGAAAATTTCTCCAGTCAATATTTTTTCCACTAATTCTTCATTTTCCATTATCAATGCCTTTAACTCCACCCATTTTGTCTTTTACATACTGCCATTCTCCCCATTTAGTTTTTTAATATGCCAACTTGTCTCGGATGCCCTAGCTAAAGTTTTCATCTGAGACCTTTTTTTTCAAGAAAAGATTGTGAAAATATCTGCTAATTATAGAGCAATGGTGGTATGCATTAGTAAGTTTTGAATGTTCAATCTCAACAGGGTATCTTTAGTTATATAACATTCATTTCTACACCCAAATCCACTAGATATTTTTGGATCATACTTCCTCCGATGTGCACATCTAATTTGGGGATACCTGGATCAATGTATTTTAGCTTAAGAATTTTTTCTATCATAAGGTATGAGTTAGCACTATTTTTTGCTCTGCATAACATGATGAAAAAGCTTAGAATGAGCAATCACAGCCTAAAAATGCAAGAAAAATCCCAGTCGCAGGGTGGATGAAAACCATGTTAAAGAGGGTAATGCTTCTACGGTGTCGATATAGAGACAAAATAGATCGACAGACAGAATGATTTTTGCGAATACCACAGGCACGATCCAAATTTTCTTTGTGTTTTTGTGGAATGACGCTAAAGCGGTTGCGAGTTTTGAGGGCTAGGATCGACAGAGGATAGATCAATGGGAAAGATTGATTTCGCTGGATCAAAATGCTCGTGGAAATCTTGGTCCCCAGATCTGTGAAATTAGTTAAAGGGAGGTAACATGTAACGGTACAGATCTTGCCAAAGGAAGATCTACAGTGGACGATTCATCCATTAATGGGACATGCGTGGGACAAAATGTCTTGGGGATTTACGAAAAGTAACCCTCCTTTATACGTGGACAGTAAAGATCGAAGGTGTTCTGATTGAAAGGCTGAATATGTTCCTTCCCGGTAAAAGTTGTAGGAAGGTCCGTCTGTGATGGAAAAGGTTGATCTCACGTACAATCTTATCAGTTCAAAGGTATCCTGTGGACATGGTATTCTTCGATGAGCGCTCAAGGGGCCGAAGTACTCGAACACCCCGATGCCATTGAAACATGCATGTAGGTAAGAATCATCTCCACAATAGCACAAGCCATCCTAAACCCAAAATTTCGCTGCATTGTACTTATGAAAATCAAGGAAAGATCATGATAATTGGGATACAAAGGCGGGTATGGCCTCTACATGAAGCGATAAGACGCAAAAAAAGAGAATCATCCTGATATTGTCACTAGCAGGGATGAGAACGCAAGGAACGCCAAGTCCATGCACCATGATCCAGATGGGAAACAATGCGAGATAGCGCCAAGGGTATTTTCCGCAACCAGTATTTTAATCCCGCTGTAGAAGAGACGACGTGACTAGATTTTCAGTAGGAAGATGGGATCCCCAATCCATGTGCTCGCGCATGTTGTTGTTGGGGTACTCAACAGAAAAGTGTGCGAAGGTGCTGATGGGGTCATCACCATGTCCAGTTTCTAGCTCTATATAAATGTCATACTTCAAAGACATCGAGAGACAAAGACTGGGAAGATGTAGAAGAGAAGCTATGGTGGTGGAATTTTATTCTACTGAGAATTATGGGAATTTTAGAGGAGGTCCGTGATGGCCATCTGGTTTGAAAAACACGTTTGTCAGGGAGTATTATTGGTGGGAGAGCATAGCTCCATTCATTTTCATCTTTTTTGTGCCAAAAAGGCTCCATCCATTAAGGTAGGGATGTTCATTGTATTAGAAAATCCTTCTAGCACCAACAAGTTCATGGAAAGGACGTTCATCACATTATATGAACCTCTTGGGGTTGGTGAGGGAATTACTGTCTTCATAGAATGCCACACCCCCATAGGCACTATGTCTAGAATTTCTTGTCCAATTAGGATCCCTCCAAATCCTCTGGAAAGGGTTGCAGTCTCCATAATATCAACACATGGTGACCACTGTTAGCGGAGACCCATTGGAAAGGATGCTCGTACTAGAGGAGAAGGGGTCCAAAGTCTTCATCACCGCCTTTGTGAATTCCACGTGTAAAGTTTATCTGGGGTGGTGATGAAGTCAAAAGTGTGCCGCACCATGCGACTAGTAGAAGGATCCTCCTCCTAGGAGGAAAGAAACACAAGAACGTAAAAACTCCTCAATAACTTTTCACTGTCAGAAGTAGTGCGACACTTCTTCAAATATTCTTGAATAACAATGTTAGTAGGAGATAGGGGGTGAGGGGGAAGGCTGAGCACTGAAGGAACACAAACTTGTTACCGGCTATAAGCCCATGTAGAAAGGTGCCTTTGAGCATAGAATGAACAAAAATATGCTCGAAAAGAAAGGGACTCGTTGCAGACTCAACAAGAAGGAAAATGGTCTGATCCAAGTCCGTGACGTGTCACAAAGGGATGTCCAGAGCCATCATTTTTGAGACTAATGAACCTGAGGACAGAGATGTTAAACTTCCAATAAGACCATCATGCGTATTTTCTCCATAGATTTTTGTTTAATATATGTAAACCGTGGTGGAGATGCCACGTTTTAGTTTGTTAGAGTTTTGATCATTATTGTAACTAGCTTCTCACCCTATTTTGAGGTTAGTCTCAGGGTCCTAAAAGTACTATAAGAAGACTCCCCGCTGAGGGAGAAAGGGTTGTTGGTTTTGGTTGGATCTGAGATATCTTTGGATCTTATGTAATTTGACCCACCTTTAATACATGAAACAGAGCTGTATGTCGGCCTTTGGATGTAAGAATTCCTGTGTATTTCTTAGTTGCGGTATGTGCTTCTCTTCTCTTACATGAATGTACTTCCTATTTCCTCCTTACATTATGTTTTCTCTGCATCCTTGACATAGTGTATAATGTTTTAGAATTCATGTCCCCATGCTCTAGCCGTTATTTTGGATGCCCACCAGACATTTCTTCCAAAGTTGACATGGAATTCATCCTCGTGATGCTCCATGTCGATGGGTTGTCATCGTTCCTCATTTATCACCAGACCCTAACATATTAACTTTGACCGAATCGCTATCTTGCTCTGGAAGACATTATCTGTATAGATTGCTCTGGAAGACATTATCTGTATAGATTGATATGCATTTCTTGAGAATTGCGACTCCATGCCCAATATATCATACCTTGTTTCCACCACTAACCTCCGAAAACTTATCTCGTGACAATATAATCTGGCCTTGCTATGTATTTGTGAGTGATCCCTCTCTGAAGACAGGGAGGCCAACTCCCTTTCCTAAAGTGATTCTATTGTTACCTTGGGGTCTTCCTTCCCGCATCCTTGGGCACGATTCTAGGTGCTAACAAACTGGCACCGTTGTTGGGGAATAAATTGAAAATCATCCCTGGGAAGAACGAAAAAGATTCAAAGAAATGCAAAATTTCTATGGGAAAACAGAGATCCCTACGTGTAAAAAAGGTTGCATCATTTTCCCTGGTGACTCCACGTTCAAATTTCTAAAAGATGACTCCACTGGGGATATCGACGGCCGAAAGGACCGATACAAGGAGGAGGTTTCAAATCCTCTCAAAGCTATGGATGAGAGTTCCGTAGACCAGACTATCGGTGGTGAATGATAGTCAGACAGCCAGAATAAAATGAATATTTCACCCGGTGACTTCCATAAACTCGTGTTTCCATTACTGCGACAACTCCCATAATGTCGTGGTACTAAAAGTTAAGTTTCCAAAAGGCATTGGAGGGTTCCGCAACATGCATGAATTCAATGTAAAGGCATGGGTAGGCTTGAGGAAAAGATGACATACTTAAAATTCATCTTTCTCCAGAACGTCTTGGATTTTCTTGTAAATATTTCTTTCTCTTTGCCTAAGTTTGTTAGAATAATCCATAATGGCTTATTTCACCCCAAGCAAAGTCATGAGTTCACTCTCGTATATCCTTCCCTACAAAGGGAGAGTATCTCTTCGTCCTGTCCATATCATTTTATTCTAGACCCTCCACCTGAGACCTCGGACATTAAGACGCAGCCTGATGGGCCTCATGATGTCATTTTCAAGAGCCTATATTTTCCAAAAGGATCTATTGCACCCAATACCCAAAGCTGATACATGCCTCTCTGCTTGCCTCAAATACTTCATGATTTCCCTGCAAAACACTATAAATACATGCTTAGGTTTGATGGAGAATTGGAAGGCCTTATAGCTGAGAAACATTTACAAGCTTTTGAATACTTTCTTGACCGTTTTGAAATAGAACACGATGATGTTTGTATGAGAGATTTTTCCCAATCCTTGCAAGGCTATGTCAAAAAATGGTTCAGGCATTTGCAGCAAGAATCCATCAATACGTGGGAGGATTTTTCTCATATATTCCTAGATTTTAGGGTGAAACGAGATCGTTAGACCAAATGCTATTAGAGTTTTATTCTATGAGGAAACATGAAGGAGAAGCTATGTCAAATTTCAACAAAAGGTTTGCGAGTTTCTATTATGGCATGCCCGAGGAAATTCAACCCTTGGAAGGTGCTGCAAAACTGCATTATGCATATGTTTTTCCTCTTGATTTTTCTTTATTTCTATTAGAAATAAATTCGGCGTCATTGCAGAGAATGTTTGCTGATGTGTTAGAGGTCGAATAAAATTTCATCCTATCGGGAAGAATCATGGGCCATGGAGGTACTAATTAAAATGACGAAGAGTCAAACCGTATAGGGGGTGCATGAGATGAAAGAGGAATTTCCGTGGAAACTTGCATTTTCCTCCAGTTTATCAAAAGAAGATCTACATGAGGGTGAAAGGGTGCGAAGTTTTATCAGTTCATTCCTTCGAGATTGCAACCATCCTGTTGCGAGTCATATCCATGGTGGCCTCGAAAGATATTGCGTCACAACTATATATGATGAATATGAGGATGACTACTAAGAAGGCATGCCTAGGGAATCAGTTGGAGATCCTGTGGGTCCAGGAATTAACGGGGAAAGAGATGAGGTTTCTGAAATCAAGACCTCTCCATGCGTTCTAAACCTAAAGGCCTCGTATCAAGGGGAAATGTTTTTCTTGCTTGGCCCCATTGAGGAATATGACCATGCCCTTGCTGGAGAAAGTTTGAAAGATGGATTTCTATTTTCTGAGGCTTAGAGTCAAGACCACGATGCATCATTTGAAAACTCCCTGGAGCACTCTGTGCATGGTTCCTTTGGAAACTAGCCTAATTATGTGACTGAAGGGTTAATTCTTGAGCGATCGCCCTAAGACAATCCGACAACATATTTCTCTAGATGCTCCAGTGTTCTTTATGGTCATATCCCCGATTATACAGAAAGATATTTCGACCAGGAAGCTCACCAGGAGATATAAGGGCCTGGTTCTATTGAGGAATGCAACCCTGCTTTCTTCATGACACTTGTGAGGAATCAGGCTATGACTTCTAGAATTTCACACAGAAAAGTTGATGTCACAGTTACAAAAGATCCAGAGGTCACCTCCCAAATTTTTCTGAGACGTCGCCTCCGCATGATGTTGGGAGAGTGGAAATTGAAACATTTTTGTCACATATGACTAACAGCTGAAGAATTCGCCAGCCATCAGGGTTTCTACAATCCAGTGGCAGAATACTTGGAGTAGCTGGGAAATGGTAATGAATGGTTAGATTTTTATTGCAAAGATCAATTTCTTTGTCACTTGGTCTATGTTGTTCTTGGAACTTGGCACTTGGTCTATGTTTTTCTTTTCGCTTGGTCTACGTTTCTCTTTGCTACCTCACAGGGGGGATAACATCCCTAGATGGAGCCACTTGTTAGAACTATTTTTTGCTCTGCATAAGATGATGAAAAAGGTAAGATCAAGCAATCACAGCCTAAAAATGCAAGAAAAATATCAATTGCAGGGTGGCAGGAAACTATGTTAAAGAGGGTAATGCTTCTACGGTGGTGATCTACAGACAAACCATATTGACGAACGAAATGATTTTTGCGAATACCACAGGCGCGATCCAAATCATCTTTGTGTTTTCGTGGAATGATGCTAAAGCAGCCGCAAGTTTTGAGGGCCAAATGGACAGAGGATAGATCAATGGTAAATATTGATTTCACTGGATCAAAACACTCATGGAAATCTTGGTCCCCAAATGCACGAAATGGGTTAAAGGGAGGTAACATGCACTGATGCAGATCTTGTTGAAGGAAGATCTATGGTGGATGATTCCTCCACTAATGGGACATGTGCAGGACAAATCATCTCTGGGATTTGTGAAAATTAACCCTCCTTTACACGTGGATGGTAAAGATTGAAGGTGTTCCGATCGAAAGGCTGCAAATGTTCCTTCCCAGTAAAAGTTGTAGGAAGGTCTTCCTGTGATGGAAAAGGTGATCTCACATATGATCTGATCACTTCAAAGGTATCCTGTTGACATGGTATTCTCTAGCAAGTGCTCAAGGGGCCAAAAATGATAGGTAGGGATGATTTTAAGGAACCATACTTATTTAAAAGTGCATAAATGTTGGCGAATCTTACCAATTCTTAAAATGCCAACTATGAAATGTTTGGCGATATTTTTCAAAAAATATTTTAATTTCCAAGGATTTTAAATCATTTATATAATAATTTGGTGATTTTTAGGGTGGAAAATTTTACCCCATCAAAATTAGGCAAAACAGGGCTTCAAAAATTGCAAAATGGCGAATCTTTTTTTGGAAAAAAACCACTAAAAATAGCCCATGGGCTAAAATTCTCCCATAAAATTATCCCTGATAGGTACTCAAACACCCCAATTCCATTGGAACATGCATGTAGGTAAGAATCAGCTCCACAGCAACACCAGCCCTTCTGAACCCAAAATTTCACCGCATTGCACATATGAAAATCAGGGATATATCATGATAATTGGGATATGGAAGGTGGGTATGGCCTCTACATGAAGTGAGAAGATGTGACAAAAGGGAATAATTCTGATACCATCATTAGCAGGGAAAAAAAGGCAATGAACATCAATTCCATGCACCATGAGCCAGATGGGAAACAATGCGGGATATCGCCAAGGGTCTTTTCTGCAACCATTATTTTAACGCCACATTAGAGGAGAAAACATGATTGGTTTTTCATCAAGAAGACGATATCCCTAACCCATGTTCCCGCACATTCTGTCTTCAGGATACTCGACGATGAAGTGTGCAAAAATGTTGATGGGGTCATCGCCATGTCCAGGTTTCCAGCACTATATAAAATTCATACTTCAAAGCCACTGAGAGACAAATACTGAGTAGATGTAGAAGAGAAGCTAAATGGTGGTGGAAGGTTATTCTACTAAGAATTTTGAGAAGCTTAGAGGAGATCCACGATGGCTGTGTGTTTTGAAAAGCTCGTATTTCAGGGAGTATTATTGGTGGGAGAGCATAGCTCCATGCATTTCCATTAATTTTGTACCAAAAAGGCTCCAGCTATCAGGGTAGGGACATTTATTGTATTAGAAAAGCCTTCCCAGTAAGGTCATGTAAAGGACATTCATTGCATTATATGGAACTCCTGGGGCTGGTGAGGGAATTACTGTCTTAATAGAAGGCCACACCCCCATAGGCACTATGCCTAGAATTTCTTGTCCAATGAGCATCCCTCCAAATCCTCCGGATAGGGTCGCGGTATCCATAATCTCAGCACGTGGTGACCATTGCCAGCGGTGATCCTTTGGAGTGGATGCTCGTAGTGGAGGAGAAGGGGTCCAAATTCTTCATCACCCCCTTTGTGAATTCCATGTGCCAACTTTATCTGGGATGGTGATGAACTCGGAAATGTGTCACATCGTGCGACCTGCAGAAGGATCCTCCTCCTAGGAGGAAAGAAACACAAGAATGACTAACCTCCTCAAGGACCTATCACTATTAGAAGTAGTGCGTCCCTTCTTCAATTACCCTCAAATAATAGTGTTACCAGAAGAGAGGGGGGTTAGGGGGAAGGATGAGCACCAAAGGAACACAAACCTTCTTACTAGATATAAGCCCATGCATAAAGGTGCCTTTGAGAACATAATGAAGAAAAATATGCATGGAGAGAAAGGGACACTTTGCAGACCCAACAGGAAGGAAAATGGTTTGAGCCAAGTCTGGGACGTGCCAAAAAGGGATGTCCAGAGCCATCGTTTTCAAGACAAATGAACCTGAGGCCAGAGACGTTGCACTGCCAATAAGACCAGCATGCATATTTGCTCCATAACGTTTTGTATAATATATGTAAATTGCGGTAGAGATGCCACATTCTAGTTTGTTATAGTTTTGATCATGATTGTAACTAGATTCTCGCCCTGTTTCGAGGTTAGTCTCGGGGGCTTGAAAGCACTATAAGAAGACTCTGCGCTGAGGGAGAAAGGATTGTTGGTTTTTGTCATAACCTGAGATATTTTTGGTTCTTATGTAGTTTGACCCACCTTTAAATACAAGAAACAAAGCTGGATGCTGGTCTTTGGATGTAAGAATTTCTATGTATTTCCTAGTTGCAATCTATGCTTCTATTCTCTTACGTGAATTTAATTCATGTTTCCTCCTTATGTTATGTTTTCTTTGCATCCTTGACATAGTGTATAATGGTTTAGAATTCATGTCCCCACCAGATAATGGTTTTGGTCGTTGTTTTCGATTCCCACTAGATATTTATTCCAAAGTTGGTATGGAATTCATCCTCATGATTCCCCACATTGATGGGTTGTCATCGTTCCTAATTTATGACCAGACCCTAACATATTGACAATGATCGAAGTGCTATCTTTCTCTTGTGGAAATTATATATGAAGACTGCTCTGCGTTTGTTGAGAATCATGAATCCATGCCCAATATATCATACCTTGTTTATGTTAGCATTATTAATCCTCCCTTGTCCAATTTGGTCATATGTCTAAATCAGGAGTCATGTCTAAATCGGGAGTCCATTCAGTCTATTTTTACTCACTAGCACCATTGGGTCCACTTGGCCTAATTGGGGAACATGTTCCAGTTACTAAAGTGTGGGAGCACTAATTGAGGCTTACTGCCACTGATTGCACTTGCATGCATTAGTTTAGGAGCCTCCTAGATCAATGCCTACAATTTAGGAGCCACTGGGAGTGCCGATACCAACTTTCATCAGTTGAGTTCAGATAGTGACTATTAAAGCTGAGTTAGGAGTCAATACATTCAGTTCTAGTCCTCTACATTCAGTTGGTGCTAGGTTTGCATGGCTGCATGCATGAGAAGTGCATTTCTCACATACCATAGTCAGTTAGCCTCAAATAACACTGAATTAGACACTTGAGTTGTGTTTTAGAACTTTGATGCACTCTGATAATGGTTTAGACAATGTCAGTTAGCTATTGAGTCCTCCGATAATGATTTAGATAAGGTCTTAGTTAGCTACAGTCAAGCAGAGTCTAATCAATTCAAATTTCCTCATGTGGATTCGAATTGCATGTGGCTATTTATCCATTGTATTACATTGTAATTTATCATCAAATTAATTTTTGATTAATTAAAGCATTCACAATTGTAAGCCATTTTTGCACTGTTTCATTCTTCAATTGATGAGTAAATTGTGTGATCTATCTTGTGAGTTGTGTGTTTGTCCACAGATGTATGTGCTCAATTTAATAGTTTACACCACCAAACTTCAAAAACTTATTTCATGACAATATAATATGTTCTTGCTATGTATTTATGAGAGATCCCTCTCTGGAAATGGGGAAGCCAAATCCCTTTCCTAAAGCAGTTTTGTTGTTACCTCAGGGTTTGCCTTCCCACAGCCTTGGGCATGATTCTGGGTGCTAAAAGTATGCTAGTTGTATTATTCCATTTATGGTGGAAGAATCCTTCCTTTTTCTCCTTGGTGTTCAAATATCGAGAAATACCGAGAGGGGGAGGGGTGAATCAGTATTAATCAATCTAACTAATTTTTTATCACGTAAAATTAAATAAAAAATCAAAATAGAACACATAATATTATTGTGGAAGATGATAGGGAAAACCACCAACACTTTCTATTTCTACAAAATTATATTTACAAATAGTTTATGCCTGCTCCTATAGACACCCTACCAGCTACCACTGGAAGGACGCTACAACCCCTTTGCATGCCTGTTTCCTATCCTACTGCCTCCCAACCACTCTTATATGATAAATCGATCTTAGAATTTTGTATACCTATGGATCTCTCAATAGAATGTAGAGAGACACATGCTTGAAGATTTAAATCATTGTTTATATACCCTCAAACATATATTTTCATCTAACATCCACGTATATTCATCGTGACTTTTCACAAAGAAAAACCAATTCTAAATTACCTCTCTGTTTAAATTTATTAGTCATGACCTTCCACAGTTTCCTTTCTACAACATCCTTTCCGCATTTGACCTTTCGCAACGACATTTCAACAAAATGGTGTCTGCAAGTACCTTTACACAGTTAACCTTCCACAACGATCTTTCTGTGATATGCGAGAACACCTTCCTTCTGCAACTACGGGTTGCAGACTATGGGTCTGCTTTTCGACATTTCTAAAAAATGCTTCCACAATTCCCTTTCCGCAAAACTTCTTCTGCAATTGTGCATTGCGGATTGTAGGTATGCTTTTCGATTTTTCTCGAAACTGCTTCCACAATTTGCGTATTGTGGATTGCAGGTCTGTTTTTCATAATTTCTCAAAATTGACTGCCACAAATCTCTTTGGACTATTTAATCAACAATATTTTGTTATTCCTTTGTCATTATTGAACTCCCTTGATATCAATGACGACCATATTCAACATTCTCCACCTTTGACATTAATGGCAACAATTTATTAATTTTCCAATTTTCTCCCCCTTTGACATTAATAACAAGGGATTCCTTCTGACAGTTCCCCCTATCAACATATCTTCCCCTGACATCCCGCCTTTTCTCCTTTTCATTCACTATAAGGAGATAACTCCCAAATTATGCCTAAGATGCTCAAATGATTCTTTGGGTAGTGGCTTAGTGAAAATTTATGCAATTTGTTCTGTCGTATCAATATACTCCAATTTGACCACTTTTTGAGACACTTTCTCTCTTACAAAATGATATTTGATTGGAATATGTTTCATCTTAGAGTGCGTAACATGATTTTTTATATGTTTATAGAACTTGTAATTTCATAGTGTATAACAATGGGGTCCTCATATTTTACAATTAAATCTTCCAATGTCTGCTTCATCCAAATGACTTGTGCACAATTTGAAGTGACAACAATATACTCGGCTTCTGTTATAGATAGTGAAATGGAAGAATTATTTTTTCTTAGACATGATACCAAGCAATATCCTAAGTAGAATGTTTCTCCACTAGTGTTTTTCTGTCATCAATAATGTTAGATTTTTATCATTTCATCAATTTGATCTAGGATCTTATCTGAGATAATAACATGCCTAGTAATAATCACAAGAGACAAGAGACACAAAGAATTTTCCTCGGGGAAACCATAAAGGAGAAAACTCTGCAACTTCCTTAGAGATAGAATGAGCACCAAAAGTGAAAGTAAAACCCAAAGATACAAATATGATCTCTGACAACTGTTCTCTCTCTCACTTGTGAGAGATACTCTTCTCTCACTCATGCAGTGACTATTGAGTGAGTGTGTGTTCCAAATAGAGAGTTTCACTCTCTATTGATACTTCTTTTCAACTTGAATTTTACTCTTATAGGGTTGACCTCACTAGGAGAGTCTAATAACCCTAATACCCCTCAACTATGGGGTCTATTTCCCCGACTTACAATGAAGGGTTAACCTCAACTCAATTGTGGGGGATATTTCCCCCACTTACAAAGGAGGGTTAACCTCAATGAATTTACATGAATTTATTATATTAATGACTCACCCAATCAGAGGAACAAACATATTCATCAGGGTATAATTAAATACAATAAGAAATATACAAGTGAATACATTCTGAAGTTACAAATACATCAACACTGCCTCTTAACTAGGAAGGTATTCTCTTGACACAGTTCATCAACCCAAGTATTCATAACTAGATCATCATTGAAGCTGGATCATCACTGGATCATCGTCATCATTACTGCTCCTACTATCTCGAGCAAATGGTGTTATCTCTCAATTCTACTCATCATAGGAAGTTCTACAGAGCCAGCCCTTTTTCATGCCGGTTGTAGGCCTAGCCTCCATGTAGGTCTTCCTCTTCTTCAATGCTTATATCCACCGACATGGTAGGATACACCTACTATCATCTGGGAAAGGCTCTGCACTAGCAACCACCGGCATGGTAGGACACACCTACTACCATCCGTGGAAATGCTTTGCACTTACATCTGACCATGGGAGGACCAACTTGTCACCATGTCAGAAAGGCACAACACTTATATCTGATCATGGGAGGACCAACCTACCACCATGTTAGAAAGGCTCCATCACTTACATCTGACCATGGGAGGTGCAACCTTCCACCATGTCAGAAAGGCCCCAACACTTACATCTCTCCATGGGAGGTGCAACCTGCCACCATGTCAGAAAGGCCCCAACACTTACATATGAACATGGGAGGTGCAACCTGCCACCATGTCAGAAAGGCTCAGCACTTACACTAACCATGGGAGGTGCAACCTGCCACCATGTTAGAAATACCCAACACTTACATCTGACCATGGGAGGCGCAACCTGCCACCATGTTAGAAAGGCCCCAACACTTACATATGACCATAGGAGGTGCAACCTACCACCATGTCAGAAAGTCCCAACACTTACATCTGACCATGGGAGGTGAAACCTGCCACCATGTCAAAAAGGCCTAGCACTTACATCTAACCATGGGAGGTGCAACCTGCCACCATGTCAGAAATTCCCCAACACTTACATCTAACCATGGGAGGTGCAACCTACCACCATGTCAGAAATTCCCTAGCACTTACATATCACCATGGTAGGTGCAAACTTCCACCATGTCAGAAAGGATCCAGCACTTACATCTAACCATGGGAGGTGCAACCTACCGCCATGTCAAAAATACCTCACGGACTCATCACTTCCCCTTGGAAAGAACCTCGATCTGATGAACACCAAGCTTCTCTATGAAGCACTCAAACTTCACTCTGTCCATTTCTAGCATAGAATCATATAAGGACTCACTACGTCTAAGGACAATACTGATTACATCTGAGGAAAACCTATAGGACTATTTACGTCTGAGCAACCTACGAGATTTTCTAGGATTTTATGTTCAGACAACCTACCTCACTGGCTATGCTAGAACTCATAACTCCCTCTTTCGAGAGATATCAATCTAGATCACATAATGGAGCTTCACTGCTCCTCTTCTACTTCAACTGTACTCATTGCAATGCAGGACTGCTTCCTGCTAAACTAAGAGATCACACCTGATCCCATACTAAAGCAGCACCCCAAAGTGCTCTTCCTATCAATGGAATTTCCTATCCAATCCGAATCCACATAACCCTCCAGGTTAATATTTTGATTCGCTCCATACTTGTGCCCATAGTCAACTATACCCTTCAGGTACCTCAGAATATGATTTGGAAAAATTAGGTGAACATGGCTTGGATCTGCCAAGAACTAGCTCAGTATGTTCACAACAAAGAAAAAAACTGGTCTCGTATTCGTTAGGTACATCAATGATCCAATCATTTGATGATACATCGTAGCATCATCTGAATCTAATGAAGCATTACTCAATAGCTTCAGGTTCGATGCCATATGTGTGGTCATGGCCTTACAGTCCACCATCCCGAAACTCTTTAGGATCTCTACTGCATACTTCCCTTGTCTAAGGGATATTCAATCCGCATTCTACCACACCTCCATGACTAGAAAATAGTGCATCATACCCAATTATTTCATCTCAAACTCGGCAACACGTCTCCTTCTTGAAATTTTAATGAGTTTGTATTTTTCTATGAGGAACAAGTCATTGACATATAACAGGAGCATCACTGGTATTCCTCCTTCAACCTTGAAATAAAGGTTGTAATCCGCTTTACTCTTAGTAAATCCTACAGCCATCAATAATATTTCCATCCTGTTGTATCATTTCTAACCTCAGGATCTTCTGCAGTCACTCCCTCTGAAGCGGAGCATCATATTCCCTTTGTCTTTCATACTCTATGTATTGCAAAATTCTGTAATGGAGTGATAAGTAGATTCCTCTGCTAGTAATTTTCTATGTATCCATCTAGGGTCATTAGATACCAAGATCCTCTACCTTGAACCTTTGAAAAAGTTCTTCTCGCACCTATCTGTGAGCTTGTCATCCTCTATAGGATTTCATCTTCAACTTTGTAGCAAAGATTGAGATCTTCATCACTCTAGGTGATGTTCAAGCTCTTCATGTATGTGTTATCCCATGGGTTCCTTCTAAGCTCAAACAAGGCCTTATTTCTTTCTTTGCATACATGAGTCTAACTGTCATGTGTCTCAACTTCCAGTGGCTGCAAATGTCTCTTCGTAGTCTATGCCTTCTTTCTGTGAGAAGCCTCGTGCAGAAAATCTTGACTTGTATCCCACGATGTTTCCGTCTACTACATGCTGGATCTTGTAGATATTCAGGTCTTCAACATCACATTCTAGTCATCATTCTTCATTTTGGATTATTAGAGTGAATCTTGAACTGTCGTTACTTGTTCTTTGGAACAAGTCTCATCCTTCTTTTCTTGTAGGCAATTGTGTGCGATCTTTCCTACAATTCAAATGCATTAGTTGTATGGTTAGAAACATTTCATAATGGAAAATTCTATGCATAAAGATATAATCATGCAACTATTTTATCCAATACAACATTCATCCATAACTTAGGGAAACTTTGTAGATGCTTTCCATATCTACCATGACATCATTGAGATTGTGTGCTAATCCAATATGTCAGCAAAGAGGTTTCATTCTAGATAAGTAGAAATGGAGAGTTGTATAGCACCAGGGGATACTTACCCATCACATGCATATTGGTAGTATATTGTCATTAATGCAAACATTCTATCATGTATAACAAATCAAGTAAATATAAACAAATGCATAACCAAATAATATCATGAAATGACAATTGAATACTTATCTTTATTCATTTCATGGGTAGACTCCTTCTTGAGCCTTCAGCTTCATCATCTTCTTCATTCATANAATTCTAATATGGATAAGAGGTTCTTCAATATTTGAGTCCTTCATATTACTCATTGCTTGAGTGATCTTCTTTGGATTGTGAGAGATTGATCTTTAGTTGCTCCCATTTTCTATTATCTTATTATGAGTCAAGCTTATTCTTGTGTGCACTCTTCCCAAAGTCTGTTCAAGTTAATCACTTCCTTCTGGCACACAATCCTCAATGAATGAATCCCATGATCCTGGGAGGTCATTCAAGGTGATTATAACAATATCTTATTCTTCTTCGATTGCTTCAACATCGAATCAAACACTTCCTTTTGGTGTCTTCAAGGATGACACATGAGGAATGAGATGCTATTTAATAGAATCTACAATTATTCTCTTGGCTCTAGCCTTAGCCTCATCTCCCTCTAGCTCTTATAACTTCTTTACTGAAATATTGATCTAAGTCAATTTCTTCAAGGATCACGGAGTTCCTATACTTTTTCTGATTTATATTCTTCCCTTCAAATAGCTTGGTCAAGGAATGAAACATCTCTTTAGGTGTCTTTAGGGAACACATTTGTGGTATAAGGTGATAGAATCAACAATAATCCTCTTGGCCTTAACCAAGTTCTTCTTGTGTAAGGATTTTGCCTCATCTCCCTCTGGAACTGGAACCTCTCCACTTATGTAGGTGTCTAATTCATTTTCTTCAAGAACCAGTGAGATCCTATACTTCCATGCTTGAAAGTTTTCAACTTCACCAAGATTTTCATCAAGCTGGTGTGATTAGTCATTTTGAAATGAGAACCTCAAATGTAAATACAAAAAATTTAGATCTTGCAGATTTGAGGTGTCCATCCTGGTTCCATAGCTGACTACTCTAGGGTTTGTTAGAGAAACCCTAATTTTCAAAAAAATGGAATTTCAAACTTCTGATTGGATATAAAGATAGGCCTCTTCAAGGCGAGCTATCCAATGTACTCCTTTTCTGAAAACAGTGGGGGGAATATCTCGGAACAGGAAGCCCTAGTTTTCCAATTTCTTCTACAGTAATGTCTGATATTGTTTCTACGGTATCTCCGAAAGTATGAATCCTATGTATCTAAAAATTTGTAGTAGGGCATCCTTGTCTGTCATATTTCCAACGCCATAGGTTTGATTAGAATTGGTTTCACCAATTGGAAATTATGAGAGTTTTCTCAAGGTGACTTTTTTTAGGACTTTTCATCATAGCAAACTTGTACAATCTACCACGCGTCAATGTTTTACCTTCGAGGTCTAAAAATTTTACCACAGAAAGTATAGTCCATTCCCTAGTTTAAATATCTTTCAAATTTTCATTTGGACCTTCGTAGCCCGAGATATAGTAATTTTATCTAGGTGTCCTATTTAGGGATGAATCTTGGGAGAGGTCGGAACCCTAATTTGCAGGAATCATATCTCACAGAATATAGAGAATATGAGGCTTAAATGTTTACATAGGGTACATCAGGAATTTAGATTCTTCCTGTAAATGTTTCAGCTCTTGATCCATCTCCCATATAGAGATATAGAGAATGCACCAAAATGACTAGTTTTAGTCTTTTAGGGTTTTCTGGTCTGGGGTCAAATTAGGGTTTGACTAACCCGGATTTTTAACCAACCAAAAATTTCGATCTTGGTCTATAAATTTTGATTTTCAAGGGGGGGAAAATTCCTATGCCGAGCTCACGCAAAAAATCCTCTTCTGTGAAAAGCCCTAATTTCCCATAGTAGTGACAGGTCAAAAACTAAAAATGCCTGGAATCAAATTTTGCTTCGACATAAAGATGCTCCCTTCAATGGAGAGTTATCATAGCCTCCTTTTGCTGATGATATGTGGAGAGAGACCCAAAAAGTAAGAATCCCTAGCTTTTGCAGCTGCATAGTGTCTTCTTCTCAGGTTAGCTATGATACCACGTTAGATTTTTATCATTTAATCAATATTATCTAGGATCTTATATGAGAGAATAACATGCACAAAAATAATCACAAGAGACAAGAGACACAAATAATTTTCCTTGGGGAAACCATAAAGGAGAAAACCCCGCAACTTCCTCAGAGATAGAATGAGGACCAACAGAAAAAGTAAAACCCAAATATACAAAGATGCTCTCCAACAACTGTTCTCTCTCTCACTTGTGCAAGCTCCTCTTCTCTCACTCATGTGCTACTACTGAGTGTGTGTGTGTTACAAATAGAGAGTCTCACTCTCTATTTATACTTGGTTTCCACTTGAATTTTACTCTTAAAGGGCTGACCTCACTAGGAGAGTCTAATAACCCTAATACCCCTCAAATGTGGGGACTATTTTCTCGACTTACAATGGAGGGTTAACCTCAACTCAATTGTGGGGACTATTTCCCCAACTTACAATGGAGGGTTAACCTCAATGACTTTACATGAATTTATTATATTAATGACTCTCCCGATCGGAGGAACAAACATCTCCATTGGGGTATAATGAAATACAATAAGAATTATACAAGTGAATACATTCTGAAGTTACAAATACATCAACAAATAAGTCCTTCCCAATCTACATCATGAAATGATCATAGATTGAATTTATTTCTTTTTGGATACCATAATCTATAGTACCTTTTAGATATCTAATAATTCTTTTTACTATAGCCAGATGCATTTCTTTTGGGACTGATTAAAACCTGGAAACCAGACCTAGAGCCTTAATTACATCTGGTCTTGTTGTTGTTACATATAATAAACTACCAATCATTGACCTATACATTATATGATCTAGTTCTAAAGATTCATCATCCTTGCTCAATTTACATATAGTGACCATAGGAGTACTAACAGGTTTGGATTCTTCCATTTTGAACTTTTTTAACATGTCTTTGATATACTTAGTTTGAGAGATGGAAATCCCTTTTTCTGATTGAGATACTTGCAAACCTAGAAAGAATATTAGTTCTCCTAACATTGACATTTCAAATTCCTTCTTCATTTCTGAAGCAAAGTTTACACTCAGAATTTGTATATCACTTCCAAATATGATATCGTCTACGTAGACTACAACAATGATCATATTTTTATTTTCAAACTTTTATGTTAAGATTAGTGCCAGTGGCCACTCTTTGGTATCCTTACTGCTTTAAATAATTTTTAATTCTTGAGAACCATGCTATTGGATCTTGTTTAAGGCCATAGAGTTCTTTCTTAAGTTTGCAAACGTAATTTCTATTTTTCGATAGGAGAAAACCTTCAGGCTGCTCAACACTAACTTCTTCATCAAGTTCTCCATTAAGAAATGCATATTTTACATCCATTTGATACACTCTAAAGTTCTTGTAGCCTGGAAAATATAAAAACATCCTAATGGCTTCAAGTCTTGCCACAGGTGCAATAGTTTCTTCAAAGTCGACACCTTCTACTTGAGCATATGCCTTGCATACTAATATGGCCTTGTTTCTTGTCACATGACCATGCTCATTGAACTTGTTTTTAAAATTCCATTTGGTTCCTACAACATTCATGCCCTTAGTTCTTGGGACAAGTTCCCAAGTTTTGTTCTTCTCTATTTGATCAAGTTCGTCATTCATATAATTTATCCAATCCTCACTTTTGCAAGCTTATTTAAAATTGTTGGGTTCTACTATCGAAACTAGTGCTTGTTCTTCATCATAAAATAATTTTATTCTTGTTTTAACTCCTAAATATTTGTCACCAATTATTTGATTTCTAGGATGATTCTTCTGAACCCACCTAGATGGCGGCTTTGTGTCTTATTTTGGAGAGTCTTCACTCTCATTTTCAAGTGATTCATATTTCTCTACCTTTTCTTCTTCTTCTTTCTCAAAAACATCCTCTTCTTGTAAACTTTCTTTTTGTTTATCATATATTTCTTCATCATCAGTTTCTTAAACATCCACACTTTCTTCTATTTGTATTCTTCTCAGTTTTGTATAATCAACAGTTACATTTGAAGTTTCTATGATCTTGTGCAAACTTAGATTATAACATATATATTATTTTTTGGTGGAATAATAACCAAGAAAAGTGCATTCATCTGTTCTAGAGTCAAACTTCCCTAAATTGTTTTTGTCTCTTTTTTATGTAACATTTACTTCCAAAACATCTAAAATATTTAACTGAAGTTGGTATTCCAAGCCATAGTTCATAAGGAGTCTTGTCACTATTCACTCTAAGTTGTATGTTGTTTTGTACATAGAAATTGAGTACATACTTCTTCTCTCCAATATCCATCAAGAAGTTTTTCTTCATTAAGCATGGTTCTAGCTACTTCTTGGTCTGTCATGTTATTTCTCTCAACAACTAAATTTTGGTGAGGATTTTTTGCTGCTGAAAATGACCTCTTGATTCCAAGAGTTTCACAAAACTAATTGAGTTCATTTGAGGTGAACTCACCACTATTATCTGATCTTAGACATTTAATCTTGAGATTTGCTTCATTTTCAACAAGTGTTTTGAAGGCCTCGAACTTTATAAAGGATTCTGAATTTTCTTTAAGAAACATTACCCAAGTCATCCTTGTATAATCATCAATTAATAACATATAGTAATGTTCACCTTGAAAGCTCTTAGTCCGTGTTGGTACACAAAGATCAGTGTGAATTATTTCTAATGGATAAGAGGTTTTATTGTCTTTGACCTTGAAGCTTGTTCTAGTTTTCTTCCAATAAAGACAGTGGCTACAAACATGATTTGGTGGTTTTATGATCTTTGGCGAATTTCTTACAACTCCCTTCTTACTCTCTTTTACAATATTGTTAAAACTCAAGTGCCTCATCCTTTTATGCCCTAGTAAAATTTAATAAATTTGACTCATATAACATTGTTCTTCATTTTCTATAATATACACATTGATTGGAGTTCTCACAATAGTCCCAACAAGTTTTGCTAAATATTTTCTTCTGATTTCACACTTCTTGGAATTGAATATACATATGTGTCCTTGATCACTAGTTTGGATCACACTTAAAAGATCAGGTTTTAAGTTCTTTACAAGAAAAACATTTCCATATTTCATTTTGTCTCTAATAACCACTCTACATTTCCCAATTATTTTAGACCATAAATTATTTCCAAGAGTGACTTTTTAAGTCAGCAATAATTCTTTCTGCATCATTCTTTTTCTCCTCAATTTTTTTCATATGAATTTTTTATTTCTAGTACATCCTTTTATACTTCACTAATTCTTCAATAGCACTTACAAGTTCTTCTTCAATATCTACCACACCTTCAACTTCATCTTCAAGGATTTTGTTCTCTACTCCTATGAACAATACATCAACATCTTCATCTTCTTTGGACTCATTGGAGCAGTTATCATCTGTGGAATAAAAAGTCTTGTTTTTTTTTTTGTTTCTAAAAATCCTTTTGTTCTTATTTGAATCTTTAGGGAACTCATCATCATCTTATTGTTTAGGATAAAGGAATTTGGAAGCAAAGTGACCAATTTCCCCACAGCTAAAGCATTTTAAGGGTACTTTCCCTTTGTACTTACCAGTACCTCTCTTAAATTTTTTAATAAGAAATGCTTCTTCATCATCAAAGTCTTTTGATTGAATCCTTGTCATAGATTTCTTATCTACCTTAGATGATTTAAAGGATTCTTCCTTCTTTTGAGAATTATCTTGCCCAATTCTCATTTCATAATCCATGAGTATCCCATATAGTTCTTCCATGGTGAGTTTGTCAATATATTCTCTATCTTGTAGGGTGGAAATATTCGGATTGTAAACCATTGGAAGTGATCTTAGTACTTTTTCAACTTGATCCATTTCTTCTAACTCTGCTCCTAGCCCTTGAATTGCATTAACAACTTCATCAATTCTCTAAAAGTATTCTAAAACATTTTCTTCTTATCATTTTTAGATTTTCAAATTGAGTTTTAAGAGTATAGAGTTTGGCCCTTTTTACCTTGATGTCTCCTTCATAGATGGTATCCAATTTGTCCCAAATATCCTTTGTTGTTTTACAATGCATCACTTTGGAAAAGTCTATTCTGGCTAATCTATCCAATATTGCATTAACATCTTTAGCATTGCATCCAATTTTTTTTTATCTCTTCAAGATCTATGGGAGGATATTTTGGATATATATACCCTGTTTATGCAGATATCCAAACATCTAGTCCAATAGAGATTAGATATCTTTTCATCCTAATACTCCAGAAAGCGTAATATTTTCCATTGAATATTGGAACCTTGCAGGATGTTTTTATTTGTCGATCCATAGTGATAAAATATATGTCTTGAAGTATTTAAACTTTTATGAAGAACCCGCTCTGATACCAATTTTTGGAATATCAAGCAATACTATGCGGGGGGGTCAATCAGTATTAATCAATCTATTTAAATTTTTATCATTTAAAACTAAATCAAAAATAAAAATAGAACACACAATATTATCATAGAAGCCCAATAGGGAAAACCACCAACACTTTCTATTTCTGCAAAATTATATGTACAAATAGTTTCTTCCTGCTCCTATAGGAAAGGATGCACCAACACCCTATTTACCAGACACTACTGGAAGAAGGATGTGCCCCCATGGTTTATCAGTTACTATTGAAAGGGTTCTTCAACACCATTTTTACCAGCTACCAATGGAAGGAGTCTTTGACCCCCTTGCAGGCATGTTTCCTGCCCTAGCACCTCCCAACCACCCTTATATGATAAGTCGATCTCAGAATCCTGTATACCTATGGATCTCTTAATAGAATGTATAGAGACATATATTTGAAGGTTTAAATCATTTATTATATAGCATCAAACTTAACTCTTCATCTAACAGTCATTTATCTTCATTGTGAATTTTCACAAACAAAAACCAATCCGAAATTACCTCTCTATTTAAATTTATCACTCACGACCTTTTGCAGTTTCCTTCCTGCAACGTCCTTTCCGCATTTGACCTTACGCAATGATATTTCCGCAAAATGTTGTCCTCAACGCTCCTTTCTGCAACTACCTTTCTGCAAATAACCTTCTGCAATGATCTTTCCTCAATCGAACTTTTTGCATTCTATGGGAACACCTTCCTTCCGCAATTGTGGGTCTTCTTTTTTGACTTTTCTAAAAAATTATTCCGCAGTTCCCTTTATGCAAAAATTATTCCATAATTGCATATTGCGGATTGCGTCTCTGCTTTTGTATTTTTCTCAAAACTGCTTCCACAATTCCCTTTCTGCGAAAATTCTTCCGCAATTTGCAGGTTTGTTTGTCATAATTTCTCAAAAGTGACTTCTGCAAATCTCTTTGGACTATTTAATCAATAGTCTTTTGTTATTCATTTGTCATTACCGAACTCCTTTGACATCAATGGAAACCATATTCAACACTTGGTCTTTTTATGGAGGTGCCCTTAATGAACAATTGTAGATTTGGATTTATTTAATAGCTTGAAATGTTATATTTTTAGCTATAGAAGTATAATTTTCATCTCTTTAAACTTTTTTTCTTTATTCACTCTCATCCCACAATTATAATATTATTCATTTGTTTTAGAAATAAAATGAAGGATATCTGAAATATAACCATGCATAATAGACACAAATTTTATCTTGGGAAACCCAAAAGGGAGAAAACCGAGCAGGATTTTCTCATAAGAAGATCAATCCAATAGACAAACAATACCAATCATGAATATTAATCCCTAGCACAAGGATGTTTTATCCTTCCATAGAAACCCTAATAAGGGTAGAAAGTCTTCCATGAAAAGAATTATGCCACATATGATTTAGAGTTGGCTGCTGTTATTCATGCCTTAAAAATGTGGCGACACCACTTAATAGGCAGAAAGTTTACTTTAATGACTGATAATAAGGGTCTGAAATACCTTTTAGATCAGCCTAACTTAAATGCAAGGAAAGCCAGATGGTTAGCCTTCTTAAGTGAATATGAATTCGAAATTCAACACATAAAAGGAAAAGAAAATAAAGTAGCTAATGCTCTAAGCAGAAATGCAAAATTAAATTTTACAACAGCAATCAGTACTTATAATTCTGATTTAAATGAACAGCTAACTGAAGGGATAAAATTGGATGAAAATTATCAAAAATTACAAGCTACAGCTAAAGAAGAACCCACAGAAAGTTTAATTAAGGGTTATAGTCTGAATAAACATGGATTTTTATTATTTAAGGACAGACTGTATGTGCCAAATGTGTCTAAAGTTAAATTGCTGATTCTGGATGAAGTGCATAGAACCCCTTATTCAGGGC
This sequence comes from Pseudotsuga menziesii, assembly GCA_001517045.1. Lineage (NCBI taxonomy): Eukaryota > Viridiplantae > Streptophyta > Pinopsida > Pinales > Pinaceae > Pseudotsuga > Pseudotsuga menziesii. The sequence continues at coordinate 327,346 of LPNX010752944.1, forward strand.
ATCCAGGCTACCAGAAGACTATCACCATGTTGAGAAAAGATTATTTTTGGCCTAATATGAAATCTGAAGTAGCTGAGTATATAGCTAGATGTTTGGACTGTCAACAAGTGAAGACAGAACATCAACATCCAGCTGGGTTATTGCAACCCTTGCCTATTCCTAGCTGAAAGTGGGAAATAATCAGCTTAGATTTCATTACTGGATTACCCAGAAATCAAAATCAGAATGATTCAATTATGGTGGTAGTAGATAAATTAAGTAAAGCAGCACATTTTATTCCTGTTAAAACCACTTACAAGGTTGCAAATATAGCAGACATTTTCTTAAAGCAGATTTTTCGGCTACATGGTGTACCGAAATTTATTATTTCAGACAGGGATCCTAAATTCACAGGGAATTTCTGGAAATCCTTGTTTAAAGGCTTAAACACAACACTGAATTTCAGCACCTCTTTCCATCCTCAGACGGACGGACAGACTGAAATAGTTAATCAGGTGTTGGAAGATCTGTTAAGAATGTATGTTAAGGATCAGCTAGGTAAGTGGGAGGATTACTTGCATTTAGCAGAATTTGCATACAACAACAACTATCAATCATCAGCTAAGTTCAGTCCTTTTGAAATTCTGTATGGGCGTAAATGTAACACTCCTATCTCCTGGAATAATCCAGTAGATAGATTAGTGTTGGGACCCGAATTACTAAAGGAAATGGAACAGATTGTAAACCAAGTGCAGGAGAACTTGAAGGTTGCCCAGGATCGGCAAAAGAGCCAAGCATATTTGAAAAGAACTCCTAAAGAGTTCCAGGTGGGTGAGCACGTGTTCATAAAGGTAAGACCAAATAAGAGCTCCCTAAGATTGGGGAGTTGTGCAAAATTAGCACCACGTTACTGTGGTCCATTTGAAATATTATCTAGAATTGGTCAGGTTGCATATCAGCTAGCGTTACCACCTAATTTAAAAGTGCACAATGTTTTTCATATTTCTGTTCTGAAAAAGTATGTTCATGATGCTACTCATGTAATTGATTGGAACGTTGTACAGGTAGAACCAGAAGGGGAAGTTATGGTGGAACCGGACTGTATCCTCGGGAGGAGGGAAATTACTCTGTGGAACCGCACAATTGGACAGCTGAAGGTGCAATGGAAGCACCTTAGTCCTGAAGAAGCTACCTGGGAACTGGAAAGTAAGATGCGGGAAGCATACCCAAATCTGTTCCAGGAGGTTGCAGAGGATGAGGAATAGGTAACATCGAGGACGATGTTACATTTTAAGGGGGTGTGTATGTCACATACCCCAATTTTGTAAAATTATGTAAATTGTTTATTTATATTTCTGAGACATT